>JBBMRE010000159.1:360000-361254 GCA_037974335.1 Prionace glauca | reverse complement strand
TCACGTGCTCACTGTGTTCTCTCTCTCACTCTCTTTCTCTCTCTCATCTCTCTCTCTCACAGTCTCTCTCCCTCTCTCTCTTGCTGTCTCCCTCTCTCTTTCACACTGCCCTTGTCTCTGTCTCTCTCTCTCTATCCTCACTCTCACTCTGTCTCTGTATCTCTCTCTCTCTCTCGCCCTCTGTCTCGCTCCCTGTTTCTCTCTCTCTTTCTCTCTCACTCAGTCTCTCTCTCTCCCTCTGTCTCTCTGCCTCACTCTCTCTCTTTCTCTCTCCCTCTGTCTCTCTGTCTCTGTCTCTCTCTCTCTCTCTCCCTCTGTCTCTCTCCCTGTCTCTCTCTCTCTCTGTCTCTCTCTCTGTCACTCTCTCACTCAGTCTCTCTCTCTCTCCCTCTGTCTCTCTGTCTCACTCTCTCTCTTTCTCTCCCCCTCTGTCTCTTCGCTCTGTCTCTCACTCACTCTCTCACTCTCTGTCTCTCGCTCTCTCTCTCTATCTCGCTTTCTCCGTCTCTCACTCTGTATCTCTCTCTCTCTGTCTCTCTCTCTCTCTCGGTCTCTCTGTATCACTCTCTCTCTTTCTCTCTCCCTCTGTCTCTCTGTCTCACTCTCTCTCTCTCTCTCTCTCTCTCTCCCTCTGTCTCTCTCCCTGTCTCTCTCTCTCTGTCTCTCTCACTCAGTCTCTCTCTCTCTCCTCTGTCTCTCTCTCACTCTCTCTCTTTCTCTCTCCCTCTGTCTCTCTGTCTCACTCTCTCTCTCTCTCTCCCTCTGTCTCTCTCCCTGTCTCTCTCTCTCTCTGTCTCTCTCTCACTCAGTCTCTCTCTCTCTCCCTCTGTCTCTCCGTCTCACTCTCTCTCTTTCTCTCCACCTCTGTCTCTTCGCCCTATCTCTCACTCACTCTCTCACTCTCTGTCTCTTGCTCTCTCTCTCTATCTCGCTTTCTCTGTCTCTCACTCTGTATCTCTCTCTCTGTCTCTCTCTCTCTCACTCTGTCTCTCACTCTCTCTCTCAGTCTGTCTCTCACTCTCTTCTCTCTCTCAGTCTCTCTCTCTCAGTCTCTCTCCCTCTCTCTCTCTCTCTCTCTCTCTCACTCTGTCTCTCACTTTCACTCTCTCTCAGTCTCTCTCTCACAGTCTCTCTCCCTCTCTCTCTTGCTGTCTCCCTCTCTCTTTCACGCTGCCCCTGTCTCTCTCTCACTCTTTCACATTCCTTGACTCTGTCTCTCTCTCTCTGTCCCTCACTCTCACTCTGTATCTCTCT
>JBBMRE010000159.1:0-345000 GCA_037974335.1 Prionace glauca | reverse complement strand
CTCGGTCCCTGTGTCTCTCTCGGTCACTGTGTCTCCCTCTCACCCCTGTGTCTCACTCGGTCCCTGTGTCTCTCGGTCCCTGTGTCTCTCTCTCGGTCCCTGTGTCTCTCTCCCTCTGTCCCTGTGTTTCTCTCCGCCCCGTGTCTCTCTCTCAGTCCCTGTGTCCCTCTCGGTCCCTGTGTCTCACTCGGTCCCTGTGTCTCACTCGGTCCCTGTGTCACTCTCTCGGTCCCTGTCTCTCTCTCTCGGTCCCTGTCTCTCTCTCTCTCGGTCACTGTGTTTCTCTCGGTCCCTGTGTCTCTCTCTCGGTCCCTGTGTCCCTCTCGGTCCCTGTGTCTCTCTCTTGCTCCCTGTGTCTTTCTCGGTCCCTGTGTCTCTCCCAGTCCCTGTGTCACTCTCTCGGTCCCTGTCTCTCTCTCTCACCCCCTGTCTCTCTCTCTCGGTTACTGTGTCTCTCTCGGTCCCAGTGTCTCTCTCGGTCCCTGTGTCTCTCTCTTGCTCCCTGTGTCTCTCCCGGTCCCTGTCTCTCTCTCTCAGTCCCTGTGTCTCTGTCTCGGTCCCTGTATCTCTCTCTCAGTCCCGGTGTCTCTCTCTCGGTCACTGTGTCTCTCTCTCGGTCCCTGTGTCTCCCTCGGTCCGTGTGTCTCACTCGGTCCCTCTGTCTCTCTCGGTCCCTGTATCTCTCTCTCACCCCTGTGTCTCTCTCGGTCCTGGTGTCTCTCTTGGTCCCTGTGTCTCTCTCTCTCAGTCCCTGTGTCTCTCTCACAGTCGCTGTGTCTCTCTCTCTCGGTGCCTGTGTCTCTCTCTCTGCCCCTGTGTCACTCTCGGTCCCTGTGTCACTCTCTCGGTCCGTCTGTCTCCCTCGGTCCGTATGTCTCACTCGGTCCCTGTGTCTCACTCGGTCCCTGTCTCTCTCTCTCAGTCCCTGTGTCTCTCACACAGTACCTGTGTCTCTCTTGTTCCCTGTGTCTCTCTCTCGGTCCCTGTGTCTCTCTCTCGGTCTCTGTGTCTCTCTCTCGGTCCCTGTGACTCGCTCAGTCCCTGTGTCTCTCTCGGTCCCTGTGTCTCTCTCTCGGTCTCTGTGTCTCTCTCTCGGTCCCTGTGACTCGCTCAGTCCCTGTGTCTCTCTTGTTCCCTGTGTCTCTCTCTCGGTCCCTGTGTCTCATTCGGTCCCTGTGTCTCTCTCTCTCGGACCCTGTCTCTCTCCCTCGGTCCCTGTGTCTCATTCGGTCCCTGTGTCTCTCTCTCTCGGTCCCTGTGTCTCTCTCGGTCCCGGTGTCTCTCTCGGTCCCTGTGTCTCCCTCGGTCCGTGTGTCTCACTCGGCCCCTGTGTCTCTCTCGGTCCCTGTATCTCTCTCCCAGTCCCTGTGTCTATCTCTCGGTGCCTGTGTCTCTCTCTCGGTCCCTCTGTCTCTCTCTCCCAGTCCCTGTGTCTCTCTCGGTCACTGTCTCTCTCTCGGTCCCTGTGTCTCTCTCGGTCCCGGTGTCTCTCTCGGTCCCTGTGTCTCCCTCGGTCCGTGTGTCTCACTCGGCCCCTGTGTCTCTCTCGGTCCCTGTATCTCTCTCTCAGACCCTGTGTCTCTCTCTCGGTGCCTGTGTCTCTCTCTCGGTCCCTCTGTCTCTCTCTCCCAGTCCCTGTGTCTCTCTCGGTCACTGTCTCTCTCTCGGTCCCTGTGTCTATGTCGGTCTCTGTGTCTCACTAGGTCACTCTGTCTCTCTCGGTCCCTGTGTCTCTCTCTCGGTCCCTGTGTCTCTCTCTCGGTCCCTGTGTCTCTCACTCGGTCCCTGTGTCTCTCACTCGGTCCCTGTCTCTCTCTCGGTCCCTGTGACTCTCTCGGTCCCTGTGTCACTCTCTAGGTCCTTGTTTCTCTCTCGGCCACTGTGTCTCTCTCTCTCGGTCCCTGTCACTCTCTCGGTCCCTCTCTCTCTCGGTCCCTGTGTCTCTCACTTGGTTCCTGTGTCTCTCACTGGGTACCTGTCTCTGTCTCGGTCCCTGTGTCTCTCTCGGTCCCTGTGTCTCTCTCTCGGTCCCTGTGTCTCTCTCTCGGTCCCTATCTCTCTCTCTGTCCCGGTGTCTCTCTCTCGGTCACTGTGTCTCTCTCTCAGTCCCTGTGTCTCTCTCTCAGTGCCTGTGTCTCTCTCTCGGTCCCTGTGTCTCTCTCAGTCCCTGTGACTCTCTCGGTCCCTGTGTCTCTCTCTCGGTCCCTTTGTCTCTCTCTCGGTCCCTGTGTCTCTCTCGGTCCCTGTGACTCGCTCAGTCCCTGTGTCTCTCACTCGGTCTCTGTGTCTCCCTCTCGGTCCCTGTGTCTCTCTCGGTCCTTGTGTCTCTCTCTCGGTTGCTGTGTCTCTCTGTCTCTCAGTCCCTGTGTCTCTCTCGGTCACTGTCTCTCTCTCTCGGTCCCTGTGTCTCTCTCGGTCCCTGTGTCTCTCTCAGTCCCTCTGTCTCACTCGGTCCCTGTGTCTCTCTCGGTCCTTGTGTCTCTCTCTCGGTCCCTGTGTCTCTCTCTCTCAGTCCCTGTGTCTCTCTCGGTCACTGTCTCTCTCTCGGTCCCTGTGTCTCTCTCGGTCCCTGTGTCTCTCTCGGGTCCTGTGTCTCACTCGGTCCCTGTGTCTCTCACGGTCCTTGTGTCTCTCTCTCGGTCCGTGTGTCTCTCTCTTTCAGTCCCTGTGTCTCTCTTGATCACTGTCGCTCTCTCGGTCCCGGTGTCTCTCTCGGTCCCTGTGTCTCTCTCGGTCCCTGAGTCTCTCTCTCGGTCCCTGTGTCTCACTCGGTCCCTGTGTCTCTCACTCAGTCCCTGTCTCTCTCTCGGTCCCTGTGTCTCACTCGGTCCCTGTCTCTCTCTCTATTTCAGTGTCTCTGTCGGTCCCTGTGACTCTCTCGGTCCCTGTGTCTCTCTCTAGGTCCTTGTGTCTCTCTCGGTCCCTGTGTCTCTCTCAGGGTCCCTGTGTCTCACTCGGTCCCTGTCACTCTCTCGGTCCCTGTGTCTCACTCGGTCCCTGTGTCTCTTTCTCGGTCCCTGTGTCTCTCTCTCTGTCCCTGTGTTTCTCACTCGGTCCCTGAGTCTCTCACTAGGTCCCTGTGTCTCTTTCTCGGTCCCTGTGTCTCTCTGTCTCGGTCCCTGTGTCTGTCTCTTGCTCCCTGTGTCTTTCTCGGTCCCTGTGTCTTTCTCGGTCCCTGTGTCTCACTCGGTCCCTGTGTCTCCCCCGGTGCTTGTCTCTCTCTCTCTCTGTCCCGGTGTCTCTCTCTCGGTCACTGTGTCTCTCTCTCGGTCCCTGTGACTCTCTCGGTCCCTGTGTCTCTCTCTAGGTCCTTGTGTCTCTCTCGGTCCTTGTGTCTCTATCTCGGTCCCTGTGTCTCTCTCCCTCGGTCCCTGTGTCTCACTCGGTCCCTGTGTCTCGCTCTCACCCCTGTGTCTCACTCGGTCCCTGTGTCTCTCTCGGTCCCTGTGTCTCTCTCTCGGTCCCTGTGTCTCTCTCCCTCTGTCCCTGTGTTTCTCTCCGCCCCTGTGTCTCTCTCTCAGTCCCTGTGTCCCTCTCGGTCCCTGTGTCTCACTCGGTCCCTGTGTCACTCTCTCGGTCCCTGTCTCTCTCTCTCTCGGTCCCTGTCTCTCTCTCTCGGTCACTGTGTTTCTCTCGGTCCCTGTGTCTCTCTCTCGGTCCCTGTTTCCCTCTCGGTCCCTGTGTCTCTCTCTTGCTCCCTGTGTCTTTCTCGGTCCCTGTGTCTCTCCCGGTCCCTGTGTATAAACTCTCTCGGTCCCTGTCTCTCTCTCTCACCCCCTGTCTCTCTCTCTCGGTCACTGTGTTTCTCTCGGTCCCTGTGTGCCTCTCTCGGTCGCTGTGTCTCTCAATCGGTCCCTGTGTCTCTCTCTAGGTCCTTCTGTCTCTCTCGGTCCTTGTGTCTCTCTCTCGGTCCCTGTGACTCTCTCCCTCGGTCCCTGTGTCTCACTCGGTCCCTGTGTCTCTCTCGGTCCCTGTGTCTCCCTCTCACCCCTGTGTCTCACTCGGTCCCTGTGTCTCTCTCGGTCCCTGTGTCTCTCTCTCGGTCCCTGTGTCTCTCTCCCTCTGTACCTGTGTTTCTCTCCGCCCCTGTGTCTCTCTCTCAGTCCCTGTGTCCCTCTCGGTCCCTGTGTCTCTGTCTTGCTCCCTGTGTCTCACTCGGTCCCTGTGTCACTCTCTCGGTCCCTGTCTATCTCTCTCGGTCCCTGTCTCTCTCTCTCGGTCACTGTGTTTCTCTCGGTCCCTGTGTCTCTCTCTCGGTCCCTGTTTCCCTCTCGGTCCCTGTGTCTCTCTCTTGCTCCCTGTGTCTTTCTCGGTCCCTGTGTCTCTCCCGGTCCCTGTGTCACTCTCTCGGTCCCTGTCTCTCTCTCTCACCCCCTGTCTCTCTCTCTCGGTCACTGTGTTTCTCTCGGTCCCTGTGTGCCTCTCTCGGTCGCTGTGTCTCTCACTCGTTCCCTGTGTCTCTCACTCGGTACCTGTCTCTGTCTCGGTCCCTGTGTCTCTCTCAGTCCCGGTGTCTCTCTCGGTCCCTGTGTCTCTCTCTTGCTCCCTGTGTCTTTCTCGGTCCCTGTGTCTCTCCCGGTCCCTGTCTCTCTCTCTCAGTCCCTGTGTCTCTCTCTCGGTCCCTGTGTCTCCCTCGGTCCGTGTGTCTCATTCGGTCCCTCTGTCTCTCTCGGTCCCTGTGTCTCTCTCGGTCCTGGTGTCTCTCTTGGTCCCTGTGTCTCTCTCTCTCAGTCCCTGTGTCTCTCTCTCAGTCCCTGTGTCTCTCTCTTGCTCCCTGTGTCTTTCTCGGTCCCTGTGTCTCTCCCGGTCCCTGTGACACTCTCTCGGTCCCTGTCTCTCTCTCTCACCCCCTGTCTCTCTCTCTCTGTCACTGTGTTTCTCTCGGTTCCTGTGTGCCTCTCTCGGTCGCTGTGTCTCTCACTCGGTCCCTGTGTCTCTCACTCGGTACCTGTCTCTGTCTCGGTCCCTGTGTCTCTCTCGGTCCCGGTGTCCCTCTCGGTCCCTGTGTCTCTCTCTTGCTCCCTGTGTCTCTCTCGGTCCTTGTGTCTCTATCTCGGTCCCTGTGTCTCTCTCCCTCGGTCCCTGTGTCTCACTCGGTCCCTGTGTCTCGCTCTCACCCCTGTGTCTCACTCGGTCCCTGTGTCTCTCTCGGTCCCTGTGTCTCTCTCTCGGTCCCTGTGTCTCTCTCCCTCTGTCCCTGTGTTTCTCTCCGCCCCTGTGTCTCTCTCTCAGTCCCTGTGTCCCTCTCGGTCCCTGTGTCTCACTCGGTCCCTGTGTCACTCTCTCGGTCCCTGTCTCTCTCTCTCTCGGTCCCTGTCTCTCTCTCTCGGTCACTGTGTTTCTCTCGGTCCCTGTGTCTCTCTCTCGGTCCCTGTTTCCCTCTCGGTCCCTGTGTCTCTCTCTTGCTCCCTGTGTCTTTCTCGGTCCCTGTGTCTCTCCCGGTCCCTGTGTATAAACTCTCTCGGTCCCTGTCTCTCTCTCTCACCCCCTGTCTCTCTCTCTCGGTCACTGTGTTTCTCTCGGTCCCTGTGTGCCTCTCTCGGTCGCTGTGTCTCTCAATCGGTCCCTGTGTCTCTCTCTAGGTCCTTCTGTCTCTCTCGGTCCTTGTGTCTCTCTCTCGGTCCCTGTGACTCTCTCCCTCGGTCCCTGTGTCTCACTCGGTCCCTGTGTCTCTCTCGGTCCCTGTGTCTCCCTCTCACCCCTGTGTCTCACTCGGTCCCTGTGTCTCTCTCGGTCCCTGTGTCTCTCTCTCGGTCCCTGTGTCTCTCTCCCTCTGTACCTGTGTTTCTCTCCGCCCCTGTGTCTCTCTCTCAGTCCCTGTGTCCCTCTCGGTCCCTGTGTCTCTGTCTTGCTCCCTGTGTCTCACTCGGTCCCTGTGTCACTCTCTCGGTCCCTGTCTCTCTCTCTCGGTCCCTGTCTCTCTCTCTCGGTCACTGTGTTTCTCTCGGTCCCTGTGTCTCTCTCTCGGTCCCTGTTTCCCTCTCGGTCCCTGTGTCTCTCTCTTGCTCCCTGTGTCTTTCTCGGTCCCTGTGTCTCTCCCGGTCCCTGTGTCACTCTCTCGGTCCCTGTCTCTCTCTCTCACCCCCTGTCTCTCTCTCTCGGTCACTGTGTTTCTCTCGGTCCCTGTGTGCCTCTCTCGGTCGCTGTGTCTCTCACTCGTTCCCTGTGTCTCTCACTCGGTACCTGTCTCTGTCTCGGTCCCTGTGTCTCTCTCAGTCCCGGTGTCTCTCTCGGTCCCTGTGTCTCTCTCTTGCTCCCTGTGTCTTTCTCGGTCCCTGTGTCTCTCCCGGTCCCTGTCTCTCTCTCTCAGTCCCTGTGTCTCTCTCTCGGTCCCTGTGTCTCCCTCGGTCCGTGTGTCTCATTCGGTCCCTCTGTCTCTCTCGGTCCCTGTGTCTCTCTCGGTCCTGGTGTCTCTCTTGGTCCCTGTGTCTCTCTCTCTCAGTCCCTGTGTCTCTCTCTCAGTCCCTGTGTCTCTCTCTTGCTCCCTGTGTCTTTCTCGGTCCCTGTGTCTCTCCCGGTCCCTGTGACACTCTCTCGGTCCCTGTCTCTCTCTCTCACCCCCTGTCTCTCTCTCTCTGTCACTGTGTTTCTCTCGGTTCCTGTGTGCCTCTCTCGGTCGCTGTGTCTCTCACTCGGTCCCTGTGTCTCTCACTCGGTACCTGTCTCTGTCTCGGTCCCTGTGTCTCTCTCGGTCCCGGTGTCCCTCTCGGTCCCTGTGTCTCTCTCTTGCTCCCTGTGTCTTTCTCGGTCCCTGTGTCTCTCTCGGTCCCTGTGTCTCTCTCGGGTCCTGTGTCTCACTCGGTCCCTGTGACTCTCACGGTCCTTGTGTCTCTCTCTTTCAGTCCCTGTGTCTCTCTTGATCACTGTCGCTCTCTCGGTCCCGGTGTCTCTCTCGGTCCCTGTGTCTCTCTCGGTCCCTGAGTCTCTCTCTCGGTCCCTGTGTCTCACTCGGTCCCTGTGTCTCTCACTCAGTCCCTGTCTCTCTCTCGGTCCCTGTGTCTCACTCGGTCCCTGTCTCTCTCTCTATTTCAGTGTCTCTGTCGGTCCCTGTGACTCTCTCGGTCCCTGTGTCTCTCTCTAGGTCCTTGTGTCTCTCTCGGTCCCTGTGTCTCTCTCAGGGTCCCTGTGTCTCACTCGGTCCCTGTCACTCTCTCGGTCCCTGTGTCTCACTCGGTCCCTGTGTCTCTTTCTCAGTCCCTGTGTCTCTCTCTCTGTCCCTGTGTTTCTCACTCGGTCCCTGAGTCTCTCACTCGGTCCCAGTGTCTCTTTCTCGGTCCCTGTGTCTCTCTGTCTCGGTCCCTGTGTCTGTCTCTTGCTCCCTGTGTCTTTCTCGGTCCCTGTGTCTTTCTCGGTCCCTGTGTCTCACTCGGTCCCTGTGTCTCCCCCGGTGCTTGTCTCTCTCTCTCTCTGTCCCGGTGTCTCTCTCTCGGTCACTGTGTCTCTCTCTCGGTCCCTGTGACTCTCTCGGTCCCTGTGTCTCTCTCTAGGTCCTTGTGTCTCTCTCGGTCCCTGTGTCTCACTCGGTCCCTGTGTCTCCCCCGGTGCTTGTCTCTCTCTCTCTCTGTCCCGGTGTCTCTCTCTCGGTCACTGTGTCTCTATCTCGGTCCCTGTGTCTCTCTCCCTCGGTCCCTGTGTCTCACTCGGTCCCTGTGTCTCGCTCTCACCCCTGTGTCTCACTCGGTCCCTGTGTCTCTCTCGGTCCCTGTGTCTCTCTCTCAGTCCCTGTGTCCCTCTCGGTCCCTGTGTCTCACTCGGTCCCTGTGTCACTCTCTCGGTCCCTGTCTCTCTCTCTCGGTCCCTGTCTCTCTCTCTCGGTCACTGTGTTTCTCTCGGTCCCTGTGTCTCTCTCTCGGTCCCTGTGTCTCTCTCTTGCTCCCTGTGTCTTTCTCGGTCCCTGTGTCTCTCCCGGTCCCTGTGTCACTCTCTCGGTCCCTGTCTCTCTCTCTCACCCCCTGTCTCTCTCTCTCGGTCACTGTGTTTCTCTCGGTCCCTGTGTGCCTCTCTCGGTCGCTGTGTCTCTCAATCGGTCCCTGTGTCTCTCTCTCGGTCCCTGTGACACTCTCGGTCCCTGTGTCTCTCTCTAGGTCCTTGTGTCTCTCTCGGTCCTTGTGTCTCTCTCTCGGTCCCTGTGACTCTCTCCCTCGGTCCCTGTGTCTCACTCGGTCCCTGTGTCTCTCTCGGTCCCTGTGTCTCCCTCTCACCCCTGTGTCTCACTCGGTCCCTGTGTCTCTCTCGGTCCCTGTGTCTCTCTCTCGGTCCCTGTGTCTCTCTCCCTCTGTACCTGTGTTTCTCTCCGCCCCTGTGTCTCTCTCTCAGTCCCTGTGTCCCTCTCGGTCCCTGTGTCTCTCTCTTGCTCCCTGTGTCTCACTCGGTCCCTGTGTCACTCTCTCGGTCCCTGTCTCTCTCTCTCGGTCCCTGTCTCTCTCTCTCGGTCACTGTGTTTCTCTCGGTCCCTGTGTCTCTCTCTCGGTCCCTGTTTCCCTCTCGGTCCCTGTGTCTCTCTCTTGCTCCCTGTGTCTTTCTCGGTCCCTGTGTCTCTCCCGGTCCCTGTGTCACTCTCTCGGTCCCTGTCTCTCTCTCTCACCCCCTGTCTCTCTCTCTCGGTCACTGTGTTTCTCTCGGTCCCTGTGTGCCTCTCTCGGTCGCTGTGTCTCTCACTCGTTCCCTGTGTCTCTCACTCGGTACCTGTCTCTGTCTCGGTCCCTGTGTCTCTCTCAGTCCCGGTGTCTCTCTCGGTCCCTGTGTCTCTCTCTTGCTCCCTGTGTCTTTCTCGGTCCCTGTGTCTCTCCCGGTCCCTGTCTCTCTCTCTCAGTCCCTGTGTCTCTCTCTCGGTCCCTGTGTCTCCCTCGGTCCGTGTGTCTCATTCGGTCCCTCTGTCTCTCTCGGTCCCTGTGTCTCTCTCGGTCCTGGTGTCTCTCTTGGTCCCTGTGTCTCTCTCTCTCAGTCCCTGTGTCTCTCTCTCAGTCCCTGTGTCTCTCTCTTGCTCCCTGTGTCTTTCTCGGTCCCTGTGTCTCTCCCGGTCCCTGTGACACTCTCTCGGTCCCTGTCTCTCTCTCTCACCCCCTGTCTCTCTCTCTCGGTCACTGTGTTTCTCTCGGTTCCTGTGTGCCTCTCTCGGTCGCTGTGTCTCTCACTCGGTCCCTGTGTCTCTCACTCGGTACCTGTCTCTGTCTCGGTCCCTGTGTCTCTCTCGGTCCCGGTGTCTCTCTCGGTCCCTGTGTCTCTCTCTTGCTCCCTGTGTCTTTCTCGGTCCCTGTGTCTCTCCCGGTCCCTGTCTCTCTCTCTCAGTCCCTGTGTCTCTCTCTCGGTCCCTGTGTCTCCTCGGTCCGTGTGTCTCATTCGGTCCCTCTGTCTCTCTCGGTCCGTGTGTCTCACTCGGTCCCTGTGTCTCACTCGGTCCCTGTCTCTCTCTCTCAGTCCCTGTGTCTCTCACACAGTACCTGTGTCTCTCTTGTTCCCTGTGTCTCTCTCTCGGTCTCTGTGTCTCTCTCTCGGTCCCTGAGACTCGCTCAGTCCCTGTGTCTCACTCGGTCCCTGTGTCTCTCTCGGTCCCTGTGTCTCTCTCGGTCCCTGTGTCTCTCTCTCGGTATCTGTGTCTCTCTCTCTCGGTCCCTGTGACTCGCTCAGTCCCTGTGTCTCTCTCTCGGTGCCTGTGTCTCTCTCTCTGCCCCTGTGTCTCTCTCGGTCTCTGTGTCTCTCTCTCGGTCCCTGTGACTCGCTCAGTCCCTGTGTCTCTCTTGTTCCCTGTGTCTCTCTCTCGGTCTCTGTGTCTCATTCGGTCCCTGTGTCTCTCTCTCTCGGTCCCTGTGTCTCTCTCTCGGTCTCTGTGTCTCTCTCTTGGTCCCTGTGACTCGCTCAGTCCCTGTGTCTCTCTTGTTCCCTGTGTCTCTCTCTCGGTCCCTGTGTCTCATTCGGTCCCTGTGTCTCTCTCTCTCGGACCCTGTCTCTCTCACTCGGTCCCTGTGTCTCACTCGGTCCCTGTGTCTCTCTCCCTCGGTCCCTGTGTCTCTCTCGGTCCCGGTGTCTCTCTCGGTCCCTGTGTCTCCCTCGGTCCGTGTGTCTCACTCGGCCCCTGTGTCTCTCTCGGTCCCTGTATCTCTCTCTCAGACCCTGTGTCTCTCTCTCGGTGCCTGTGTCTCTCTCTCGGTCCCTCTGTCTCTCTCTCCCAGTCCCTGTGTCTCTCTCGGTCACTGTCTCTCTCTCGGTCCCTGTGTCTATGTCGGTCTCTGTGTCTCACTAGGTCACTCTGTCTCTCTCGGTCCCTGTGTCTCTCTCTCGGTCCCTGTGTCTCTCTCTCGGTCCCTGTGTCTCTCACTCGGTCCCTGTGTCTCACTCGGTCCCTGTCTCTCTCTCTCAGATTCAATGTCTCTGTCGCTCCCTGTGTCTCTCTCTCTCTCGGTCCCTGTGACTCTCTCGGTCCCTGTGTCACTCTCTAGGTCCTTGTTTCTCTCTCGGCCCCTGTGTCTCTCTCTCTCGGTCCCTGTCACTCTCTCGGTCCCTCTCTCTCTCGGTCCCTGTGTCTCTCACTTGGTCCCTGTGTCTCTCACTGGGTACCTGTCTCTGTCTCGGTCCCTGTGTCTCTCTCGGTCCCTGTGTCTCTCTCTCGGGCCCTGTGTCTCTCTCTCGGTCCCTATCTCTCTCTCTGTCCCGGTGTCTCTCTCTCGGTCACTGTGTCTCTCTCTCAGTCCCTGTGTCTCTCTCTCAGTGCCTGTGTCTCTCTCTCGGTCCCTGTGTCTCTCTCAGTCCCTGTGACTCTCTCGGTCCCTGTGTCTCTCTCTCGGTCCCTGTGACTCGCTCAGTCCCTGTGTCTCTCACTCGGTCTCTGTGTCTCCCTCTCGGTCCCTGTGTCTCTCTCGGTCCTTGTGTCTCTCTCTCGGTTGCTGTGTCTCTCTGTCTCTCAGTCCCTGTGTCTCTCTCGGTCACTGTCTCTCTCTCTCGGTCCCTGTGTCTCTCTCGGTCCCTGTGTCTCTCTCAGTCCCTCTGTCTCACTCGGTCCCTGTGTCTCTCTCGGTCCTTGTGTCTCTCTCTCGGTCCCTGTGTCTCTCTCTCTCAGTCCCTGTGTCTCTCTCGGTCACTGTCTCTCTCTCGGTCCCTGTGTCTCTCTCGGTCCCTGTGTCTCTCTCGGGTCCTGTGTCTCACTCGGTCCCTGTGTCTCTCACGGTCCTTGTGTCTCTCTCTCGGTCCGTGTGTCTCTCTCTTTCAGTCCCTGTGTCTCTCTTGATCACTGTCGCTCTCTCGGTCGCGGTGTCTCTCTCGGTCCCTGTGTCTCTCTCGGTCCCTGAGTCTCTCTCTCGGTCCCTGTGTCTCACTCGGTCCCTGTGTCTCTCACTCAGTCCCTGTCTCTCTCTCTGTCCCTGTGTCTCACTCGGTCCCTGTCTCTCTCTCTATTTCAGTGTCTCTGTCGGTCCCTGTGACTCTCTCGGTCCCTGTGTCTCTCTCTAGGTCCTTGTGTCTCTCTCGGTCCCTGTGTCTCTCTCAGGGTCCCTGTGTCTCACTCGGTCCCTGTCACTCTCTCGGTCCCTGTGTCTCACTCGGTCCCTGTGTCTCTTTCTCGGTCCCTGTGTCTCTCTCTCTGTCCCTGTGTTTCTCACTCGGTCCCTGAGTCTCTCACTCGGTCCCAGTGTCTCTTTCTCGGTCCCTGTGTCTCTCTGTCTCGGTCCCTGTGTCTGTCTCTTGCTCCCTGTGTCTTTCTCGGTCCCTGTGTCTTTCTCGGTCCCTGTGTCTCACTCGGTCCCTGTGTCTCCCCCGGTGCTTGTCTCTCTCTCTCTCTGTCCCGGTGTCTCTCTCTCGGTCACTGTGTCTCTCTCTCGGTCCCTGTGACTCTCTCGGTCCCTGTGTCTCTCTCTAGGTCCTTGTGTCTCTCTCGGTCCTTGTGTCTCTATCTCGGTCCCTGTGTCTCTCTCCCTCGGTCCCTGTGTCTCACTCGGTCCCTGTGTCTCGCTCTCACCCCTGTGTCTCACTCGGTCCCTGTGTCTCTCTCGGTCCCTGTGTCTCTCTCTCGGTCCCTGTGTCTCTCTCCCTCTGTCCCTGTGTTTCTCTCCGCCCCTGTGTCTCTCTCTCAGTCCCTGTGTCCCTCTCGGTCCCTGTGTCTCACTCGGTCCCTGTGTCACTCTCTCGGTCCCTGTGTCTCTCTCGGTCCCTGTGTCTCCCTCTCACCCCTGTGTCTCACTCGGTCCCTGTGTCTCTCTCGGTCCCTGTGTCTCTCTCTCGGTCCCTGTGTCTCTCTCCCTCTGTACCTGTGTTTCTCTCCGCCCCTGTGTCTCTCTCTCAGTCCCTGTGTCCCTCTCGGTCCCTGTGTCTCTCTCTTGCTCCCTGTGTCTCACTCGGTCCCTGTGTCACTCTCTCGGTCCCTGTCTCTCTCTCTCGGTCCCTGTCTCTCTCTCTCGGTCACTGTGTTTCTCTCGGTCCCTGTGTCTCTCTCTCGGTCCCTGTTTCCCTCTCGGTCCCTGTGTCTCTCTCTTGCTCCCTGTGTCTTTCTCGGTCCCTGTGTCTCTCCCGGTCCCTGTGTCACTCTCTCGGTCCCTGTCTCTCTCTCTCACCCCCTGTCTCTCTCTCTCGGTCACTGTGTTTCTCTCGGTCCCTGTGTGCCTCTCTCGGTCGCTGTGTCTCTCACTCGTTCCCTGTGTCTCTCACTCGGTACCTGTCTCTGTCTCGGTCCCTGTGTCTCTCTCAGTCCCGGTGTCTCTCTCGGTCCCTGTGTCTCTCTCTTGCTCCCTGTGTCTTTCTCGGTCCCTGTGTCTCTCCCGGTCCCTGTCTCTCTCTCTCAGTCCCTGTGTCTCTCTCTCGGTCCCTGTGTCTCCCTCGGTCCGTGTGTCTCATTCGGTCCCTCTGTCTCTCTCGGTCCCTGTGTCTCTCTCGGTCCTGGTGTCTCTCTTGGTCCCTGTGTCTCTCTCTCTCAGTCCCTGTGTCTCTCTCTCAGTCCCTGTGTCTCTCTCTTGCTCCCTGTGTCTTTCTCGGTCCCTGTGTCTCTCCCGGTCCCTGTGTCACTCTCTCGGTCCCTGTCTCTCTCTCTCACCCCCTGTCTCTCTCTCTCGGTCACTGTGTTTCTCTCGGTTCCTGTGTGCCTCTCTCGGTCGCTGTGTCTCTCACTCGGTCCCTGTGTCTCTCACTCGGTACCTGTCTCTGTCTCGGTCCCTGTGTCTCTCTCGGTCCCGGTGTCTCTCTCGGTCCCTGTGTCTCTCTCTTGCTCCCTGTGTCTTTCTCGGTCCCTGTGTCTCTCCCGGTCCCTGTCTCTCTCTCTCAGTCCCTATGTCTCTCTCTCGGTCCCTGTGTCTCCTCGGTCCGTGTGTCTCATTCGGTCCCTCTGTCTCTCTCGGTCCGTGTGTCTCACTCGGTCCCTGTGTCTCACTCGGTCCCTGTCTCTCTCTCTCAGTCCCTGTGTCTCTCACACAGTACCTGTGTCTCTCTTGTTCCCTGTGTCTCTCTCTCGGTCCCTGTGTCTCTCTCTCGGTCTCTGTGTCTCTCTCTCGGTCCCTGAGACTCGCTCAGTCCCTGTGTCTCACTCGGTCCCTGTGTCTCTCTCGGTCCCTGTGTCTCTCTCGGTCCCTGTGTCTCTCTCTCGGTATCTGTGTCTCTCTCTCTCGGTCCCTGTGACTCGCTCAGTCCCTGTGTCTCTCTCTCGGTGCCTGTGTCTCTCTCTCTGCCCCTGTGTCTCTCTCGGTCTCTGTGTCTCTCTCTCGGTCCCTGTGACTCGCTCAGTCCCTGTGTCTCTCTTGTTCCCTGTGTCTCTCTCTCGGTCCCTGTGTCTCATTCGGTCCCTGTGTCTCTCTCTCTCGGTCCCTGTGTCTCTCTCGGTCCCGGTGTCTCTCTCGGTCCCTGTGTCTCCCTCGGTCCGTGTGTCTCACTCGGCCCCTGTGTCTCTCTCGGTCCCTGTATCTCTCTCTCAGTCCCTGTGTCTATCTCTCGGTGCCTGTGTCTCTCTCGGTCCCTCTGTCTCTCTCTCCCAGTCCCTGTGTCTCTCTCGGTCACTGTCTCTCTCTCGGTCCCTGTGTCTCTGTCGGTCTCTGTGTCTCACTCGGTCACTCTGTCTCTCTCGGTCCCTGTGTCTCTTTCGGTCCCTGTGTCTCACGCTCTCAGTCCCTGTGTCTTTCTCGGTCACTGTCTCTCTCTCTCAGTCCCTGGGTCTCTCTCTCGGTCCCCATGTCTCTCTCTCGGTCCCTGTCTCTCTCTTGGTCCCTGTGTCTCACTCGGTCCCTATCTCTCTCTCTCAGATTCAGTGTCTCTGTCGGTCCCTGTGTCTCTCTCTCGGTCCCTGTGACTCTCTCGGTCCCTGTGTCTCTCTCTAGGTCCTTGTTTCTCTCTCTGTCCCTGTGTCTCTCTCTCGGTCCCTGTCACTCTCTCGGTCCCTCTGTCTCAATCGGTCACTGTCTCTCTCTCTCGGTCCCTGTGTCTCTCACTTGGTCCCTGTGTCTCTCACTCGGTACCTGTCTCTGTCTCGGTCTCTGAGTCTCTCTCGGTCCCGGTGTCTCTCTCGGTCCCTGTGTCTCTCTCTTGCTCCCTGTGTCTTTCTCGGTCCCTGTGTCTCACTCGGTCCCTGTGTCTCTCTCTCGGTCCCTATCTCTCTCTCGGTCCCTGTGTCTCTCACTCGGTCCCTGTGTCTCTCACTCGGTACCTGTCTCTGTCTCGGTCTCTGTGTCTCTCTCGGTCCCGGTGTCTCTCTCGGTCCCTGTGTCTCCCTCGGTCCGTGTGTCTCACTCGGCCCCTGTGTCTCTCTCGGTCCCTGTATCTCTCTCTCAGTCCCTGTGTCTATCTCTCGGTGCCTGTGTCTCTCTCGGTCCCTCTGTCTCTCTCTCCCAGTCCCTGTGTCTCTCTCGGTCACTGTCTCTCTCTCGGTCCCTGTGTCTCTGTCGGTCTCTGTGTCTCACTCGGTCACTCTGTCTCTCTCGGTCCCTGTGTCTCTTTCGGTCCCTGTGTCTCACGCTCTCAGTCCCTGTGTCTTTCTCGGTCACTGTCTCTCTCTCTCAGTCCCTGGGTCTCTCTCTCGGTCCCCATGTCTCTCTCTCGGTCCCTGTCTCTCTCTTGGTCCCTGTGTCTCACTCGGTCCCTATCTCTCTCTCTCAGATTCAGTGTCTCTGTCGGTCCCTGTGTCTCTCTCTCGGTCCCTGTGACTCTCTCGGTCCCTGAGTCTCTCTCTAGGTCCTTGTTTCTCTCTCTGTCCCTGTGTCTCTCTCTCGGTCCCTGTCACTCTCTCGGTCCCTCTGTCTCAATCGGTCACTGTCTCTCTCTCTCGGTCCCTGTGTCTCTCACTTGGTCCCTGTGTCTCTCACTCGGTACCTGTCTCTGTCTCGGTCTCTGAGTCTCTCTCGGTCCCGGTGTCTCTCTCGGTCCCTGTGTCTCTCTCTTGCTCCCTGTGTCTTTCTCGGTCCCTGTGTCTCACTCGGTCCCTGTGTCTCTCTCTCGGTCCCTATCTCTCTCTCGGTCCCTGTGTCTCTCACTCGGTCCCTGTGTCTCTCATTCGCTACCTGTCTCTGTCTCGGTCTCTGTGTCTCTCTCGGTCCCGGTGTCTCTCTCGGTCCCTGTGTCTCTCTGTTGCTCCCTGTGTCATTCTCGGTCCCTGTGTCTCTCTTGGTCCCTGTGTCTCTCACTCGGTCCCTGTGTCTCTCTCGGTCCTTGTGTCTCTCTCTCGGTCCGTGTGTCTCTCACTTTCAGTCCCTGTGTCTCTCTCGATCACTGTCTCTCTCTCGGTCCCTGTATCTCTCTCGGTCCCTGTGTCTCTCTCGGTCCCTGAGTCTCTCTCTCGGTCCCTGTGTCTCACTCGGTCCCTGTGTCTCTCACTCGGTCCCTGTATCTCTCTCGGTCCCTGTGACTCTCTCGTTTCCTGTGCCTCTCTCTAGGTCCTTGTGTCTCTCTCGGTCCCTGTGTCTCTCTCTGGGTCCCTGTGTCTCACTCGGTCCCTGTCACTCTCTCGGTCCCTGTGTCTCACTCAATCCCTGTGTCTCTCACTCGGTCCCTGAGTCTCTCACTCGGTCCCTGTGTCTCTTTCTCGGTCCCTGTGTCTCTCTGTCTCGGTCCCTGTGTCTGTCTCTTGCTCCCTGTGTCTTTCTCGGTCCCTGTGTCTTTCTCTCGGTATCTGTGTCTCTCTCTCTCGGTCCCTGTGACTCGTTCAGTCCCTGTGTCTCTCTCTCGGTGCCTGTGTCTCTCTCTCTGCCCCTGTGTCTCTCTCGGTCTCTGTGTCTCTCTCTCGGTCCCTGTGACTCGCTCAGTCCCTGTGTCTCTCTTGTTCCCTGTGTCTCTCTCTCGGTCCCTGTGTCTCATTCGGTCCCTGTGTCTCTCTCTCTCGGTCCCTGTGTCTCTCTCGGTCCCGGTGTCTCTCTCGGTCCCTGTGTCTCCCTCGGTCCGTGTGTCTCACTCGGCCCCTGTGTCTCTCTCGGTCCCTGTATCTCTCTCTCAGTCCCTGTGTCTATCTCTCGGTGCCTGTGTCTCTCTCTCGGTCCCTCTGTCTCTCTCTCCCAGTCCCTGTGTCTCTCTCGGTCACTGTCTCTCTCTCGGTCCCTGTGTCTCTGTCGGTCTCTGTGTCTCACTCGGTCACTCTGTCTCTCTCGGTCCCTGTGTCTCTCTCGGTCCCTGTGTCTCACGCTCTCAGTCCTTGTGTCTTTCTCGGTCACTGTCTCTCTCTCTCAGTCCCTGGGTCTCTCTCTCGGTGCCTGTGTCTCTCTCTCGGTCCCTGTGTCTCGCTCGGTCCCTGTGTCTCGCTCGGTCCCCATGTCTCTCACTCGGTCCCTGTCTCTCTCTTGGTCCCTGTGTCTCACTCGGTCCCTATCTCTCTCTCTCAGATTCAGTGTCTCTGTCGGTCCCTGTGTCTCTCTCTCGGTCCCTGTGACTCTCTCGGTCCCTGTGTCTCTCTCTAGGTCCTTGTTTCTCTCTCTGTCCCTGTGTCTCTCTCTCGGTCCCTGTCACTCTCTCGGTCCCTCTGTCTCAATCGGTCACTGTCTCTCTCTCTCGGTGCCTGTGTCTCTCACTTGGTCCCTGTGTCTCTCACTCGGTACCTGTCTCTGTCTCGGTCTCTGAGTCTCTCTCGGTCCCGGTGTCTCTCTCGGTCCCTGTGTCTCTCTCTTGCTCCCTGTGTCTTTCTCGGTCCCTGTGTCTCACTCGGTCCCTGTGTCTCTCTCTCGGTCCCTATCTCTCTCTCGGTCCCTGTGTCTCTCACTCGGTCCCTGTGTCTCTCTCTCGGTACCTGTCTCTGTCTCGGTCTCTGTGTCTCTCTCGGTCCCGGTGTCTCTCTCGGTCCCTGTGTCTCTCTGTTGCTCCCTGTGTCTTTCTCGGTCCCTGTGTCTCTCTAGGTCCCTGTGTCTCTCACTCGGTCCCTGTGTCTCTCTCGGTCCTTGTGTCTCTCTCTCGGTCCGTGTGTCTCTCTCTTTCAGTCCCTGTGTCTCTCTCGATCACTGTCTCTCTCTCGGTCCCTGTATCTCTCTCGGTCCCTGTGTCTCCCTCGGTCCCTGAGTCTCTCTCTCGGTCCCTGTGTCTCACTCGGTCCCTGTGTCTCTCACTCGGTCCCTGTCTCTCTCTCGGTCCCAGTGTCTCTCTCTATTTCAGTGTCTCTGTCGGTCCCTGTGACTCTCTCGTTTCCTGTGCCTCTCTCTAGGTCCTTGTGTCTCTCTCGGTCCCTGTGTCTCTCTCTGGGTCCCTGTGTCTCACTCGGTCCCTGTCACTCTCTCGGTCCCTGTGTCTCACTCAATCCCTGTGTCTCTCACTCGGTCCCTGAGTCTCTCACTCGGTCCCTGTGTCTCTTTCTCGGTCCCTGTGTCTCTCTGTCTCGGTCCCTGTGTCTGTCTCTTGCTCCCTGTGTCTTTCTCGGTCCCTGTGTCTTTCTCGGTCCCTGTGTCTCACTCGGTCCCTGTGTCTCCCCCGGTGCGTGTCTCTCTCTCTCCCTGTCCCGGTGTCTCTCTCTCGGTCACTGTGTCTCTCTCTCGGTCCCTGTGACTCTCTCGGTCCCTGTGTCTCTCTCTAGGTCCTTGTGTCTCTCTCGGTTCTTGTGTCTCTCTCTCGGTCCCTGTGTCTCTCTCCCTCGGTCCCTGTGTCTCACTCGGTCCCTGTGTCTCTCTCGGACCCTGTGTCTCCCTCTCACCCCTGTGTCTCACTCGGTCCCTGTGTCTCTCTCGGTCCCTTTGTCTCTCTCTCGGTCCCTGTGTCTCTCTCCCTCTGTCCCTGTGTTTCTCTCCGCCCCTGTGTCTCTCTCTCAGTCCCTGTGTCCCTCTCGGTCCCTGTGTCTCACTCGGTCCCTGTGTCTCACTCGGTCCCTGTGTCACTCTTTCGGTCCCTGTCTCTCTCTCTCGGTCCCTGTCTCTCTCTCTCTCGGTCACTGTGTTTCTCTCGGTCCCTGTCTCTCTCTCTCGGTCACTGTGTTTCTCTTGGTCCCTGTGTCTCTCTCTCTCAGTCCCTGTGTCTCTCTCACAGTCGCTGTGTCTCTCTCTCGGTGCCTGTGTCTCTCTCTCTGCCCCTGTGTCACTCTCGGTCCCTGTGTCACTCTCTCGGTCCGTCTGTCTCCCTCGGTCCGTATGTCTCACTCGGTCCCTGTGTCTCACTCGGTCCCTGTCTCTCTCTCTCAGTCCCTGTGTCTCTCACACAGTACCTGTGTCTCTCTTGTTCCCTGTGTCTCTCTCTCGGTCCCTGTGTCTCTCTCTCGGTCTCTGTGTCTCTCTCTCGGTCCCTGTGACTCGCTCAGTCCCTGTGTCTCTCTCGGTCCCTGTGACTCTCTCTCGGTCTCTGTGTCTCTCTCTCTCGGTCCCTGTGACTCGCTCAGTCCCTGTGTCTCTCTTGTTCCCTGTGTCTCTCTCTCGGTCCCTGTGTCTCATTCGGTCCCTGTGTCTCTCTCTCTCGGACCCTGTCTCTCTCCCTCGGTCCCTGTGTCTCACTCGGTCCCTGTGTCTCTCTCCCTCGGTCCCTGTGTCTCTCTCGGTCCCGGTGTCTCTCTCGGTCCCTGTGTCTCCCTCGGTCCGTGTGTCTCACTCGGCCCCTGTGTCTCTCTCGGTCCCTGTATCTCTCTCTCAGACCCTGTGTCTCTCTCTCGGTGCCTGTGTCTCTCTCTCGGTCCCTCTGTCTCTCTCTCCCAGTCCCTGTGTCTCTCTCGGTCACTGTCTCTCTCTCGGTCCCTGTGTCTATGTCGGTCTCTGTGTCTCACTAGGTCACTCTATCTCTCTCGGTCCCTGTGTCTCTCTCTCGGTCCCTGTGTCTCTCTCTCGGTCCCTGTGTCTCTCACTCGGTCCCTGTGTCTCTCACTCGGTCCCTGTCTCTCTCTTGGTCCCTGTGTCTCACTCGGTCCCTGTCTCTCTCTCTCAGATTCAATGTCTCTGTCGCTCCCTGTGTCTCTCTCTCTCTCGGTCCCTGTGACTCTCTCGGTCCCTGTGTCACTCTCTAGGTCCTTGTTTCTCTCTCGGCCCCTGTGTCTCTCTCTCTCGGTCCCTGTCACTCTCTCGGTCCCTCTCTCTCTCGGTCCCTGTGTCTCTCTCTCGGTCCCTATCTCTCTCTCTGTCCCGGTGTCTCTCTCTCGGTCACTGTGTCTCTCTCTCAGTCCCTGTGTCTCTCTCTCAGTGCCTGTGTCTCTCTCTCGGTCCCTGTGTCTCTCTCAGTCCCTGTGACTCTCTCGGTCTCTCTGTCTCTCTCTCGGTCCCTGTGTCTCTCTCTCGGTCCCTGTGACTCGCTTAGTCCCTGTGTCTCTCACTCGGTCTCTGTGTCTCCCTCTCGGTCCCTGTGTCTCTCTCGGTCCTTGTGTCTCTCTCTCGGTTGCTGTGTCTCTCTGTCTCTCAGTCCCTGTGTCTCTCTCGGTCACTGTCTCTCTCTCTCGGTCCCTGTGTCTCTCTCGGTCCCTGTGTCTCTCTCAGTCCCTCTGTCTCACTCGGTCCCTCTGTCTCTCTCGGTCCTTGTGTCTCTCTCTCGGTCCCTGTGTCTCTCTCTCTCAGTCCCTGTGTCTCTCTCGGTCACTGTCTCTCTCTCGGTCCCTGTGTCTCTCTCGGTCCCTGTGTCTCTCTCGGGTCCTGTGTCTCACTCGGTCCCTGTGTCTCTCACGGTCCTTGTGTCTCTCTCTCGGTCCGTGTGTCTCTCTCTTTCAGTCCCTGTGTCTCTCTTGATCACTGTCGCTCTCTCGGTCCCGGTGTCTCTCTCGGTCCCTGTGTCTCTCTCGGTCCCTGAGTCTCTCTCTCGGTCCCTGTGTCTCACTCGGTCCCTGTGTCTCTCACTCAGTCCCTGTCTCTCTCTCGGTCCCTGTGTCTCACTCGGTCCCTGTCTCTCTCTCTATTTCGGTGTCTCTGTCGGTCCCTGTGACTCTCTCGGTCCCTGTGTCTCTCTCGGTCCCTGTGTCTCTCTCTCGGTCCCTGTGTCCCTCTCGGTCCCTGTGTCTCTCTCTTGCTCCCTGTGTCTCACTCGGTCCCTGTGTCACTCTCTCGGTCCCTGTCTCTCTCTCTCACCCCCTGTCTCTCTCTCTCGGTCACTGTGTTTCTCTCGGTCCCTGTGTGCCTCTCTCGGTCGCTGTGTCTCTCACTCGTTCCCTGTGTCTCTCACTCGGTACCTGTCTCTGTCTCGGTCCCTGTGTCTCTCTCAGTCCCGGTGTCTCTCTCGGTCCCTGTGTCTCTCTCTTGCTCCCTGTGTCTTTCTCGGTCCCTGTGTCTCTCCCGGTCCCTGTCTCTCTCTCTCAGTCCCTGTGTCTCTCTCTCGGTCCCTGTGTCTCCCTCGGTCCGTGTGTCTCATTCGTTCCCTCTGTCTCTCTCGGTCCCTGTGTCTCTCTCGGTCCTGGTGTCTCTCTTGGTCCCTGTGTCTCTCTCTCTCAGTCCCTGTGTCTCTCTCTCAGTCCCTGTGTCTCTCTCTTGCTCCCTGTGTCTTTCTCGGTCCCTGTGTCTCTCCCGGTCCCTGTGACACTCTCTCGGTCCCTGTGACACTCTCTCGGTCCCTGTCTCTCTCTCTCACACCCTGTCTCTCTCTCTCGGTCCCTGTGTCTCCCTCGGTCCGTGTGTCTCATTCGTTCCCTCTGTCTCTCTCGGTCCCTGTGTCTCTCTCGGTCCTGGTGTCTCTCTTGGTCCCTGTGTCTCTCTCTCTCAGTCCCTGTGTCTCTCTCTCAGTCCCTGTGTCTCTCTCTTGCTCCCTGTGTCTTTCTCGGTCCCTGTGTCTCTCCCGGTCCCTGTGACACTCTCTCGGTCCCTGTCTCTCTCTCTCACCCCCTGTCTCTCTCTCTCGGTCACTGTGTTTCTCTCGTTTCCTGTGTGCCTCTCTCGGTCGCTGTGTCTCTCACTCGGTCCCTGTGTCTCTCACTCGGTACCTGTCTCTGTCTCGGTCCCTGTGTCTCTCTCGGTCCCGGTGTCTCTCTCGGTCCCTGTGTCTCTCTCTTGCTCCCTGTGTCTTTCTCGGTCCCTGTGTCTCTCTCGGTCCCTGTGTCTCTCTCGGTCCCTGTGTCTCTCTCGGGTCCTGTGTCTCACTCGGTCCCTGTGTCTCTCACGGTCCTTGTGTCTCTCTCTCGGTCCGTGTGTCTCTCTTGATCACTGTCGCTCTCTCGGTCCCGGTGTCTCTCTCGGTCCCTCTGTCTCTCTCGGTCCCTGAGTCTCTCTCTCGGTCCCTGTGTCTCACTCGGTCCCTGTGTCTCTCACTCAGTCCCTGTCTCTCTCTCGGTCCCTGTGTCTCACTCGGTCCCTGTCTCTCTCTCTATTTCAGTGTCTCTGTCGGTCCCTGTGACTCTCTCGGTCCCTGTGTCTCTCTCTAGGTCCTTGTGTCTCTCTCGGTCCCTGTGTCTCTCTCAGGGTCCCTGTGTCTCACTCGGTCCCTGTCACTCTCTCGGTCCCTGTGTCTCATTCGGTCCCTGTGTCTCTCTCTCTCGGTCCCTGTGTCTCTCTCGGTCCCGGTGTCTCTCTCGGTCCCTGTGTCTCCCTCGGTCCGTGTGTCTCACTCGGCCCCTGTGTCTCTCTCGGTCCCTGTATCTCTCTCTCAGTCCCTGTGTCTATCTCTCGGTGCCTGTGTCTCTCTCTCGGTCCCTCTGTCTCTCTCTCCCAGTCCCTGTGTCTCTCTCGGTCACTGTCTCTCTCTCGGTCCCTGTGTCTCTGTCGGTCTCTGTGTCTCACTCGGTCACTCTGTCTCTCTCGGTCCCTGTGTCTCTCTCGGTCCCTGTGTCTCACGCTCTCAGTCCCTGTGTCTTTCTCGGTCACTGTCTCTCTCTCTCAGTCCCTGGGTCTCTCTCTCGGTGCCTGTGTCTCTCTCTCGTTCCCTGTGTCTCGCTCGGTCCCTGTGTCTCGCTCGGTCCCCATGTCTCTCACTCGGTCCCTGTCTCTCTCTTGGTCCCTGTGTCTCACTCGGTCCCTATCTCTCTCTCTCAGATTCAGTGTCTCTGTCGGTCCCTGTGTCTCTCTCTCAGTCCCTGTGTCTCTCTCTCGGTCCCTGTGACTCTCTCGGTCCCTGTGTCTCTCTCTAGGTCCTTGTTTCTCTCTCTGTCCCTGTGTCTCTCTCTCGGTCCCTGTCACTCTCTCGGTCCCTCTGTCTCAATCGGTCACTGTCTCTCTCTCTCGGTGCCTGTGTCTCTCACTTGGTCCCTGTGTCTCTCACTCGGTACCTGTCTCTGTCTCGGTCTCTGAGTCTCTCTCGGTCCCGGTGTCTCTCTCGGTCCCTGTGTCTCTCTCTTGCTCCCTGTGTCTTACTCGGTCCCTGTGTCTCACTCGGTCCCTGTGTCTCTCTCTCGGTCCCTATCTCTCTCTCGGTCCCTGTGTCTCTCACTCGGTCCCTGTGTCTCTCACTCGGTACCTGTCTCTGTCTCGGTCTCTGTGTCTCTCTCGGTCCCGGTGTCTCTCTCGGTCCCTGTGTCTCTCTGTTGCTCCCTGTGTCTTTCTCGGTCCCTGTGTCTCTCTTGGTCCCTGTGTCTCTCACTCGGTCCCTGTGTCTCTCTCGGTCCTTGTGTCTCTCTCTCGGTCCGTGTGTCTCTCTCTTTCAGTCCCTGTGTCTCTCTCGATCACTGTCTCTCTCTCGGTCCCTGTATCTCTCTCGGTCCCTGTGTCTCTCTCGGTCCCTGAGTCTCTCTCTCGGTCCCTGTGTCTCACTCGGTCCCTGTGTCTCTCACTCGGTCCCTGTCTCTCTCTCGGTCCCAGTGTCTCTCTCTATTTCAGTGTCTCTGTCGGTCCCTGTGACTCTCTCGTTTCCTGTGCTTCTCTCTAGGTCCTTGTGTCTCTCTCGGTCCCTGTGTCTCTCTCTGGGTCCCTGTGTCTCACTCGGTCCCTGTCACTCTCTCGGTCCCTGTGTCTCACTCAATCCCTGTGTCTCTCACTCGGTCCCTGAGTCTCTCACTCGGTCCCTGTGTCTCACTCGGTCCCTGTGTCACTCTCTCGGTCCCTGTCTCTCTCTCTCGGTCCCTGTCTCTCTCTCTCGGTCACTGTGTTTCTCTCGGTCCCTGTGTCTCTCTCTCGGTCCCTGTTTCCCTCTCGGTCCCTGTGTCTCTCTCTTGCTCCCTGTGTCTTTCTCGGTCCCTGTGTCTCTCCCGGTCCCTGTGTCACTCTCTCGGTCCCTTTCTCTCTCTCTCACCCCCTGTCTCTCTCTCTCGGTCACTGTGTTTCTCTCGGTCCCTGTGTGCCTCTCTCGGTCGCTGTGTCTCTCACTCGTTCCCTGTGTCTCTCACTCGGTACCTGTCTCTGTCTCGGTCCCTGTGTCTCTCTAAGTCCCGGTGTCTCTCTCGGTCCCTGTGTCTCTCTCTTGCTCCCTGTGTCTTTCTCAGTCCCTGTGTCTCTCCCGGTCCCTGTCTCTCTCTCTCAGTCCCTGTGTCTCTCTCTCGGTCCCTGTGTCTCCCTCGGTCCGTGTGTCTCATTCGGTCCCTCTGTCTCTCTCGGTCCCTGTGTCTCTCTCGGTCCTGGTGTCTCTCTTGGTCCCTGTGTCTCTCTCTCTCAGTCCCTGTGTCTCTCTCTCAGTCCCTGTGTCTCTCTCTTGCTCCCTGTTTCTTTCTCGGTCCCTGTGTCTCTCCCGGTCCCTGTGTCACTCTCTCGGTCCCTGTCTCTCTCTCTCACCCCCTGTCTCTCTCTCTCGGTCACTGTGTTTCTCTCGGTTCCTGTGTGCCTCTCTCGGTCGCTGTGTCTCTCACTCGGTCCCTGTGTCTCTCACTCGGTACCTGTCTCTGTCTCGGTCCCTGTGTCTCTCTCGGTCCCGGTGTCTCTCTCGGTCCCTGTGTCTCTCTCTTGCTCCCTGTGTCTTTCTCGGTCCCTGTGTCTCTCCCGGTCCCTGTCTCTCTCTCTCAGTCCCTGTGTCTCTCTCTCGGTCCCTGTGTCTCCTCGGTCCGTGTGTCTCATTCGGTCCCTCTGTCTCTCTCGGTCCGTGTGTCTCACTCGGTCCCTGTGTCTCACTCGGTCCCTGTCTCTCTCTCTCAGTCCCTGTGTCTCTCACACAGTACCTGTGTCTCTCTTGTTCCCTGTGTCTCTCTCTCGGTCCCTGTGTCTCTCTCTCGGTCTCTGTGTCTCTCTCTCGGTCCCTGAGACTCGCTCAGTCCCTGTGTCTCACTCGGTCCCTGTGTCTCTCTCGGTCCCTGTGTCTCTCTCGGTCCCTGTGTCTCTCTCTCGGTATCTGTGTCTCTCTCTCTCGGTCCCTGTGACTCTCTCGGTCCCTGTGTCTCTCTCTAGGTCCTTGTTTCTCTCTCGGTGCCTGTGTCTCTCACTTGGTCCCTGTGTCTCTCACTCGGTACCTGTCTCTGTCTCGGTCTCTGAGTCTCTCTCGGTCCCGGTGTCTCTCTCGGTCCCTGTGTCTCTCTCTTGCTCCCTGTGTCTTTCTCGGTCCCTGTGTCTCACTCGGTCCCTGTGTCTCTCTCTCGGTCCCTATCTCTCTCTCGGTCCCTGTGTCTCTCACTCGGTCCCTGTGTCTCTCACTCGGTACCTGTCTCTGTCTCGGTCTCTGTGTCTCTCTCGGTCCCGGTGTCTCTCTCGGTCCCTGTGTCTCTCTGTTGCTCCCTGTGTCTTTCTCGGTCCCTGTGTCTCTCTTGGTCCCTGTGTCTCTCACTCGGTCCCTGTGTCTCTCTCGGTCCTTGTGTCTCTCTCTCGGTCCGTGTGTCTCTCTCTTTCAGTCCCTGTGTCTCTCTCGATCACTGTCTCTCTCTCGGTCCCTGTATCTCTCTCGGTCCCTGTGTCTCTCTCGGTCCCTGAGTCTCTCTCTCGGTCCCTGTGTCTCACTCGGTCCCTGTGTCTCTCTCGGTCCCTGTGTCTCTCTCGGTCCCTGAGTCTCTCTCTCGGTCCCTGTGTCTCACTCGGTCCCTGTGTCTCTCACTCGGTCCCTGTCTCTCTCTCGGTCCCAGTGTCTCTCTCTATTTCAGTGTCTCTGTCGGTCCCTGTGTCTCTCTCGGTCCCTGTGCCTCTCTCTAGGTCCTTGTGTCTCTCTCGGTCCCTGTGTCTCTCTCTGGGTCCCTGTGTCTCACTCGGTCCCTGTCACTCTCTCGGTCCCTGTGTCTCACTCAATCCCTGTGTCTCTCACTCGGTCCCTGAGTCTCTCACTCGGTCCCTGTGTCTCTTTCTCGGTCCCTGTGTCTCTCTGTCTCGGTCCCTGTGTCTGTCTCTTGCTCCCTGTGTCTTTCTCGGTCCCTGTGTCTTTCTCTCGGTATCTGTGTCTCTCTCTCTCGGTCCCTGTGACTCGTTCAGTCCCTGTGACTCTCTCGGTCCCTGTGTCTCTCTCTAGGTCCTTGTTTCTCTCTCTGTCCCTGTGTCTCTCTCTCGGTCCCTGTCACTATCTCGATCCCTCTGTCTCAATCGGTCACTGTCTCTCTCTCTCGGTGCCTGTGTCTCTCACTTGGTCCCTGTGTCTCTCACTCGGTACCTGTCTCTGTCTCGGTCTCTGAGTCTCTCTCGGTCCCGGTGTCTCTCTCGGTCCCTGTGTCTCTCTCTTGCTCCCTGTGTCTTTCTCGGTCCCTGTGTCTCACTCGGTCCCTGTGTCTCTCTCTCGGTCCCTATCTCTCTCTCGGTCCCTGTGTCTCTCTCTCGGTCCCTGTGTCTCTCACTCGGTACCTGTCTCTGTCTCGGTCTCTGTGTCTCTCTCGGTCCCGGTGTCTCTCTCGGTCCCTGTGTCTCTCTCTTGCTCCCTGTGTCTTTCTCGGTCCCTGTGTCTCTCCCGGTCCCTGTCTCTCTCTCTCAGTCCCTGTGTCTCTCTCTCGGTCCCTGTGTCTCCTCGGTCCGTGTGTCTCATTCGGTCCCTCTGTCTCTCTCGGTCCGTGTGTCTCACTCGGTCCCTGTGTCTCACTCGGTCCCTGTCTCTCTCTCTCAGTCCCTGTGTCTCTCACACAGTACCTGTGTCTCTCTTGTTCCCTGTGTCTCTCTCTCGGTCCCTGTGTCTCTCTCTCGGTCTCTGTGTCTCTCTCTCGGTCCCTGAGACTCGCTCAGTCCCTGTGTCTCACTCGGTCCCTGTGTCTCTCTCGGTCCCTGTGTCTCTCTCGGTCCCTGTGTCTCTCTCTCGGTATCTGTGTCTCTCTCTCTCGGTCCCTGTGACTCTCTCGGTCCCTGTGTCTCTCTCTAGGTCCTTGTTTCTCTCTCGGTGCCTGTGTCTCTCACTTGGTCCCTGTGTCTCTCACTCGGTACCTGTCTCTGTCTCGGTCTCTGAGTCTCTCTCGGTCCCGGTGTCTCTCTCGGTCCCTGTGTCTCTCTCTTGCTCCCTGTGTCTTTCTCGGTCCCTGTGTCTCACTCGGTCCCTGTGTCTCTCTCTCGGTCCCTATCTCTCTCTCGGTCCCTGTGTCTCTCACTCGGTCCCTGTGTCTCTCACTCGGTACCTGTCTCTGTCTCGGTCTCTGTGTCTCTCTCGGTCCCGGTGTCTCTCTCGGTCCCTGTGTCTCTCTGTTGCTCCCTGTGTCTTTCTCGGTCCCTGTGTCTCTCTTGGTCCCTGTGTCTCTCACTCGGTCCCTGTGTCTCTCTCGGTCCTTGTGTCTCTCTCTCGGTCCGTGTGTCTCTCTCTTTCAGTCCCTGTGTCTCTCTCGATCACTGTCTCTCTCTCGGTCCCTGTATCTCTCTCGGTCCCTGTGTCTCTCTCGGTCCCTGAGTCTCTCTCTCGGTCCCTGTGTCTCACTCGGTCCCTGTGTCTCTCTCGGTCCCTGTGTCTCTCTCGGTCCCTGAGTCTCTCTCTCGGTCCCTGTGTCTCACTCGGTCCCTGTGTCTCTCACTCGGTCCCAGTGTCTCTCTCTATTTCAGTGTCTCTGTCGGTCCCTGTGTCTCTCTCGGTCCCTGTGCCTCTCTCTAGGTCCTTGTGTCTCTCTCGGTCCCTGTGTCTCTCTCTGGGTCCCTGTGTCTCACTCGGTCCCTGTCACTCTCTCGGTCCCTGTGTCTCACTCAATCCCTGTGTCTCTCACTCGGTCCCTGAGTCTCTCACTCGGTCCCTGTGTCTCTTTCTCGGTCCCTGTGTCTCTCTGTCTCGGTCCCTGTGTCTGTCTCTTGCTCCCTGTGTCTTTCTCGGTCCCTGTGTCTTTCTCTCGGTATCTGTGTCTCTCTCTCTCGGTCCCTGTGACTCGTTCAGTCCCTGTGACTCTCTCGGTCCCTGTGTCTCTCTCTAGGTCCTTGTTTCTCTCTCGGTCCCTGTGTCTCTCTCTCGGTCCCTGTCACTCTCTCGATCCCTCTGTCTCAATCGGTCACTGTCTCTCTCTCTCGGTGCCTGTGTCTCTCACTTGGTCCCTGTGTCTCTCACTCGGTACCTGTCTCTGTCTCGGTCTCTGAGTCTCTCTCGGTCCCGGTGTCTCTCTCGGTCCCTGTGTCTCTCTCTTGCTCCCTGTGTCTTTCTCGGTCCCTGTGTCTCACTCGGTCCCTGTGTCTCTCTCTCGGTCCCTATCTCTCTCTCGGTCCCTGTGTCTCTCACTCGGTCCCTGTGTCTCTCACTCGGTACCTGTCTCTGTCTCGGTCTCTGTGTCTCTCTCGGTCCCGGTGTCTCTCTCGGTCCCTGTGTCTCTCTGTTGCTCCCTGTGTCTTTCTCGGTCCCTGTGTCTCTCTTGGTCCCTGTGTCTCTCACTCGGTCCCTGTGTCTCTCTCGGTCCTTGTGTCTCTCTCTCGGTCCGTGTGTCTCTCTCTTTCAGTCCCTGTGTCTCTCTCGATCACTGTCTCTCTCTCGGTCCCTGTATCTCTCTCGGTCCCTGTGTCTCTCTCGGTCCCTGAGTCTCTCTCTCGGTCCCTGTGTCTCACTCGGTCCCTGTGTCTCTCACTCGGTCCCTGTCTCTCTCTCGGTCCCAGTGTCTCTCTCTATTTCAGTGTCTCTGTCGGTCCCTGTGACTCTCTCGTTTCCTGTGCCTCTCTCTAGGTCCTTGTGTCTCTCTCGGTCCCTGTGTCTCTCTCTGGGTCCCTGTGTCTCACTCGGTCCCTGTCACTCTCTCGGTCCCTGTGTCTCACTCAATCCCTGTGTCTCTCACTCGGTCCCTGAGTCTCTCACTCGGTCCCTGTGTCTCTTTCTCGGTCCCTGTGTCTCACTCGGTCCCTGTGTCTCCCCCGGTGCGTGTCTCTCTCTCTCCCTGTCCCGGTGTCTCTCTCTCGGTCACTGTGTCTCTCTCTCGGTCCCTGTGACTCTCTCGGTCCCTGTGTCTCTCTCTAGGTCCTTGTGTCTCTCTCGGTTCTTGTGTCTCTCTCTCGGTCCCTGTGTCTCTCTCCCTCGGTCCCTGTGTCTCACTCGGTCCCTGTGTCTCTCTCGGACCCTGTGTCTCCCTCTCACCCCTGTGTCTCACTCGGTCCCTGTGTCTCTCTCGGTCCCTGTGTCTCTCTCTCGGTTCCTGTGTCTCTCTCCCTCTGTCCCTGTGTTTCTCTCCGCCCCTGTGTCTCTCTCTCAGTCCCTGTGTCCCTCTCGGTCCCTGTGTCTCACTCGGTCCCTGTGTCTCACTCGGTCCCTGTGTCACTCTCTCGGTCCCTGTCTCTCTCTCTCGGTCCCTGTCTCTCTCTCTCGGTCACTGTGTTTCTCTCGGTCCCTGTCTCTCTCTCTCGGTCACTGTGTTTCTCTTGGTCCCTGTGTCTCTCTCTCTCAGTCCCTGTGTCTCTCTCACAGTCGCTGTGTCTCTCTCTCGGTGCCTGTGTCTCTCTCTCTGCCCCTGTGTCACTCTCGGTCCCTGTGTCACTCTCTCGGTCCGTCTGTCTCCCTCGGTCCGTATGTCTCACTCGGTCCCTGTGTCTCACTCGGTCCCTGTCTCTCTCTCTCAGTCCCTGTGTCTCTCACACAGTACCTGTGTCTCTCTTGTTCCCTGTGTCTCTCTCTCGGTCCCTGTGTCTCTCTCTCGGTCTCTGTGTTTCTCTCTCGGTCCCTGTGACTCGCTCAGTCCCTGTGTCTCTCTCGGTCCCTGTGTCTCTCTCTCGGTCTCTGTGTCTCTCTCTCGGTCCCTGTGACTCGCTCAGTCCCTGTGTCTCTCTTGTTCCCTGTGTCTCTCTCTCGGTCCCTGTGTCTCATTCGGTCCCTGTGTCTCTCTCTCTCGGACCCTGTCACTCTCCCTCGGTCCCTGTGTCTCACTCGGTCCCTGTGTCACTCTCCCTCGGTCCCTGTGTCTCTCTCGGTCCCGGTGTCTCTCTCGGTCCCTGTGTCTCCCTCGGTCCGTGTGTCTCACTCGGCCCCTGTGTCTCTCTCCGTCCCTGTATCTCTCTCTCAGACCCTGTGTCTCTCTCTCGGTGCCTGTGTCTCTCTCTCGGTCCCTCTGTCTCTCTCTCCCAGTCCCTGTGTCTCTCTCGGTCACTGTCTCTCTCTCGGTCCCTGTGTCTATGTCGGTCTCTGTGTCTCACTAGGTCACTCTGTCTCTCTCGGTCCCTGTGTCTCTCTCTCGGTCCCTGTGTCTCTCTCTCGGTCCCTGTGTCTCTCACTCGGTCCCTGTGTCTCTCACTCGGTCCCTGTCTCTCTCTTGGTCCCTGTGTCTCACTCGGTCCCTGTCTCTCTCTCTCAGATTCAATGTCTCTGTCGCTCCCTGTGTCTCTCTCTCTCTCGGTCCCTGTGACTCTCTCGGTCCCTGTGTCACTCTCTAGGTCCTTGTTTCTCTCTCGGCCCCTGTGTCTCTCTCTCTCGGTCCCTGTCACTCTCTCGGTCCCTCTCTCTCTCGGTCCCTGTGTCTCTCACTTGGTCCCTGTGTCTCTCACTGGGTACCTGTCTCTGTCTCGGTCCCTGTGTCTCTCTCGGTCCCTGTGTCTCTCTCTCGGGCCCTGTGTCTCTCTCTCGGTCCCTATCTCTCTCTCTGTCCCGGTGTCTCTCTCTCGGTCACTGTGTCTCTCTCTCAGTCCCTGTGTCTCTCTCTCAGTGCCTGTGTCTCTCTCTCGGTCCCTGTGTCTCTCTCAGTCCCTGTGACTCTCTCGGTCCCTGTGTCTCTCTCTCGGTCCCTGTGTCTCTCTCTCGGTCCCTGTGTCTCTCTCGGTCCCTGTGACTCGCTCAGTCCCTGTGTCTCTCACTCGGTCTCTGTGTCTCCCTCTCGGTCCCTGTGTCTCTCTCGGTCCTTGTGTCTCTCTCTCGGTTGCTGTGTCTCTCTGTCTCTCAGTCCCTGTGTCTCTCTCGGTCACTGTCTCTCTCTCTCGGTCCCTGTGTCTCTCTCGGTCCCTGTGTCTCTCTCAGTCCCTCTGTCTCACTCGGTCCCTGTGTCTCTCTCGGTCCTTGTGTCTCTCTCTCGGTCCCTGTGTCTCTCTCTCTCAGTCCCTGTGTCTCTCTCGGTCACTGTCTCTCTCTCGGTCCCTGTGTCTCTCTCGGTCCCTGTGTCTCTCTCGGGTCCTGTGTCTCACTCGGTCCCTGTGTCTCTCACGGTCCTTGTGTCTCTCTCTCGGTCCGTGTGTCTCTCTCTTTCAGTCCCTGTGTCTCTCTTGATCACTGTCGCTCTCTCGGTCCCGGTGTCTCTCTCGGTCCCTGTGTCTCTCTCGGTCCCTGAGTCTCTCTCTCGGTCCCTGTGTCTCACTCGGTCCCTGTGTCTCTCACTCAGTCCCTGTCTCTCTCTCGGTCCCTGTGTCTCACTCGGTCCCTGTCTCTCTCTCTATTTCAGTGTCTCTGTCGGTCCCTGTGACTCTCTCGGTCCCTTGTGTCTCTCTCTAGGTCCTTGTGTCTCTCTCGGTCCCTGTGTCTCTCTCAGGGTCCCTGTGTCTCACTCGGTCCCTGTCACTCTCTCGGTCCCTGTGTCTCACTCGGTCCCTGTGTCTCTTTCTCGGTCCCTGTGTCTCTCTCTCTGTCCCTGTGTTTCTCACTCGGTCCCTGAGTCTCTCACTCGGTCCCAGTGTCTCTTTCTCGGTCCCTGTGTCTCTCTGTCTCGGTCCCTGTGTCTGTCTCTTGCTCCCTGTGTCTTTCTCGGTCCCTGTGTCTTTCTCGGTCCCTGTGTCTCACTCGGTCCCTGTGTCTCCCCCGGTGCTTGTCTCTCTCTCTCTCTCTCTGTCCCGGTGTCTCTCTCTCGGTCACTGTGTCTCTCTCTCGGTCCCTGTGACTCTCTCGGTCCCTGTGTCTCTCTCTAGGTCCTTGTGTCTCTCTCGGTCCTTGTGTCTCTATCTCGGTCCCTGTGTCTCTCTCCCTCGTTCCCTGTGTCTCACTCGGTCCCTGTGTCTCGCTCTCACCCCTGTGTCTCACTCGGTCCCTGTGTCTCTCTCGGTCCCTGTGTCTCTCTCTCGGTCCCTGTGTCTCTCTCCCTCTGTCCCTGTGTTTCTCTCCGCCCCTGTGTCTCTCTCTCAGTCCCTGTGTCCCTCTCGGTCCCTGTGTCTCACTCGGTCCCTGTGTCACTCTCTCGGTCCCTGTCTCTCTCTCTCGGTCCCTGTCTCTCTCTCTCGGTCACTGTGTTTCTCTCGGTCCCTGTGTCTCTCTCTCGGTCCCTGTTTCCCTCTCGGTCCCTGTGTCTCTCTCTTGCTCCCTGTGTCTTTCTCGGTCCCTGTGTCTCTCCCGGTCCCTGTGTCACTCTCTCGGTCCCTGTCTCTCTCTCTCACCCCCTGTCTCTCTCTCTCGGTCACTGTGTTTCTCTCGGTCCCTGTGTGCCTCTCTCGGTCGCTGTGTCTCTCAATCGGTCCCTGTGTCTCTCTCTCGGTCCCTGTGACTCTCTCGGTCCCTGTGTCTCTCTCTAGGTCCTTGTGTCTCTCTCGGTCCTTGTGTCTCTCTCTCGGTCCCTGTGACTCTCTCCCTCGGTCCCTGTGTCTCACTCGGTCCCTGTGTCTCTCTCGGTCCCTGTGTCTCCCTCTCACCCCTGTGTCTCACTCGGTCCCTGTGTCTCTCTCGGTCCCTGTGTCTCTCTCTCGGTCCCTGTGTCTCTCTCCCTCTGTACCTGTGTTTCTCTCCGCCCCTGTGTCTCTCTCTCAGTCCCTGTGTCCCTCTCGGTCCCTGTGTCTCTCTCTTGCTCCCTGTGTCTCACTCGGTCCCTGTGTCACTCTCTCGGTCCCTGTCTCTCTCTCTCGGTCCCTGTCTCTCTCTCTCGGTCACTGTGTTTCTCTCGGTCCCTGTGTCTCTCTCTCGGTCCCTGTTTCCCTCTCGGTCCCTGTGTCTCTCTCTTGCTCCCTGTGTCTTTCTCGGTCCCTGTGTCTCTCCCGGTCCCTGTGTCACTCTCTCGGTCCCTGTCTCTCTCTCTCACCCCCTGTCTCTCTCTCTCGGTCACTGTGTTTCTCTCGGTCCCTGTGTGCCTCTCTCGGTCGCTGTGTCTCTCACTCGTTCCCTGTGTCTCTCACTCGGTACCTGTCTCTGTCTCGGTCCCTGTGTCTCTCTCAGTCCCGGTGTCTCTCTCGGTCCCTGTGTCTCTCTCTTGCTCCCTGTGTCTTTCTCGGTCCCTGTGTCTCTCCCGGTCCCTGTCTCTCTCTCTCAGTCCCTGTGTCTCTCTCTCGGTCCCTGTGTCTCCCTCGGTCCGTGTGTCTCATTCGGTCCCTCTGTCTCTCTCGGTCCCTGTGTCTCTCTCGGTCCTGGTGTCTCTCTTGGTCCCTGTGTCTCTCTCTCTCTCAGTCCCTGTGTCTCTCTCTCAGTCCCTGTGTCTCTCTCTTGCTCCCTGTGTCTTTCTCGGTCCCTGTGTCTCTCCCGGTCCCTGTGACACTCTCTCGGTCCCTGTCTCTCTCTCTCACACCCTGTCTCTCTCTCTCGGTCACTGTGTTTCTCTCGGTTCCTGTGTGCCTCTCTCGGTCGCTGTGTCTCTCACTCGGTCCCTGTGTCTCTCACTCGGTACCTGTCTCTGTCTCGGTCCCTGTGTCTCTCTCGGTCCCGGTGTCTCTCTCGGTCCCTGTGTCTCTCTCTTGCTCCCTGTGTCTTTCTCGGTCCCTGTGTCTCTCTCGGTCCCTGTGTCTCTCTCGGTCCCTGTGTCTCTCTCGGGTCCTGTGTCTCACTCGGTCCCTGTGTCTCTCACGGTCCTTGTGTCTCTCTCTCGGTCCGTGTGTCTCTCTCTTTCAGTCCCTGTGTCTCTCTTGATCACTGTCGCTCTCTCGGTCCCGGTGTCTCTCTCGGTCCCTGTGTCTCTCTCGGTCCCTGAGTCTCTCTCTCGGTCCCTGTGTCTCACTCGGTCCCTGTGTCTCTCACTCAGTCCCTGTCTCTCTCTCGGTCCCTGTGTCTCACTCGGTCCCTGTCTCTCTCTCTATTTCAGTGTCTCTGTCGGTCCCTGTGACTCTCTCGGTCCCTGTGTCTCTCTCTAGGTCCTTGTGTCTCTCTCGGTCCCTGTGTCTCTCTCAGGGTCCCTGTGTCTCACTCGGTCCCTGTCACTCTCTCGGTCCCTGTGTCTCACTCGGTCCCTGTGTCTCTTTCTCGGTCCCTGTGTCTCTCTGTCTCGGTCCCTGTGTCTGTCTCTTGCTCCCTGTGTCTTTCTCGGTCCCTGTGTCTTTCTCGGTCCCTGTGTCTCACTCGGTCCCTGTGTCTCCCCCGGTGCTTGTCTCTCTCTCTCTCTGTCCCGGTGTCTCTCTCTCGGTCACTGTGTCTCTCTCTCGGTCCCTGTGACTCTCTCGGTCCCTGTGTCTCTCTCTAGGTCCTTGTGTCTCTCTCGGTCCTTGTGTCTCTATCTCGGTCCCTGTGTCTCTCTCCCTCGGTCCCTGTGTCTCACTCGGTCCCTGTGTCTCGCTCTCACCCCTGTGTCTCACTCGATCCCTGTGTCTCTCTCGGTCCCTGTGTCTCTCTCTCGGTCCCTGTGTCTCTCTCCCTCTGTCCCTGTGTTTCTCTCCGCCCCTGTGTCTCTCTCTCAGTCCCTGTGTCCCTCTCGGTCCCTGTGTCTCACTCGGTCCCTGTGTCACTCTCTCGGTCCCTGTCTCTCTCTCTCGGTCCCTGTCTCTCTCTCTCGGTCACTGTGTTTCTCTCGGTCCCTGTGTCTCTCTCTCGGTCCCTGTTTCCCTCTCGGTCCCTGTGTCTCTCTCTTGCTCCCTGTGTCTTTCTCGGTCCCTGTGTCTCTCCCGGTCCCTGTGTCACTCTCTCGGTCCCTGTCTCTCTCTCTCACCCCCTGTCTCTCTCTCTCGGTCACTGTGTTTCTCTCGGTCCCTGTGTGCCTCTCTCGGTCGCTGTGTCTCTCAATCGGTCCCTGTGTCTCTCTCTCGGTCCCTGTGACTCTCTCGGTCCCTGTGTCTCTCTCTAGGTCCTTGTGTCTCTCTCGGTCCTTGTGTCTCTCTCTCGGTCCCTGTGACTCTCTCCCTCGGTCCCTGTGTCTCACTCGGTCCCTGTGTCTCTCTCGGTCCCTGTGTCTCCCTCTCACCCCTGTGTCTCACTCGGTCCCTGTGTCTCTCTCGGTCCCTGTGTCTCTCTCTCGGTCCCTGTGTCTCTCTCCCTCTGTACCTGTGTTTCTCTCCGCCCCTGTGTCTCTCTCTCAGTCCCTGTGTCCCTCTCGGTCCCTGTGTCTCTCTCTTGCTCCCTGTGTCTCACTCGGTCCCTGTGTCACTCTCTCGGTCCCTGTCTCTCTCTCTCGGTCCCTGTCTCTCTCTCTCGGTCACTGTGTTTCTCTCGGTCCCTGTGTCTCTCTCTCGGTCCCTGTTTCCCTCTCGGTCCCTGTGTCTCTCTCTTGCTCCCTGTGTCTTTCTCGGTCCCTGTGTCTCTCCCGGTCCCTGTGTCACTCTCTCGGTCCCTGTCTCTCTCTCTCACCCCCTGTCTCTCTCTCTCGGACACTGTGTTTCTCTCGGTCCCTGTGTGCCTCTCTCGGTCGCTGTGTCTCTCACTCGTTCCCTGTGTCTCTCACTCGGTACCTGTCTCTGTCTCGGTCCCTGTGTCTCTCTCAGTCCCGGTGTCTCTCTCGGTCCCTGTGTCTCTCTCTTGCTCCCTGTGTCTTTCTCGGTCCCTGTGTCTCTCCCGGTCCCTGTCTCTCTCTCTCAGTCCCTGTGTCTCTCTCTCGGTCCCTGTGTCTCCCTCGGTCCGTGTGTCTCATTCGGTCCCTCTGTCTCTCTCGGTCCCTGTGTCTCTCTCGGTCCTGGTGTCTCTCTTGGTCCCTGTGTCTCTCTCTCTCAGTCCCTGTGTCTCTCTCTCAGTCCCTGTGTCTCTCTCTTGCTCCCTGTGTCTTTCTCGGTCCCTGTGTCTCTCCCGGTCCCTGTGACACTCTCTCGGTCCCTGTCTCTCTCTCTCACCCCCTGTCTCTCTCTCTCGGTCACTGTGTTTCTCTCGGTTCCTGTGTGCCTCTCTCGGTCGCTGTGTCTCTCACTCGGTCCCTGTGTCTCTCACTCGGTACCTGTCTCTGTCTCGGTCCCTGTGTCTCTCTCGGTCCCGGTGTCTCTCTCGGTCCCTGTGTCTCTCTCTTGCTCCCTGTGTCTTTCTCGGTCCCTGTGTCTCTCCCGGTTCCTGTCTCTCTCTCTCAGTCCCTGTGTCTCTCTCTCGGTCCCTGTGTCTCCTCGGTCCGTGTGTCTCATTCGGTCCCTCTGTCTCTCTCGGTCCGTGTGTCTCACTCGGTCCCTGTGTCTCACTCGGTCCCTGTCTCTCTCTCTCAGTCCCTGTGTCTCTCACACAGTACCTGTGTCTCTCTTGTTCCGTGTGTCTCTCTCTCGGTCCCTGTGTCTCTCTCTCGGTCTCTGTGTCTCTCTCTCGGTCCCTGAGACTCGCTCAGTCCCTGTGTCTCACTCGGTCCCTGTGTCTCTCTCGGTCCCTGTGTCTCTCTCGGTCCCTGTGTCTCTCTCTCGGTATCTGTGTCTCTCTCTCTCGGTCCCTGTGACTCGCTCAGTCCCTGTGTCTCTCTCTCGGTGCCTGTGTCTCTCTCTCTGCCCCTGTGTCTCTCTCGGTCTCTGTGTCTCTCTCTCGGTCCCTGTGACTCGCTCAGTCCCTGTGTCTCTCTTGTTCCCTGTGTCTCTCTCTCGGTCCCTGTGTCTCATTCGGTCCCTGTGTCTCTCTCTCTCGGTCCCTGTGTCTCTCTCTCGGTCTCTGTGTCTCTCTCTCGGTCCCTGTGACTCGCTCAGTCCCTGTGTCTCTCTTGTTCCCTGTGTCTCTCTCTCGGTCCCTGTGTCTCACTCGGTCCCTGTGTCTCTCTCCCTCGGTCCCTGTGTCTCTCTCGGTCCCGGTGTCTCTTTCGGTCCCTGTGTCTCCCTCGGTCCGTGTGTCTCACTCGGCCCCTGTGTCTCTCTCGGTCCCTGTAAATCTCTCTCAGACCCTGTGTCTCTCTCTCGGTGCCTGTGTCTCTCTCTCTCGGTCCCTCTGTCTCTCTCTCCCAGTCCCTGTGTCTCTCTCGGTCACTGTCTCTCTCTCGGTCCCTGTGTCTATGTCGGTCTCTGTGTCTCACTAGGTCACTCTGTCTCTCTCGGTCCCTGTGTCTCTCTCTCGGTCCCTGTGTCTCTCTCTCGGTCCCTGTGTCTCTCACTCGGTCCCTGTGTCTCTCACTCGGTCCCTGTGTCTCCCTCGGTCCGTGTGTCTCACTCGGCCCCTGTGTCTCTCAAGGTCACTGTAAATCTCTCTCAGACCCTGTGTCTCTCTCTCGGTGCCTGTGTCTCTCTCTCGGTCCCTCTGTCTCTCTCTCCCAGTCCCTGTGTCTCTCTCGGTCACTGTCTCTCTCTCGGTCCCTGTGTCTATGTCGGTCTCTGTGTCTCACTAGGTCACTCTGTCTCTCTCGGTCCCTGTGTCTCTCTCTCTCGGTCCCTGTGTCTCTCTCTCGGTCCCTGTGTCTCTCACTCGGTCCCTGCGTCTCACTCGGTCCCTGTGTCACTCTCTCGGTCCCTGTCTCTCTCTCTCGGTCCCTGTCTCTCTCTCTCGGTCACTGTGTTTCTCTCGGTCCCTGTGTCTCTCTCTCGGTCCCTGTTTCCCTCTCGGTCCCTGTGTCTCTCTCTTGCTCCCTGTGTCTTTCTCGGTCCCTGTGTCTCTCCCGGTCCCTGTGTCACTCTCTCGGTCCCTGTCTCTCTCTCTCACCCCTGTCTCTCTCTCTCGGTCACTGTGTTTCTCTCGGTCCCTGTGTGCCTCTCTCGGTCGCTGTGTCTCTCAATCGGTCCCTGTGTCTCTCTCTCGGTCCCTGTGACTCTCTCGGTCCCTGTGTCTCTCTCTAGGTCCTTGTGTCTCTCTCGGTCCTTGTGTCTCTCTCTCGGTCCCTGTGACTCTCTCCCTCGGTCCCTGTGTCTCACTCGGTCCCTGTGTCTCTCTCGGTCCCTGTGTCTCCCTCTCACCCCTGTGTCTCACTCGGTCCCTGTGTCTCTCTCGGTCCCTGTGTCTCTCTCTCGGTCCCTGTGTCTCTCTCCCTCTGTACCTGTGTTTCTCTCCGCCCCTGTGTCTCTCTCTCAGTCCCTGTGTCCCTCTCGGTCCCTGTGTCTCTCTCTTGCTCCCTGTGTCTCACTCGGTCCCTGTGTCACTCTCTCGGTCCCTGTCTCTCTCTCTCGGTCCCTGTCTCTCTCTCTCGGTCACTGTGTTTCTCTCGGTCCCTGTGTCTCTCTCTCGGTCCCTGTTTCCCTCTCGGTCCCTGTGTCTCTCTCTTGCTCCCTGTGTCTTTCTCGGTCCCTGTGTCTCTCCCGGTCCCTGTGTCACTCTCTCGGTCCCTGTCTCTCTCTCTCACCCCCTGTCTCTCTCTCTCGGTCACTGTGTTTCTCTCGGTCCCTGTGTGCCTCTCTCGGTCGCTGTGTCTCTCACTCGTTCCCTGTGTCTCTCACTCGGTACCTGTCTCTGTCTCGGTCCCTGTGTCTCTCTCAGTCCCGGTGTCTCTCTCGGTCCCTGTGTCTCTCTCTTGCTCCCTGTGTCTTTCTCGGTCCCTGTGTCTCTCCCGGTCCCTGTCTCTCTCTCTCAGTCCCTGTGTCTCTCTCTCGGTCCCTGTGTCTCCCTCGGTCCGTGTGTCTCATTCGGTCCCTCTGTCTCTCTCGGTCCCTGTGTCTCTCTCGGTCCTGGTGTCTCTCTTGGTCCCTGTGTCTCTCTCTCTCAGTCCCTGTGTCTCTCTCTCAGTCCCTGTGTCTCTCTCTTGCTCCCTGTGTCTTTCTCGGTCCCTGTGTCTCTCCCGGTCCCTGTGACACTCTCTCGGTCCCTGTCTCTCTCTCTCACCCCCTGTCTCTCTCTCTCGGTCACTGTGTTTCTCTCGGTTCCTGTGTGCCTCTCTCGGTCGCTGTGTCTCTCACTCGGTCCCTGTGTCTCTCACTCGGTACCTGTCTCTGTCTCGGTCCCTGTGTCTCTCTCGGTCCCGGTGTCTCTCTCGGTCCCTGTGTCTCTCTCTTGCTCCCTGTGTCTTTCTCGGTCCCTGTGTCTCTCCCGGTCCCTGTCTCTCTCTCTCAGTCCCTGTGTCTCTCTCTCGGTCCCTGTGTCTCCTCGGTCCGTGTGTCTCATTCGGTCCCTCTGTCTCTCTCGGTCCGTGTGTCTCACTCGGTCACTGTGTCTCACTCGGTCCCTGTCTCTCTCTCTCAGTCCCTGTGTCTCTCACACAGTACCTGTGTCTCTCTTGTTCCCTGTGTCTCTCTCTCGGTCCCTGTGTCTCTCTCTCGGTCTCTGTGTCTCTCTCTCGGTCCCTGAGACTCGCTCAGTCCCTGTGTCTCACTCGGTCCCTGTGTCTCTCTCGGTCCCTGTGTCTCTCTCGATCCCTGTGTCTCTCTCTCGGTATCTGTGTCTCTCTCTCTCGGTCCCTGTGACTCGCTCAGTCCCTGTGTCTCTCTCTCGGTGCCTGTGTCTCTCTCTCTGCCCCTGTGTCTCTCTCGGTCTCTGTGTCTCTCTCTCGGTCCCTGTGACTCGCTCAGTCCCTGTGTCTCTCTTGTTCCATGTGTCTCTCTCTCGGTCCCTGTGTCTCATTCGGTCCCTGTGTCTCTCTCTCTCGGTCCCTGTGTCTCTCTCTCGGTCTCTGTGTCTCTCTCTCGGTCCCTGTGACTCGCTCAGTCCCTGTGTCTCTCTTGTTCCCTGTGTCTCTCTCTCGGTCCCTGTGTCTCATTCGGTCCCTGTGTCTCTCTCTCTCGGACCCTGTCTCTCTCCCTCGGTCCCTGTGTCTCACTCGGTCCCTGTGTCTCTCTCCCTCGGTCCCTGTGTCTCTCTCGGTCCCGGTGTCTCTCTCGGTCCCTGTGTCTCCCTCGGTCCGTGTGTCTCACTCGGCCCCTGTGTCTCTCTCGGTCCCTGTAAATCTCTCTCAGACCCTGTGTCTCTCTCTCGGTCCGTGTGTCTCTCTCTTTCAGTCCCTGGGTCTCTCTCGGTCACTGTCTCTCTCTCTCGGTCCTTGTGTCTCTCTCTCGGTCCCTGTGTCTCTCTCTCTCAGTCCCTGTGTCTCTCTCGGTCACTGTCTCTCTCTCGGTCCCTGTGTCTCTCTCGGTCCCTGTGTCTCTCTCGGGTCCTGTGTCTCACTCGGTCCCTGTGTCTCTCACGGTCCTTGTGTCTCTCTCTCGGTCCGTGTGTCTCTCTCTTTCAGTCCCTGTGACTCTCTTGATCACTGTCGCTCTCTCGGTCCCGGTGTCTCTCTCGGTCCCTGTGTCTCTCTCGGTCCCTGAGTCTCTCTCTCGGTCCCTGTGTCTCACTCGGTCCCTGTGTCTCTCACTCAGTCCCTGTCTCTCTCTCGGTCCCTGTGTCTCACTCGGTCCCTGTCTCTCTCTCTATTTCAGTGTCTCTGTCGGTCCCTGTGACTCTCTCGGTCCCTGTGTCTCTCTCTAGGTCCTTGTGTCTCTCTCGGTCCCTGTGTCTCTCTCAGGGCCCCTGTGTCTCACTCGGTCCCTGTCACTCTCTCGGTCCCTGTGTCTCACTCGGTCCCTGTGTCTCGCTCTCACCCCTGTGTCTCACTCGGTCCCTGTGTCTCTCTCGGTCCCTGTGTCTCTCTCTCGGTCCCTGTGTCTCTCTCCCTCTGTCCCTGTGTTTCTCTCCGCCCCTGTGTCTCTCTCTCAGTCCCTGTGTCCCTCTCGGTCCCTGTGTCTCACTCGGTCCCTGTGTCACTCTCTCGGTCCCTGTCTCTCTCTCTCGGTCCCTGTCTCTCTCTCTCGGTCACTGTGTTTCTCTCGGTCCCTGTGTCTCTCTCTCGGTCCCTGTTTCCCTCTCGGTCCCTGTGTCTCTCTCTTGCTCCCTGTGTCTTTCTCGGTCCCTGTGTCTCTCCCGGTCCCTGTGTCACTCTCTCGGTCCCTGTCTCTCTCTCTCACCCCCTGTCTCTCTCTCTCGGTCACTGTGTTTCTCTCGGTCCCTGTGTGCCTCTCTCGGTCGCTGTGTCTCTCAATCGGTCCCTGTGTCTCTCTCTCGGTCCCTGTGACTCTCTCGGTCCCTGTGTCTCTCTCTAGGTCCTTGTGTCTCTCTCGGTCCTTGTGTCTCTCTCTCGGTCCCTGTGACTCTCTCCCTCGGTCCCTGTGTCTCACTCGGTCCCTGTGTCTCTCTCGGTCCCTGTGTCTCCCTCTCACCCCTGTGTCTCACTCGGTCCCTGTGTCTCTCTCGGTCCCTGTGTCTCTCTCTCGGTCCCTGTGTCTCTCTCCCTCTGTACCTGTGTTTCTCTCCGCCCCTGTGTCTCTCTCTCAGTCCCTGTGTCCCTCTCGGTCCCTGTGTCTCTCTCTTGCTCCCTGTGTCTCACTCGGTCCCTGTGTCACTCTCTCGGTCCCTGTCTTTCTCTCTCGGTCCCTGTCTCTCTCTCTCGGTCACTGTGTTTCTCTCGGTCCCTGTGTCTCTCTCTCGGTCCCTGTTTCCCTCTCGGTCCCTGTGTCTCTCTCTTGCTCCCTGTGTCTTTCTCGGTCCCTGTGTCTCTCCCGGTCCCTGTGTCACTCTCTCGGTCCCTGTCTCTCTCTCTCACCCCCTGTCTCTCTCTCTCGGTCACTGTGTTTCTCTCGGTCCCTGTGTGCCTCTCTCGGTCGCTGTGTCTCTCACTCGTTCCCTGTGTCTCTCACTCGGTACCTGTCTCTGTCTCGGTCCCTGTGTCTCTCTCAGTCCCGGTGTCTCTCTCGGTCCCTGTGTCTCTCTCTTGCTCCCTGTGTCTTTCTCGGTCCCTGTGTCTCTCCCGGTCCCTGTCTCTCTCTCTCAGTCCCTGTGTCTCTCTCTCGGTCCCTGTGTCTCCCTCGGTCCGTGTGTCTCTCTCGGTCCCTGTGTCTCTCTCGGTCCTGGTGTCTCTCTTGGTCCCTGTGTCTCTCTCTCTCAGTCCCTGTGTCTCTCTCTCAGTCCCTGTGTCTCTCTCTTGCTCCCTGTGTCTTTCTCGGTCCCTGTGTCTCTCCCGGTCCCTGTGTCACTCTCTCGGTCCCTGTCTCTCTCTCTCACCCCCTGTCTCTCTCTCTCGGTCACTGTGTTTCTCTCGGTTCCTGTGTGCCTCTCTCGGTCGCTGTGTCTCTCACTCGGTCCCTGTGTCTCTCACTCGGTACCTGTCTCTGTCTCGGTCCCTGTGTCTCTCTCGGTCCCAGTGTCTCTCTTGGTCCCTGTGTCTCTCTCTTGCTCCCTGTGTCTTTCTCGGTCCCTGTGTCTCTCCCGGTCCCTGTCTCTCTCTCTCAGTCCCTGTGTCTCTCTCTCGGTCCCTGTGTCTCCTCGGTCCGTGTGTCTCATTCGGTCCCTCTGTCTCTCTCGGTCCGTGTGTCTCACTCGGTCCCTGTGTCTCACTCGGTCCCTGTCTCTCTCGCTCAGTCCCTGTGTCTCTCACACAGTACCTGTGTCTCTCTTGTTCCCTGTGTCTCTCTCTCGGTCCCTGTGTCTCTCTCTCGGTCTCTGTGTCTCTCTCTCGGTCCCTGAGACTCGCTCAGTCCCTGTGTCTCACTCGGTCCCTGTGTCTCTCTCGGTCCCTGTGTCTCTCTCGGTCCCTGTGTCTCTCTCTCGGTATCTGTGTCTCTCTCTCTCGGTCCCTGTGACTCGCTCAGTCCCTGTGTCTCTCTCTCGGTGCCTGTGTCTCTCTCTCTGCCCCTGTGTCTCTCTCGGTCTCTGTGTCTCTCTCTCGGTCCCTGTGACTCGCTCAGTCCCTGTGTCTCTCTTGTTCCCTGTGTCTCTCTCTCGGTCCCTTTGTCTCATTCGGTCCCTGTGTCTCTCTCTCTCGGTCCCTGTGTCTCTCTCGGTCCCGGTGTCTCTCTCGGTCCCTGTGTCTCCCTCGGTCCGTGTGTCTCACTCGGCCCCTGTGTCTCTCTCGGTCCCTGTATCTCTCTCTCAGTCCCTGTGTCTATCTCTCGGTGCCTGTGTCTCTCTCTCGGTCCCTCTGTCTCTCTCTCCCAGTCCCTGTGTCTCTCTCGGTCACTGTCTCTCTCTCGGTCCCTGTGTCTCTGTCGGTCTCTGTGTCTCACTCGGTCACTCTGTCTCTCTCGGTCCCTGTGTCTCTCTCGGTCCCTGTGTCTCACGCTCTCAGTCCCTGTGTCTTTCTCGGTCACTGTCTCTCTCTCTCAGTCCCTGGGTCTCTCTCTCGGTGCCTGTGTCTCTCTCTCGGTCCCTGTGTCTCGCTCGGTCCCTGTGTCTCGCTCGGTCCCCATGTCTCTCACTCGGTCCCTGTCTCTCTCTTGGTCCCTGTGTCTCACTCGGTCCCTATCTCTCTCTCTCAGATTCAGTGTCTCTGTCGGTCCCTGTGTCTCTCTCTCGGTCCCTGTGACTCTCTCGGTCCCTGTGTCTCTCTCTAGGTCCTTGTTTCTCTCTCTGTCCCTGTGTCTCTCTCTCGGTCCTTGTCACTCTCTCGGTCCCTCTGTCTCAATCGGTCACTGTCTCTCTCTCTCGGTGCCTGTGTCTCTCACTTGGTCCCTGTGTCTCTCACTCGGTACCTGTCTCTGTCTCGGTCTCTGAGTCTCTCTCGGTCCCGGTGTCTCTCTCGGTCCCTGTGTCTCTCTCTTGCTCCCTGTGTCTTACTCGGTCCCTGTGTCTCACTCGGTCCCTGTGTCTCTCTCTCGGTCCCTATCTCTCTCTCGGTCCCTGTGTCTCTCACTCGGTCCCTGTGTCTCTCACTCGGTACCTGTCTCTGTCTCGGTCTCTGTGTCTCTCTCGGTCCCGGTGTCTCTCTCGGTCCCTGTGTCTCTCTGTTGCTCCCTGTGTCTTTCTCGGTCCCTGTGTCTCTCTTGGTCCCTGTGTCTCTCACTCGGTCCCTGTGTCTCTCTCGGTCCTTGTGTCTCTCTCTCGGTCCGTGTGTCTCTCTCTTTCAGTCCCTGTGTCTCTCTCGATCACTGTCTCTCTCTCGGTCCCTGTATCTCTCTCGGTCCCTGTGTCTCTCTCGGTCCCTGAGTCTCTCTCTCGGTCCCTGTGTCTCACTCGGTCCCTGTGTCTCTCACTCGGTCCCTGTCTCTCTCTCGGTCCCAGTGTCTCTCTCTATTTCAGTGTCTCTGTCGGTCCCTGTGACTCTCTCGTTTCCTGTGCCTCTCTCTAGGTCCTTGTGTCTCTCTCGGTCCCTGTGTCTCTCTCTGGGTCCCTGTGTCTCACTCGGTCCCTGTCACTCTCTCGGTCCCTGTGTCTCACTCAATCCCTGTGTCTCTCACTCGGTCCCTGAGTCTCTCACTCGGTCCCTGTGTCTCACTCGGTCCCTGTGTCACTCTCTCGGTCCCTGTCTCTCTCTCTCGGTCCCTGTCTCTCTCTCTCGGTCACTGTGTTTCTCTCGGTCCCTGTGTCTCTCTCTCGGTCCCTGTTTCCCTCTCGGTCCCTGTGTCTCTCTCTTGCTCCCTGTGTCTTTCTCGGTCCCTGTGTCTCTCCCGGTCCCTGTGTCACTCTCTCGGTCCCTGTCTCTCTCTCTCACCCCCTGTCTCTCTCTCTCGGTCACTGTGTTTCTCTCGGTCCCTGTGTGCCTCTCTCGGTCGCTGTGTCTCTCACTCGTTCCCTGTGTCTCTCACTCGGTACCTGTCTCTGTCTCGGTCCCTGTGTCTCTCTCAGTCCCGGTGTCTCTCTCGGTCCCTGTGTCTCTCTCTTGCTCCCTGTGTCTTTCTCGGTCCCTGTGTCTCTCCCGGTCCCTGTCTCTCTCTCTCAGTCCCTGTGTCTCTCTCTCGGTCCCTGTGTCTCCCTCGGTCCGTGTGTCTCATTCGGTCCCTCTGTCTCTCTCGGTCCCTGTGTCTCTCTCGGTCCTGGTGTCTCTCTTGGTCCCTGTGTCTCTCTCTCTCAGTCCCTGTGTCTCTCTCTCAGTCCCTGTGTCTCTCTCTTGCTCCCTGTGTCTTTCTCGGTCCCTGTGTCTCTCCCGGTCCCTGTGTCACTCTCTCGGTCCCTGTCTCTCTCTCTCACCCCCTGTCTCTCTCTCTCGGTCACTGTGTTTCTCTCGGTTCCTGTGTGCCTCTCTCGGTCGCTGTGTCTCTCACTCGGTCCCTGTGTCTCTCACTCGGTACCTGTCTCTGTCTCGGTCCCTGTGTCTCTCTCGGTCCCGGTGTCTCTCTCGGTCCCTGTGTCTCTCTCTTGCTCCCTGTGTCTTTCTCGGTCCCTGTGTCTCTCCCGGTCCCTGTCTCTCTCTCTCAGTCCCTGTGTCTCTCTCTCGGTCCCTGTGTCTCCCTCGGTCCGTGTGTCTCATTCGGTCCCTCTGTCTCTCTCGGTCCCTGTATCTCTCTCTCAGTCCCTGTGTCTCTCACACAGTACCTGTGTCTCTCTTGTTCCCTGTGTCTCTCTCTCGGTCCCTGTGTCTCTCTCTCGGTCTCTGTGTCTCTCTCTCGGTCCCTGAGACTCGCTCAGTCCCTGTGTCTCACTCGGTCCCTGTGTCTCTCTCGGTCCCTGTGTCTCTCTCGGTCCCTGTGTCTCTCTCTCGGTATCTGTGTCTCTCTCTCTCGGTCCCTGTGACTCGCTCAGTCCCTGTGTCTCTCTCTCGGTGCCTGTGTCTCTCTCTCTGCCCCTGTGTCTCTCTCGGTCTCTGTGTCTCTCTCTCGGTCCCTGTGACTCGCTCAGTCCCTGTGTCTCTCTTGTTCCCTGTGTCTCTCTCTCGGTCCCTGTGTCTCATTCGGTCCCTGTGTCTCTCTCTCTCGGTCCCTGTGTCTCTCTCGGTCCCGGTGTCTCTCTCGGTCCCTGTGTCTCCCTCGGTCCGTGTGTCTCACTCGGCCCCTGTGTCTCTCTCGGTCCCTGTATCTCTCTCTCAGTCCCTGTGTCTATCTCTCGGTGCCTGTGTCTCTCTCTCGGTCCCTGTGTCTCTCTCTCGGTATCTGTGTCTCTCTCTCTCGGTCCCTGTGTCTCTCTCTCGGTCTCTGTGTCTCTCTCTCGGTCCCTGAGACTCGCTCAGTCCCTGTGTCTCACTCGGTCCCTGTGTCTCTCTCAGTCCCTGTGTCTCTCTCTCGGTGCCTGTGTCTCTCTCTCTCTGCCCCTGTGTCTCTCTCGGTCTCTGTGTCTCTCTCTCGGTCCCTGTGACTCGCTCAGTCCCTGTGTCTCTCTCGGTCCCTGTGTCTCGCTCGGTCCCCATGTCTCTCACTCGGTCCCTGAGTCTCTCTCTTGGTCCCTGTGTCTCACTCGGTCCCGATCTCTCTCTCTCAGATTCAGTGTCTCTGTCGGTCCCTGTGTCTCTCTCTCGGTCCCTGTGACTCTCTCGGTCCCTGTGTCTCTCTCTAGGTCCTTGTTTCTCTCTCTGTCCCTGTGTCTGTCTCTCGGTCCCTGTCACTCTCTCGGTCCCTCTGTCTCAATCGGTCACTGTCTCTCTCTCTCGGTGCCTGTGTCTCTCACTTGGTCCCTGTGTCTCTCACTCGGTACCTGTCTCTGTCTCGGTCTCTGAGTCTCTCTCGGTCCCGGTGTCTCTCTCGGTCCCTGTGTCTCTCTCTTGCTCCCTGTGTCTTTCTCGGTCCCTGTGTCTCAATCGGTCCCTGTGTCTCTCTCTCGGTCCCTATCTCTCTCTCGGTCCCTGTGTCTCTCACTCGGTCCCTGTGTCTCTCACTCGGTACCTGTCTCTGTCTCGGTCTCTGTGTCTCTCTCGGTCCCGGTGTCTCTCTCGGTCCCTGTGTCTCTCTGTTGCTCCCTGTGTCTTTCTCGGTCCCTGTGTCTCTCACTCGGTCCCTGTGTCTCTCTCGGTCCTTGTGTCTCTCTCTCGGTCCGTGTGTCTCTCTCTTTCAGTCCCTGTGTCTCTCTCGATCACTGTCTCTCTCTCGGTCCCTGTATCTCTCTCGGTCCCTGTGTCTCTCTCGATCCCTGAGTCTCTCTCTCGGTCCCTGTGTCTCACTCGGTCCCTGTGTCTCTCACTCGGTCCCTGTCTCTCTCTCGGTCCCAGTGTCTCTCTCTATTTCAGTGTCTCTGTCGGTCCCTGTGACTCTCTCGTTTCCTGTGCCTCTCTCTAGGTCCTTGTGTCTCTCTCGGTCCCTGTGTCTCTCTCTGGGTCCCTGTGTCTCACTCGGTCCCTGTCACTCTCTCGGTCCCTGTGTCTCACTCAATCCCTGTGTCTCTCACTCGGTCCCTGAGTCTCTCACTCGGTCCCTGTGTCTCTTTCTCGGTCCCTGTGTCTCTCTGTCTCGGTCCCTGTGTCTGTCTCTTGCTCCCTGTGTCTTTCTCGGTCCCTGTGTCTTTCTCTCGGTATCTGTGTCTCTCTCTCTCGGTCCCTGTGACTCGTTCAGTCCCAGTGTCTCTCTCTCGGTGCCTGTGTCTCTCTCTCTGCCCCTGTGTCTCTCTCGGTCTCTGTGTCTCTCTCTCGGTCCCTGTGACTCGCTCAGTCCCTGTGTCTCTCTTGTTCCCTGTGTCTCTCTCTCGGTCCCTGTGTCTCATTCGGTCCCTGTGTCTCTCTCTCTCGGTCCCTGTGTCTCTCTCGGTCCCGGTGTCTCTCTCGGCCCCTGTGTCTCCCTCGGTCCGTGTGTCTCACTCGGCCCCTGTGTCTCTCTCCGTCCCTGTATCTCTCTCTCAGTCCCTGTGTCTATCTCTCGGTGCCTGTGTCTCTCTCTCGGTCCCTCTGTCTCTCTCTCCCAGTCCCTGTGTCTCTCTCGGTCACTGTCTCTCTCTCGGTCCCTGTGTCTCTGTCGGTCTCTGTGTCTCACTCGGTCACTCTGTCTCTCTCGGTCCCTGTGTCTCTCTCGGTCCCTGTGTCTCACGCTCTCAGTCCCTGTGTCTTTCTCGGTCACTGTCTCTCTCTCTCAGTCCCTGGGTCTCTCTCGGTCCCTGTGTCTCACTCGGTCCCTGTGTCTCTCTCTCTCAGTCCCTGGGTCTCTCTCTCGGTGCCTGTGTCTCTCTCTCGGTCCCTGTGTCTCGCTCGGTCCCTGTGTCTCGCACGGTCCCCATGTCTCTCACTCGGTCCCTGTCTCTCTCTTGGTCCCTGTGTCTCACTCGGTCCCTATCTCTCTCTCTCAGACTCAGTGTCTCTGTCGGTCCCTGTGTCTCTCTCTCGGTCCCTGTGACTCTCTCGGTCCCTGTGTCTCTCTCTAGGTCCTTGTTTCTCTCTCTGTCCCTGTGTCTCTCTCTCGGTCCCTGTCACTCTCTCGGTCCCTCTGTCTCAATCGGTCACTGTCTCTCTCTCTCGGTGCCTGTGTCTCTCACTTGGTCCCTGTGTCTCTCACTCGGTACCTGTCTCTGTCTCGGTCTCTGAGTCTCTCTCGGTCCCGGTGTCTCTCTCGGTCCCTGTGTCTCTCTCTTGCTCCCTGTGTCTTTCTCGGTCCCTGTGTCTCACTCGGTCCCTGTGTCTCTCTCTCGGTCCCTATCTCTCTCTCGGTCCCTGTGTCTCTCACTCGGTCCCTGTGTCTCTCACTCGGTACCTGTCTCTGTCTCGGTCTCTGTGTCTCTCTCGGTCCCGGTGTCTCTCTCGGTCCCTGTGTCTCTCTGTTGCTCCCTGTGTCTTTCTCGGTCCCTGTGTCTCTCTTGGTCCTTGTGTCTCTCACTCGGTCCCTGTGTCTCTCTCGGTCCTTGTGTCTCTCTCTCGGTCCGTGTGTCTCTCTCTTTCAGTCCCTGTGTCTCTCTCGATCACTGTCTCTCTCTCGGTCCCTGTATCTCTCTCGGTCCCTGTGTCTCTCTCGGTCCCTGAGTCTCTCTCTCTGTCCCTGTGTCTCACTCGGTCCCTGTGTCTCTCACTCGGTCCCTGTCTCTCTCTCGGTCCCAGTGTCTCTCTCTATTTCAGTGTCTCTGTCGGTCCCTGTGACTCTCTCGTTTCCTGTGCCTCTCTCTAGGTCCTTGTGTCTCTCTCGGTCCCTGTGTCTCTCTCTGGGTCCCTGTGTCTCACTCGGTCCCTGTCACTCTCTCGGTCCCTGTGTCTCACTCAATCCCTGTGTCTCTCACTCGGTCCCTGAGTCTCTCACTCGGTCCCTGTGTCTCTTTCTCGGTCCCTGTGTCTCTCTGTCTCGGTCCCTGTGTCTGTCTCTTGCTCCCTGTGTCTTTCTCGGTCCCTGTGTCTTTCTCGGTCCCTGTGTCTCACTCGGTCCCTGTGTCTCCCCCGGTGCGTGTCTCTCTCTCTCCCTGTCCCGGTGTCTCTCTCTCGGTCACTGTGTCTCTCTCTCGGTCCCTGTGACTCTCTCGGTCCCTGTGTCTCTCTCTAGGTCCTTGTGTCTCTCTCGGTTCTTGTGTCTCTCTCTCGGTCCCTGTGTCTCTCTCCCTCGGTCCCTGTGTCTCACTCGGTCCCTGTGTCTCTCTCGGACCCTGTGTCTCCCTCTCACCCCTGTGTCTCACTCGGTCCCTGTGTCTCTCTCCCTCTGTCCCTGTGTTTCTCTCCGCCCCTGTGTCTCTCTCTCAGTCCCTGTGTCCCTCTCGGTCCCTGGGTCTCTCTCCCTCTGTCCCTGTGTTTCTCTCCGCCCCTGTGTCTCTCTCTCAGTCCCTGTGTCCCTCTCGGTCCCTGTGTCTCACTCGGTCCCTGTGTCTCACTCGGTCCCTGTGTCACTCTCTCGGTCCGTGTCTCTCTCTCTCGGTCCCTGTCTCTCTCTCTCGGTCACTGTGTTTCTCTCGGTCCCTGTCTCTCTCTCTCGGTCACTGTGTTTCTCTCGGTCCCTGTGTCTCTCTCTCGGTCCCTGTTTCCCTCTCGGTCCCTGTGTCTCTCTCTTGCTCCCTGTGTCTTTCTCGGTCCCTGTGTCTCTCCCGGTCCCTGTGTCACTCTCTCGGTCCCTGTCTCTCTCTCTCACCCCCTGTCTCTCTCTCTCGGTTACTGTGTTTCTCTCGGTCCCTGTGTGCCTCTCTCGGTCGCTGTGTCTCTCACTCGGTCCCTGTGTCTCTCACTCGGTACCTGTCTCTGTCTCGGTCCCTGTGTCTCTCTCAGTCCCGGTGTCTCTCTCGGTCCCTGTGTCTCTCTCTTGCTCCCTGTGTCTTTCTCGGTCCCTGTGTCTCTCCCGGTCCCTGTCTCTCTCTCTCAGTCCCTGTGTCTCTCTCTCGGTCCCTGTGTCTCCCTCGGTCCGTGTGTCTCATTCGGTCCCTCTGTCTCTCTCGGTCCCTGTGTCTCTCTCGGTCCTGGTGTCTCTCTTGGTCCCTGTGTCTCTCTCTCTCAGTCCCTGTGTCTCTCTCTCAGTCCCTGTGTCTCTCTCTTGCTCCCTGTGTCTTTCTCGGTCCCTGTGTCTCTCCCGGTCCCTGTGTCACTCTCTCGGTCCCTGTCTCTCTCTCTCACCCCCTGTCTCTCTCTCTCGGTCACTGTGTTTCTCTCGGTTCCTGTGTGCCTCTCTCGGTCGCTGTGTCTCTCACTCGGTCCCTGTGTCTCTCACTCGGTACCTGTCTCTGTCTCGGTCCCTGTGTCTCTCTCGGTCCCGGTGTCTCTCTCGGTCCCTGTGTCTCTCTCTTGCTCCCTGTGTCTTTCTCGGTCCCTGTGTCTCTCCCGGTCCCTGTCTCTCTCTCTCAGTCCCTGTGTCTCTCTCTCGGTCCCTGTGTCTCCTCGGTCCGTGTGTCTCATTCGGTCCCTCTGTCTCTCTCGGTCCGTGTGTCTCACTCTGTCCCTGTGTCTCACTCGGTCCCTGTCTCTCTCTCTCAGTCCCTGTGTCTCTCACACAGTACCTGTGTCTCTCTTGTTCCCTGTGTCTCTCTCTCGGTCCCTGTGTCTCTCTCTCGGTATCTGTGTCTCTCTCTCTCGGTCCCTGTGACTCGCTCAGTCCCTGTGTCTCTCTCTCGGTGCCTGTGTCTCTCTCTCTGCCCCTGTGTCTCTCTCGGTCTCTGTGTCTCTCTCTCGGTCCCTGTGACTCGCTCAGTCCCTGTGTCTCTCTTGTTCCCTGTGTCTCTCTCTCGGTCCCTTTGTCTCATTCGGTCCCTGTGTCTCTCTCTCTCGGTCCCTGTGTCTCTCTCGGTCCCGGTGTCTCTCTCGGTCCCTGTGTCTCCCTCGGTCCGTGTGTCTCACTCGGCCCCTGTGTCTCTCTCGGTCCCTGTATCTCTCTCTCAGTCCCTGTGTCTATCTCTCGGTGCCTGTGTCTCTCTCTCGGTCCCTCTGTCTCTCTCTCCCAGTCCCTGTGTCTCTCTCGGTCACTGTCTCTCTCTCGGTCCCTGTGTCTCTGTCGGTCTCTGTGTCTCACTCGGTCACTCTGTCTCTCTCGGTCCCTGTGTCTCTCTCGGTCCCTGTGTCTCACGCTCTCAGTCCCTGTGTCTTTCTCGGTCACTGTCTCTCTCTCTCAGTCCCTGGGTCTCTCTCTCGGTGCCTGTGTCTCTCTCTCGGTCCCTGTGTCTCGCTCGGTCCCTGTGTCTCGCTCGGTCCCCATGTCTCTCACTCGGTCCCTGTCTCTCTCTTGGTCCCTGTGTCTCACTCGGTCCCTATCTCTCTCTCTCAGATTCAGTGTCTCTGTCGGTCCCTGTGTCTCTCTCTCGGTCCCTGTGACTCTCTCGGTCCCTGTGTCTCTCTCTAGGTCCTTGTTTCTCTCTCTGTCCCTGTGTCTGTCTCTCGGTCCTTGTCACTCTCTCGGTCCCTCTGTCTCAATCGGTCACTGTCTCTCTCTCTCGGTGCCTGTGTCTCTCACTTGGTCCCTGTGTCTCTCACTCGGTACCTGTCTCTGTCTCGGTCTCTGAGTCTCTCTCGGTCCCGGTGTCTCTCTCGGTCCCTGTGTCTCTCTCTTGCTCCCTGTGTCTTACTCGGTCCCTGTGTCTCACTCGGTCCCTGTGTCTCTCTCTCGGTCCCTATCTCTCTCTCGGTCCCTGTGTCTCTCACTCGGTCCCTGTGTCTCTCACTCGGTACCTGTCTCTGTCTCGGTCTCTGTGTCTCTCTCGGTCCCGGTGTCTCTCTCGGTCCCTGTGTCTCTCTGTTGCTCCCTGTGTCTTTCTCGGTCCCTGTGTCTCTCTTGGTCCCTGTGTCTCTCACTCGGTCCCTGTGTCTCTCTCGGTCCTTGTGTCTCTCTCTCGGTCCGTGTGTCTCTCTCTTTCAGTCCCTGTGTCTCTCTCGATCACTGTCTCTCTCTCGGTCCCTGTATCTCTCTCGGTCCCTGTGTCTCTCTCGGTCCCTGAGTCTCTCTCTCGGTCCCTGTGTCTCACTCGGTCCCTGTGTCTCTCACTCGGTCCCTGTCTCTCTCTCGGTCCCAGTGTCTCTCTCTATTTCAGTGTCTCTGTCGGTCCCTGTGACTCTCTCGTTTCCTGTGCCTCTCTCTAGGTCCTTGTGTCTCTCTCGGTCCCTGTGTCTCTCTCTGGGTCCCTGTGTCTCACTCGGTCCCTGTCACTCTCTCGGTCCCTGTGTCTCACTCAATCCCTGTGTCTCTCACTCGGTCCCTGAGTCTCTCACTCGGTCCCTGTGTCTCACTCGGTCCCTGTGTCACTCTCTCGGTCCCTGTCTCTCTCTCTCGGTCCCTGTCTCTCTCTCTCGGTCACTGTGTTTCTCTCGGTCCCTGTGTCTCTCTCTCGGTCCCTGTTTCCCTCTCGGTCCCTGTGTCTCTCTCTTGCTCCCTGTGTCTTTCTCGGTCCCTGTGTCTCTCCCGGTCCCTGTGTCACTCTCTCGGTCCCTGTCTCTCTCTCTCACCCCCTGTCTCTCTCTCTCGGTCACTGTGTTTCTCTCGGTCCCTGTGTGCCTCTCTCGGTCGCTGTGTCTCTCACTCGTTCCCTGTGTCTCTCACTCGGTACCTGTCTCTGTCTCGGTCCCTGTGTCTCTCTCAGTCCCGGTGTCTCTCTCGGTCCCTGTGTCTCTCTCTTGCTCCCTGTGTCTTTCTCGGTCCCTGTGTCTCTCCCGGTCCCTGTCTCTCTCTCTCAGTCCCTGTGTCTCTCTCTCGGTCCCTGTGTCTCCCTCGGTCCGTGTGTCTCATTCGGTCCCTCTGTCTCTCTCGGTCCCTGTGTCTCTCTCGGTCCTGGTGTCTCTCTTGGTCCCTGTGTCTCTCTCTCTCAGTCCCTGTGTCTCTCTCTCAGTCCCTGTGTCTCTCTCTTGCTCCCTGTGTCTTTCTCGGTCCCTGTGTCTCTCCCGGTCCCTGTGTCACTCTCTCGGTCCCTGTCTCTCTCTCTCACCCCCTGTCTCTCTCTCTCGGTCACTGTGTTTCTCTCGGTTCCTGTGTGCCTCTCTCGGTCGCTGTGTCTCTCACTCGGTCCCTGTGTCTCTCACTCGGTACCTGTCTCTGTCTCGGTCCCTGTGTCTCTCTCGGTCCCGGTGTCTCTCTCGGTCCCTGTGTCTCTCTCTTGCTCCCTGTGTCTTTCTCGGTCCCTGTGTCTCTCCCGGTCCCTGTCTCTCTCTCTCAGTCCCTGTGTCTCTCTCTCGGTCCCTGTGTCTCCTCGGTCCGTGTGTCTCACTCGGTCCCTGTGTCTCACTCGGTCCCTGTCTCTCTCTCTCAGTCCCTGTGTCTCTCACACAGTACCTGTGTCTCTCTTGTTCCCTGTGTCTCTCTCTCGGTCCCTGTGTCTCTCTCTCGGTCTCTGTGTCTCTCTCTCGGTCCCTGAGACTCGCTCAGTCCCTGTGTCTCACTCGGTCCCTGTGTCTCTCTCGGTCCCTGTGTCTCTCTCGGTCCCTGTGTCTCTCTCTCGGTATCTGTGTCTCTCTCTCTCGGTCCCTGTGACTCGCTCAGTCCCTGTGTCTCTCTCTCGGTGCCTGTGTCTCTCTCTCTGCCCCTGTGTCTCTCTCGGTCTCTGTGTCTCTCTCTCGGTCCCTGTGACTCGCTCAGTCCCTGTGTCTCTCTTGTTCCCTGTGTCTCTCTCTCGGTCCCTGTGTCTCATTCGGTCCCTGTGTCTCTCTCTCTCGGTCCCTGTGTCTCTCTCGGTCCCGGTGTCTCTCTCGGTCCCTGTGTCTCCCTCGGTCCGTGTGTCTCACTCGGCCCCTGTGTCTCTCTCGGTCCCTGTATCTCTCTCTCAGTCCCTGTGTCTATCTCTCGGTGCCTGTGTCTCTCTCTCGGTCCCTCTGTCTCTCTCTCCCAGTCCCTGTGTCTCTCTCGGTCACTGTCTCTCTCTCGGTCCCTGTGTCTCTGTCGGGCTCTGTGTCTCACTCGGTCACTCTGTCTCTCTCGGTCCCTGTGTCTCTCTCGGTCCCTGTGTCTCACGCTCTCAGTCCCTGTGTCTTTCTCGGTCACTGTCTCTCTCTCTCAGTCCCTGGGTCTCTCTCTCGGTGCCTGTGTCTCTCTCTCGGTCCCTGTGTCTCGCTCGGTCCCTGTGTCTCGCTCGGTCCCCATGTCTCTCACTCGGTCCCTGTCTCTCTCTTGGTCCCTGTGTCTCACTCGGTCCCTATCTCTCTCTCTCAGATTCAGTGTCTCTGTCGGTCCCTGTGTCTCTCTCTCGGTCCCTGTGACTCTCTCGGTCCCTGTGTCTCTCTCTAGGTCCTTGTTTCTCTCTCTGTCCCTGTGTCTGTCTCTCGGTCCCTGTCACTCTCTCGGTCCCTCTGTCTCAATCGGTCACTGTCTCTCTCTCTCGGTGCCTGTGTCTCTCACTTGGTCCCTGTGTCTCTCACTCGGTACCTGTCTCTGTCTCGGTCTCTGAGTCTCTCTCGGTCCCGGTGTCTCTCTCGGTCCCTGTGTCTCTCTCTTGCTCCCTGTGTCTTTCTCGGTCCCTGTGTCTCAATCGGTCCCTGTGTCTCTCTCTCGGTCCCTATCTCTCTCTCGGTCCCTGTGTCTCTCACTCGGTCCCTGTGTCTCTCACTCGGTACCTGTCTCTGTCTCGGTCTCTGTGTCTCTCTCGGTCCCGGTGTCTCTCTCGGTCCCTGTGTCTCTCTGTTGCTCCCTGTGTCTTTCTCGGTCCCTGTGTCTCTCACTCGGTCCCTGTGTCTCTCTCGGTCCTTGTGTCTCTCTCTCGGTCCGTGTGTCTCTCTCTTTCAGTCCCTGTGTCTCTCTCGATCACTGTCTCTCTCTCGGTCCCTGTATCTCTCTCGGTCCCTGTGTCTCTCTCGATCCCTGAGTCTCTCTCTCGGTCCCTGTGTCTCACTCGGTCCCTGTGTCTCTCACTCGGTCCCTGTGTCTCTCTCTATTTCAGTGTCTCTGTCGGTCCCTGTGACTCTCTCGTTTCCTGTGCCTCTCTCTAGGTCCTTGTGTCTCTCTCGGTCCCTGTGTCTCTCTCTGGGTCCCTGTGTCTCACTCGGTCCCTGTCACTCTCTCGGTCCCTGTGTCTCACTCAATCCCTGTGTCTCTCACTCGGTCCCTGAGTCTCTCACTCGGTCCCTGTGTCTCTTTCTCGGTCCCTGTGTCTCTCTGTCTCGGTCCCTGTGTCTGTCTCTTGCTCCCTGTGTCTTTCTCGGTCCCTGTGTCTTTCTCTCGGTATCTGTGTCTCTCTCTCTCGGTCCCTGTGACTCGTTCAGTCCCAGTGTCTCTCTCTCGGTGCCTGTGTCTCTCTCTCTGCCCCTGTGTCTCTCTCGGTCTCTGTGTCTCTCTCTCGGTCCCTGTGACTCGCTCAGTCCCTGTGTCTCTCTTGTTCCCTGTGTCTCTCTCTCGGTCCCTGTGTCTCATTCGGTCCCTGTGTCTCTCTCTCTCGGTCCCTGTGTCTCTCTCGGTCCCGGTGTCTCTCTCGGCCCCTGTGTCTCCCTCGGTCCGTGTGTCTCACTCGGCCCCTGTGTCTCTCTCCGTCCCTGTATCTCTCTCTCAGTCCCTGTGTCTATCTCTCGGTGCCTGTGTCTCTCTCTCGGTCCCTCTGTCTCTCTCTCCCAGTCCCTGTGTCTCTCTCGGTCACTGTCTCTCTCTCGGTCCCTGTGTCTCTGTCGGTCTCTGTGTCTCACTCGGTCACTCTGTCTCTCTCGGTCCCTGTCACTCTCTCGGTCCCTCTGTCTCAATCGGTCACTGTCTCTCTCTCTCGGTGCCTGTGTCTCTCACTTGGTCCCTGTGTCTCTCACTCGGTACCTGTCTCTGTCTCGGTCTCTGAGTCTCTCTCGGTCCCGGTGTCTCTCTCGGTCCCTGTGTCTCTCTCTTGCTCCCTGTGTCTTTCTCGGTCCCTGTGTCTCACTCGGTCCCTGTGTCTCTCTCTCGGTCCCTATCTCTCTCTCGGTCCCTGTGTCTCTCACTCGGTCCCTGTGTCTCTCACTCGGTACCTGTCTCTGTCTCGGTCTCTGTGTCTCTCTCGGTCCCGGTGTCTCTCTCGGTCCCTGTGTCTCTCTGTTGCTCCCTGTGTCTTTCTCGGTCCCTGTGTCTCTCTTGGTCCTTGTGTCTCTCACTCGGTCCCTGTGTCTCTCTCGGTCCTTGTGTCTCTCTCTCGGTCCGTGTGTCTCTCTCTTTCAGTCCCTGTGTCTCTCTCGATCACTGTCTCTCTCTCGGTCCCTGTATCTCTCTCGGTCCCTGTGTCTCTCTCGGTCCCTGAATCTCTCTCTCTGTCCCTGTGTCTCACTCGGTCCCTGTGTCTCTCACTCGGTCCCTGTCTCTCTCTCGGTCCCAGTGTCTCTCTCTATTTCAGTGTCTCTGTCGGTCCCTGTGACTCTCTCGTTTCCTGTGCCTCTCTCTAGGTCCTTGTGTCTCTCTCGGTCCCTGTGTCTCTCTCTGGGTCCCTGTGTCTCACTCGGTCCCTGTCACTCTCTCGGTCCCTGTGTCTCACTCAATCCCTGTGTCTCTCACTCGGTCCCTGAGTCTCTCACTCGGTCCCTGTGTCTCTTTCTCGGTCCCTGTGTCTCTCTGTCTCGGTCCCTGTGTCTGTCTCTTGCTCCCTGTGTCTTTCTCGGTCCCTGTGTCTTTCTCGGTCCCTGTGTCTCACTCGGTCCCTGTGTCTCCCCCGGTGCGTGTCTCTCTCTCTCCCTGTCCCGGTGTCTCTCTCTCGGTCACTGTGTCTCTCTCTCGGTCCCTGTGACTCTCTCGGTCCCTGTGTCTCTCTCTAGGTCCTTGTGTCTCTCTCGGTTCTTGTGTCTCTCTCTCGGTCCCTGTGTCTCTCTCCCTCGGTCCCTGTGTCTCACTCGGTCCCTGTGTCTCTCTCGGACCCTGTGTCTCCCTCTCACCCCTGTGTCTCACTCGGTCCCTGTGTCTCTCTCCCTCTGTCCCTGTGTTTCTCTCCGCCCCTGTGTCTCTCTCTCAGTCCCTGTGTCCCTCTCGGTCCCTGTGTCTCACTCGGTCCCTGTGTCTCACTCGGTCCCTGTGTCACTCTCTCGGTCCGTGTCTCTCTCTCTCGGTCCCTGTCTCTCTCTCTCGGTCACTGTGTTTCTCTCGGTCCCTGTCTCTCTCTCTCGGTCACTGTGTTTCTCTCGGTCCCTGTGTCTCTCTCTCGGTCCCTGTTTCCCTCTCGGTCCCTGTGTCTCTCTCTTGCTCCCTGTGTCTTTCTCGGTCCCTGTGTCTCTCCCGGTCCCTGTGTCACTCTCTCGGTCCCTGTCTCTCTCTCTCACCCCCTGTCTCTCTCTCTCGGTTACTGTGTTTCTCTCGGTCCCTGTGTGCCTCTCTCGGTCGCTGTGTCTCTCACTCGGTCCCTGTGTCTCTCACTCGGTACCTGTCTCTGTCTCGGTCCCTGTGTCTCTCTCAGTCCCGGTGTCTCTCTCGGTCCCTGTGTCTCTCTCTTGCTCCCTGTGTCTTTCTCGGTCCCTGTGTCTCTCCCGGTCCCTGTCTCTCTCTCTCAGTCCCTGTGTCTCTCTCTCGGTCCCTGTGTCTCCCTCGGTCCGTGTGTCTCATTCGGTCCCTCTGTCTCTCTCGGTCCCTGTGTCTCTCTCGGTCCTGGTGTCTCTCTTGGTCCCTGTGTCTCTCTCTCTCAGTCCCTGTGTCTCTCTCTCAGTCCCTGTGTCTCTCTCTTGCTCCCTGTGTCTTTCTCGGTCCCTGTGTCTCTCCCGGTCCCTGTGTCACTCTCTCGGTCCCTGTCTCTCTCTCTCACCCCCTGTCTCTCTCTCTCGGTCACTGTGTTTCTCTCGGTTCCTGTGTGCCTCTCTCGGTCGCTGTGTCTCTCACTCGGTCCCTGTGTCTCTCACTCGGTACCTGTCTCTGTCTCGGTCCCTGTGTCTCTCTCGGTCCCGGTGTCTCTCTCGGTCCCTGTGTCTCTCTCTTGCTCCCTGTGTCTTTCTCGGTCCCTGTGTCTCTCCCGGTCCCTGTCTCTCTCTCTCAGTCCCTGTGTCTCTCTCTCGGTCCCTGTGTCTCCTCGGTCCGTGTGTCTCATTCGGTCCCTCTGTCTCTCTCGGTCCGTGTGTCTCACTCGGTCCCTGTGTCTCACTCGGTCCCTGTCTCTCTCTCTCAGTCCCTGTGTCTCTCACACAGTACCTGTGTCTCTCTTGTTCCCTGTGTCTCTGTCTCGGTCCCTGTGTCTCTCTCTCGGTCTCTGTGTCTCTCTCTCGGTCCCTGAGACTCGCTCAGTCCCTGTGTCTCACTCGGTCCCTGTGACTCTCTCGATCCCTGTGTCTCTCTCGGTCCCTGTGTCTCTCTCTCGGTATCTGTGTCTCTCTCTCTCGGTCCCTGTGACTCGCTCAGTCCCTGTGTCTCTCTCTCTCGGTGCCTGTGTCTCTCTCTCTGCCCCTGTGTCTCTCTCGGTCTCTGTGTCTCTCTCTCGGTCCCTGTGACTCGCTCAGTCCCTGTGTCTCTCTTGTTCCCTGTGTCTCTCTCTCGGTCCCTGTGTCTCATTCGGTCCCTGTGTCTCTCTCTCTCGGTCCCTGTGTCTCTCTCGGTCCCGGTGTCTCTCTCGGTCCCTGTGTCTCCCTCGGTCCGTGTGTCTCACTCGGCCCCTGTGTCTCTCTCGGTCCCTGTATCTCTCTCTCAGTCCCTGTGTCTATCTCTCGGTGCCTGTGTCTCTCTCTCGGTCCCTCTGTCTCTCTCTCCCAGTCCCTGTGTCTCTCTCGGTCACTGTCTCTCTCTCGGTCCCTGTGTCTCTGTCGGTCTCTGTGTCTCACTCGGTCACTCTGTCTCTCTCGGTCCCTGTGTCTCTCTCGGTCCCTGTGTCTCACGCTCTCAGTCCCTGTGTCTTTCTCGGTCACTGTCTCTCTCTCTCGGTCCCTGTGTCTTTCTCGGTCACTGTCTCTCTCTCTCGGTCCCTGTGTCTCTCTCTCAGTCCCTGGGTCTCTCTCTCGGTGCCTGTGTCTCTCTCTCGGTCCCTCTGTCTCTCTCTCCCAGTCCCTCTGTCTCTCTCGGTCCCTGTGTCTCGCTCGGTCCCCATGTCTCTCACTCGGTCCCTGTGTCTCACTCGGTCCCTATTTCTCTCTCTCAGATTCAGTGTCTCTGTCGGTCCCTGTGTCTCTCTCTCGCTCCCTGTGACTCTCTCGGTCCCTGTGTCTCTCTCTCGGTCCCTGTCACTCTCTCGGTCCCTCTGTCTCAATCGGTCACTGTCTCTCTCTCTCGGTCCCTGTGTCTCTCACTTGGTCCCTGTGTCTCTCACTCGGTACCTGTCTCTGTCTCGGTCTCTGAGTCTCTCTCGGTCCCGGTGTGTCTCTCGGTCCCTGTGTCTCTCTCTTGCTCCCTGTGTCTTTCTCGGTCCCTGTGTCTCACTCGGTCCCTGTGTCTCTCTCTCGGTCCCTATCTCTCTCTCGGTCCCTGTGTCTCTCACTCGGTCCCTGTGTCTCTCACTCGGTACCTGTCTCTGTCTCGGTCTCTGTGTCTCTCTCGGTCCCGGTGTCTCTCTCGGTCCCTGTGTCTCTCTGTTGCTCCCTGTGTCTTTCTCGGTCCCTGTGTCTCTCTCGGTCCCTGTGTCTCTCACTCGGTCCCTGTGTCTCTCTCGGTCCTTGTGTCTCTCTTTCGGTCCGTGTGTCTCTCTCTTTCAGTCCCTGTGTCTCACTCGATCACTGTCTCTCTCTCGGTCCCTGTATCTCTCTCGGTCCCTGTGTCTCTCTCGGTCCCTGAGTCTCTCTCTCGGTCCCTGTGTCTCACTCGGTCCCTGTGTCTCTCACTCGGTCCCTGTCTCTCTCTCGGTCCCAGTGTCTCTCTCTATTTCAGTGTCTCTGTCGGTCCCTGTGACTCTCTCGTTTCCTGTGCCTCTCTCTAGGTCCTTGTGTCTCTCTCGGTCCCTGTGTCTCTCTCTGGGTCCCTGTGTCTCACTCGGTCCCTGTCACTCTCTCGGTCCCTGTGTCTCACTCAATCCCTGTGTCTCTCACTCGGTCCCTGAGTCTCTCACTCGGTCCCTGTGTCTCTTTCTCGGTCCCTGTGTCTCTCTGTCTCGGTCCCTGTGTCTGTCTCTTGCTCCCTGTGTCTTTCTCGGTCCCTGTGTCTTTCTCGGTCCCTGTGTCTCACTCGGTCCCTGTGTCTCCCACGGTGCGTGTCTCTCTCTCTCCCTGTCCCGGTGTCTCTCTCTCGGTCACTGTGTCTCTCTCTCGGTCCCTGTGACTCTCTCGGTCCCTGTGTCTCTCTCTAGGTCCTTGTGTCTCTCTCGGTTCTTGTGTCTCTCTCTCGGTCCCTGTGTCTCTCTCCCTCGGTCCCTGTCTCTCTCTCTCGGTCACTGTGTTTCTCTCGGTCCCTGTGTCTCTCTCTCGGTCCCTGTGTCCCTCTCGGTCCCTGTGTCTCTCTCTTGCTCCCTGTGTCTTTCTCGGTCCCTGTGTCTCTCCCAGTCCCTGTGTCACTCTCTCGGTCCCTGTCTCTCTCTCTCACCCCCTGTCTCTCTCTCTCGGTCACTGTGTCTCTCTCGGTCCCAGTGTCTCTCTCGGTCCCTGTGTCTCTCTCTTGCTCCCTGTGTCTCTCCGGGTCCCTGTCTCTCTCTCTCAGTCCCTGTGTCTCTGTCTCGGTCCCTGTATCTCTCTCTCTGTCCCGGTGTCTCTCTCTCGGTCACTGTGTCTCTCTCTCGGTCCCTGTGTCTCCCTCGGTCCGTGTGTCTCACTCGGTCCCTCTGTCTCTCTCGGTCCCTGTATCTCTCTCTCACCCCTGTGTCTCTCTCGGACCTGGTGTCTCTCTTGGTCCCTGTGTCTCTCTCTCTCAGTCCCTGTGTCTCTCTCACAGTCGCTGTGTCTCTCTCTCAGTGCCTGTGTCTCTCTCTCTGCCCCTGTGTCACTCTCGGTCCCTGTGTCTCTCTCTCGGTCCGTCTGTCTCCCTCGGTCCGTGTGTCTCACTCGGTCCCTGTGTCTCACTCGGTCCCTGTCTCTCTCTCTCAGTCCCTGTGTCTCTCACACAGTACCTGTGTCTCTCTTTTTCCCTGTGTCTCTCTCTCGGTCCCTGTGTCTCTCTCTCGGTCTCTGTGTCTCTCTCTCGGTCCCTGTGACTCCTTCAGTCCCTGTGTCTCTCTCGGTCCCTGTGTCTCTCTCTCGGTCTCTGTGTCTCTCTCTCGGTCCCTATGACTCGCTCAGTCCCTGTGTCTCTCTTGTTCCCTGTGCCTCTCTCTCGGTCCTTGTGTCTCATTCGGTCCCTGTGTCTCTCTCTCTCGGACCCTGTCTCTCTCCCTCGGTCCCTGTGTCTCTCTCTTGGTCCGTCTGTCTTGCTCGGTCCGTGTGTCTCACTCGGTCCCTGTGTCTCACTCGGTCCCTGTCTCTCTCTCTCAGTCCCTGTGTCTCTCACACAGTACCTGTGTCTCTCTTGTTCCCTGTGTCTCTCTCTCGGTCCCTGTGTCTCTCTCTCGGTCTCTGTGTCTCTCTCTCGGTCCCTGTGACTCTCTCGGTCCCTGTGTCTCTCTCTCGGTCCCTGTGTCTCTCTCTCGGTCCCTGTGTCTCTCTCGGTCCCTGTGACTCGCTCGGTCCCTGTGACTCGCTCAGTCCCTGTGTCTCTCACTCGGTCTCTGTGTCTCCCTCTCGGTCCCTGTGTCTCTCTCGGTCCCTGTGTCTCATTGAGTCCCTCTGTCTCATTCGGTCCCTGTGTCTCTCTCGGTCCTTGTGTCTCTCTCTCGGTTGCTGTGTCTCTCTGTCTCTCAGTCCCTGTGTCTCTCTCGGTCCCTGTGTCTCTCTCGGTCCCTGTGTCTCATTGAGTCCCTCTGTCTCATTCGGTCCCTGTGTCTCTCTCGGTCCTTGTGTCTCTCTCTCGGTCCCTGTGTCTCTCTCTCTCAGTCCCTGTGTCTCTCTCGGTCCCTGTGTCTCTCTCGGGTCCTGTGTCTCATTCGGTCCCTGTGTCTCTCTCGGTCCCTGAGTATCTCTCTCGGTCCCTGTGTCTCACTCGGTCCCTGTGTCTCTCACTCAGTCCCTGTCTCTCTCTCGGTCCCTGTGTCTCACTCGGTCCCTGTCTCTCTCTCTATTTCAGTGTCTCTGTCGGTCCCTGTGACTCTCTCGGTCCCTGTGTCTCTCTCAGGGTCCCTGTGTCTCACTCGGTCCCTGTCACTCTCTAGGTCCTTGTGTCTCTCTCGGTCCCTGTGTCTCTCTCAGGGTCCCTGTGTCTCACTCGGTCCCTGTCACTCTCTCGGTCCCTGTGTCTCACTCGGTCCCTGTGTCTCTTTCTCGGTCCCTGTGTCTCTTTCTCTGTCCCTGTGTTTCTCACTCGGTCCCTGTGTCTCTCACTCGGTCCCAGTGTCTCTTTCTCGGTCAAGGTGTCTCTCTGTCTCGGTCCCTGTGTCTGTCTCTTGCTCCCTGTGTCTTTCTCGGTCCCTGTGTCTTTCTCGGTCCCTGTGTCTCACTCGGTCCCTGTGTCTCCCCCGGTGCTTGTCTCTCTCTCTCTCTGTCCCGGTGTCTCTCTCTCGGTCACTGTGTCTCTCTCTCGGTCCCTGTGACTCTCTCGATCCCTGTGTCTCTCTCTAGGTCCTTGTGTCTCTCTCGGTCCTTGTGTCTCTATCTCGGTCCCTGTGTCTCTCTCCCTCGGTCCCTGTGTCTCACTCGGTCCCTGTGCCTCTCTCGGTCCCTGTGTCTCGCTCTCACCCCTGTGTCTCACTCGGTCCCTGTGTCTCTCTCGGTCCCTGTGTCTCTCTCTCGGTCCCTGTGTCTCTCTCCCTCTGTCCCTGTGTTTCTCTCCGCCCCTGTGTCTCTCTCTCAGTCCCTGTGTCTCACTCGGTCCCTGTGTCTCACTCGGTCCCTGTGTCACTCTCTCGGTCCCTGTCTCTCTCTCTCGGTCCCTGTGTCTCTCTCTCGTCACTGTGTTTCTCTCGGTCCCTGTGTCTCTCTCTTGCTCCCTGTGTCTTTCTCGGTCCCTGTGTCTCTCCCGGTCCCTGTGTCACTCTCTCGGTCCCTGTTTCCCTCTCGGTCCCTGTGTCTCTCTCTTGCTCCCTGTGTCTTTCTCGGTCCCTGTGTCTCTCCCGGTCCCTGTGTCTCTCTCTCGGTCCCTGTTTCCCTCTCGGTCCCTGTGTCTCTCTCTTGCTCCCTGTGTCTTTCTCGGTCCCTGTGTCTCTCCCGGTCCCTGTGTCACTCTCTCGGTCCCTGTCTCTCTCTCTCACCCCCTGTCTCTCTCTCTCGGTCACTGTGTCTCTCACTCGGTCCCTGTGTCTCTCACTCGGTACCTGTCTCTGTCTCGGTCCCTGTGTCTTTCTCGGTCCCGGTGTCTCTCTCGGTCCCTGTGTCTCTCTCTTGCTCCCTGTGTCTTTCTCGGTCCCTGTGTCTCTCCCGGTCCCTGTCTCTCTCTCCCAGTCCCTGTGTCACTCTCTCGGTCCCTGTCTCTCTCTCTCACCCCCTGTCTCTCTCTCTCGGTCCCTGTGTCTCTCTCTTGCTCCCTGTGTCTCTCCGGGTCCCTGTCTCTCTCTCTCAGTCCCTGTGTCTCTGTCTCGGTCCCTGTATCTCTCTCTCTGTCCCGGTGTCTCTCTCTCGGTCACTGTGTCTCTCTCTCGGTCCCTGTGTCTCCCTCGGTCCGTGTGTCTCACTCGGTCCCTCTGTCTCTCTCGGACCCTGTATCTCTCTCTCACCCCTGTGTCTCTCTCGGTCCTGGTGTCTCTCTTGGTCCCTGTGTCTCTCTCTCTCAGTCCCTGTGTCTCTCTCACAGTCGCTGTGTCTCTCTCTCAGTGCCTGTGTCTCTCTCTCTGCCCCTGTGTCACTCTCGGTCCCTGTGTCTCTCTCTCGGTCCGTCTGTCTCCCTCGGTCCGTGTGTCTCACTCGGTCCCTGTGTCTCACTCGGTCCCTGTCTCTCTCTCTCAGTCCCTGTGTCTCTCACACAGTACCTGTGTCTCTCTTTTTCCCTGTGTCTCTCTCTCGGTCCCTGTGTCTCTCTCTCGGTCTCTGTGTCTCTCTCTCGGTCCCTGTGACTCCTTCAGTCCCTGTGTCTCTCTCGGTCCCTGTGTCTCTCTCTCGGTCTCTGTGTCTCTCTCTCGGTCCCTATGACTCGCTCAGTCCCTGTGTCTCTCTTGTTCCCTGTGCCTCTCTCTCGGTCCTTGTGCCTCATTCGGTCCCTGTGTCTCTCTCTCTCGGACCCTGTCTCTCTCCCTCGGTCCCTGTGTCTCTCTCTCGGTCCGTCTGTCTTGCTCGGTCCGTGTGTCTCACTCGGTCCCTGTGTCTCACTCGGTCCCTGTCTCTCTCTCTCAGTCCCTGTGTCTCTCACACAGTACCTGTGTCTCTCTTGTTCCCTGTGTCTCTCTCTCGGTCCCTGTGTCTCTCTCTCAGTCTCTGTGTCTCTCTCTCGGTCCCTGTGACTCTCTCGGTCCCTGTGTCTCTCTCTCGGTCCCTGTGTCTCTCTCTCGGTCCCTGTGTCTCTCTCGGTCCCTGTGACTCGCTCGGTCCCTGTGACTCGCTCAGTCCCTGTGTCTCTCACTCGGTCTCTGTGTCTCCCTCTCGGTCCCTGTGTCTCTCTCGGTCCTTGTGTATCTCTCTCGGTTGCTGTGTCTCTCTGTCTCTCAGTCCCTGTGTCTCTCTCGGTCCCTGTGTCTCTCTCGGTCCCTGTGTCTCATTGAGTCCCTCTGTCTCATTCGGTCCCTGTGTCTCTCTCGGTCCTTGTGTCTCTCTCTCGGTCCCTGTGTCTCTCTCTCTCAGTCCCTGTGTCTCTCTCGGTCACTGTCTCTCTCTCTCGGTCCCTGTGTCTCTCTCGGTCCCTGTGTCTCTCTCGGGTCCTGTGTCTCATTCGGTCCCTGTGTCTCTCTCGGTCCCTGAGTATCTCTCTCGGTCCCTGTGTCTCACTCGGTCCCTGTGTCTCTCACTCAGTCCCTGTCTCTCTCTCGGTCCCTGTGTCTCACTCGGTCCCTGTCTCTCTCTCTATTTCAGTGTCTCTGTCGGTCCCTGTGACTCTCTCGGTCCCTGTGTCTCTCTCAGGGTCCCTGTGTCTCACTCGGTCCCTGTCACTCTCTAGGTCCTTGTGTCTCTCTCGGTCCCTGTGTCTCTCTCAGGGTCCCTGTGTCTCACTCGGTCCCTGTCACTCTCTCGGTCCCTGTGTCTCACTCGGTCCCTGTGTCTCTTTCTCGGTCCCTGTGTCTCTTTCTCTGTCCCTGTGTTTCTCACTCGGTCCCTGTGTCTCTCACTCGGTCCCAGTGTCTCTTTCTCGGTCAAGGTGTCTCTCTGTCTCGGTCCCTGTGTCTGTCTCTTGCTCCCTGTGTCTTTCTCGGTCCCTGTGTCTTTCTCGGTCCCTGTGTCTCACTCGGTCCCTGTGTCTCCCCCGGTGCTTGTCTCTCTCTCTCTCTGTCCCGGTGTCTCTCTCTCGGTCACTGTGTCTCTCTCTCGGTCCCTGTGACTCTCTCGATCCCTGTGTCTCTCTCTAGGTCCTTGTGTCTCTCTCGGTCCTTGTGTCTCTATCTCGGTCCCTGTGTCTCTCTACCTCGGTCCCAGTGTCTCACTCGGTCCCTGTGCCTCTCTCGGTCCCTGTGTCTCGCTCTCACCCCTGTGTCTCACTCGGTCCCTGTGTCTCTCTCCGTCCCTGTGTCTCTCTCTCGGTCCCTGTGTCTCTCTCCCTCTGTCCCTGTGTTTCTCTCCGCCCCTGTGTCTCTCTCTCAGTCCCTGTGTCCCTCTCGGTCCCTGTGTCTCACTCGGTCCCTGTGTCTCACTCGGTCCCTGTGTCACTCTCTCGGTCCCTGTCTCTCTCTCTCGGTCCCTGTGTCTCTCTCTCGTCACTGTGTTTCTCTCGGTCCCTGTGTCTCTCTCTTGCTCCCTGTGTCTTTCTCGGTCCCTGTGTCTCTCCCGGTCCCTGTGTCACTCTCTCGGTCCCTGTTTCCCTCTCGGTCCCTGTGTCTCTCTCTTGCTCCCTGTGTCTTTCTCGGTCCCTGTGTCTCTCCCGGTCCCTGTGTCTCTCTCTCGGTCCCTGTTTCCCTCTCGGTCCCTGTGTCTCTCTCTTGCTCCCTGTGTCTTTCTCGGTCCCTGTGTCTCTCCCGGTCCCTGTGTCACTCTCTCGGTCCCTGTCTCTCTCTCTCACCCCCTGTCTCTCTCTCTCGGTCACTGTGTGTCTCTCACTCGGTCCCTGTGTCTCTCACTCGGTACCTGTCTCTGTCTCGGTCCCTGTGTCTTTCTCGGTCCCGGTGTCTCTCTCGGTCCCTGTGTCTCTCTCTTGCTCCCTGTGTCTTTCTCGGTCCCTGTGTCTCTCCCGGTCCCTGTCTCTCTCTCCCAGTCCCTGTGTCTCTCTCTCGGTCCCTGTGTCTCCCTCGGTCCGTGTGTCTCATTCGGTCCCTCTGTCTCTCTCGGTCCCTGTGTCTCTCTCGCTCCTGGTGTCTCTCTTGGTCCCTGTGACGCTCTCTCTCAGTCCCTGTGTCTCTCTCTCAGTCCCTGTGTCTCTCTCTCGGTGCCTGTGTCTCTCTCTCTCTGCCCCTGTGTCTCTATCGGTCCCTGTGTCTCTCTCTCGGTCCGTCTGTCTCCTCGGTCCGTGTGTCTCACTCGGTCCCTGTGTCTCACTCGGTCCCTGTCTCTCTCTCTCAGTCCCTGTGTCTCTCACACAGTACCAGTGTCTCTCTTGTTCCCTGTGTCTCTCTCTCGGTCCCTGTGTCTCTCTCTCGGTCTCTATGTCTCTCTCTCGGTCCCTGAGACCTCGCTCAGTCCCTGTGTCTCACTCGGTCGCTGTGTCTCTCTCGGTCCCTGTGTCTCTCTCGGTCCCTGTGTCTCTCTGTCGGTCTCTGTGTCTCTCTCTCTCTCGGTCCCTGTCACTCGCTCAGTCCCTGTGTCTCTCTCTCGGTGCCTGTGTCTCTCTCTCTGCCCCTGTGTCTCTCTCGGTCTCTGTGTCTCTCTCTCGGTCCCTGTGACTCGCTCAGTCCCTGTAACTCTCTCTCGGTCCCTGTGTCTCCCTCGGTCCGTGTGTCTCATTCGGTCCCTCTGTCTCTCTCGGTCCCTGTGTCTCTCTCGGTCCTGGTGTCTCTCTTGGTCCCTGTGTCTCTCTCTCTCAGTCCCTGTGTCTCTCTCTCAGTCCCTGTGTCTCTCTCTCGGTGCCTGTGTCTCTCTCTCTCTGCCCCTGTGTCTCTCTCGGTCCTTGTGTCTCTCTCTCGGTCCGTCTGTCTCCCTCGGTCCGTGTGTCTCACTCGGTCCTGTGTCTCACTCGGTCCCTGTCTCTCTCTCTCAGTCCCTGTGTCTCTCACACAGTACCTGTGTCTCTCTTGTTCCCTGTGTCTCTCTCTCGGTCCCTGTGTCTCTCTCTCGGTCTCTGTGTCTCTCTCTCGGTCGTCCTGAGACTCGCTCAGTCACTGTGTCTCACTCGGTCCCTGTGTCTCTCTCGGTCCCTGTGTCTCTCTCGGTCCCTGTGTCTCTCTCTCGTTCCTCTGTGTCTCTCTCTCTCGGTCCCTGTGACTCGCTCAGTCCCTGTGTCTCTCTCTCGGTGCCTGTGTCTCTCTCTCTGCCCCTGTGTCTCTCTCGGTCTCTGTGTCTCTCTCTCGGTCCCTGTGACTCGCTCAGTCCCTGTGTCGCTCTTGTTCCCTGTGTCTCTCTCTCGATCCCTGTGTCTCATTCGGTCCTGTGTCTCTCTCTCTCGGTCCCTGTGTCTCTCTCGGTCCCGGTGTCTCTCTCGGTCCCTGTGTCTCCCTCGGTCCGTGTGTCTCACTCGGCCCCTGTGTCTCTCTCGGTCCCTGTATCTCTCTCTCAGTCCCTGTGTCTATCTCTCGGTGCCTGTGTCTCTCTCTCGGTCCCTCTGTCTCTCTCTCCCAGTCCCTGTGTCTCTCTCGGTCACTGTCTCTCTCTCGGTCCCTGTGTCTCTGTCGGTCTCTGTGTCTCACTCGGTCACTCTGTCTCTCTCGGTCCCTGTGTCTCTCTCGGTCCCTGTGTCTCTCTCGGTCACTGTCTCTCTCTCTCAGTCCCTGGGTCTCTCTCGGTCACTGTCTCTCTCTCTCAGTCCCTGGGTCTCTCTCTCGGTGCCTGTGTCTCTCTCTCGGTCCCTCTGTCTCTCTCTCCCAGTCCCTGTGTCTCTCTCGGTCCCTGTGTCTCGCTCGGTCCCCATGTCTCTCACTCGGTCCCTGTGTCTCACTCGGTCCCTATCTCTCTCTCTCAGATTCAGTGTCTCTGTCGGTCCCTGTGTCTCTCTCTCGGTCCCTGTGACTCTCTCGGTCCCTGTGTCTCTCTCTAGGTCCTTGTTTCTCTCTCGGTCCCTGTGTCTCTCTCTCGGTCCCTGTCACTTTCTCGGTCCTGTGTCTCTCACTTGGTCCATGTGTCTCTCACTCGGTACCTGTCTCTGTCTCGGTCACTGTCTCTCTCTCTCGGTCCCTGTGTCTCTCTCGGTCCCTGTGTCTCTCTCGGTCCTTGTGTCTCTCTCTCGGTCCCTGTGTCTCTCTCTCTAAGTCCCTGTGTCTCTCTCGGTCACTGTCTCTCTCTCGGTCCTTGTGTCTCTCTGTCGGTCCGTGTGTCTCTCTCTTTCAGTCCTGTGTCTCTCTCGATCACTGTCTCTCTCTCGGTCCCGGTGTCTCTCTCGGTCCCTGTGTCTCTCTCGGTCCCTGAGTCTCTCTCTCGGTCCCTGTGTCTCACTCGGTCCCTGTGTCTCTCACTCAGTCCCTGTCTCTCTCTCGGTCCCTGTGTCTCACTCGGTCCCTGTCTCTCTCTATTTCAGTGTCTCTGTCGGTCCCTGTGACTCTCTCGGTCCCTGAGTCTCTCTCTAGGTCCTTGTGTCACTCTCGGTCCCTGTGTCTCTCTCAGGGTCCCTGTGTCTCTCTCTCGGTCCCTGTGTCTCTTTCTCGGTCCCTGTGTCTCACTCGGTCCCTGTCACTCTCTCGGTCCCTGTGTCTCACTCGGTCCCTGTGTCTCTTTCTCGGTCCCTGTGTCTCTCTCTCTGTCCCTGTGTTTCTCACTCGGTCCCTGAGTCTCTCACTCGGTCCCAGTGTCTCTTTCTCGGTCCCTGTGTCTCTCTGTCTCGGTCCCTGTGTCTGTCTCTTGCTCCCTGTGTCTTTCTCGGTCCCTGTGTCTTTCTCGGTCCCTGTGTCTCACTCGGTCCCTGTGTCTCCCCCGGTGCTTGTCTCTCTCTCTCTCTGTCCCGGTCTCTCTCTCTCAGTCCCTGTGTCTCTCTCTCGGTCCCTGTGTCTCCCTCGGTCCGTGTGTCTCATTCGGTCCCTCTGTCTCTCTCGGTCCCTGTGTCTCTCTCGGTCCTGGTGTCTCTCTTGGTCCCTGTGTCTCTCTCTCTCAGTCCCTGTGTCTCTCTCTCAGTCCCTGTGTCTCTCTCTCGGTGCCTGTGTCTCTCTCTCTCTGCCCCTGTGTCTCTCTCGGTCCCTGTGTCTCACTCTCGGTCCGTCTGTCTCCCTTGGTCCGTGTGTCTCACTCGGTCCCTGTGTCTCACTCGGTCCCTGTCTCTCTCTCTCAGTCCCTGTGTCTCTCACACAGTACCTGTGTCTCTCTTGTTCCCTGTGTCTCTCTCTCGGTCCCTGTGTCTCTCTCTCGGTCTCTGTGTCTCTCTCTCTCGGTCCCTGTGACTCGCTCAGTCCCTGTGTCTCTCTCTCGGTGCCTGTGTCTCTCTCTCTGCCCCTGTGTCTCTCTCGGTCTCTGTGTCTCTCTCTCGGTCCCTGTGACTCGCTCAGTCCCTGTGTCTCTCTTGTTCCCTCTGTCTCTCTCTCGGTCCCTGTGTCTCATTCGGTCCCTGTGTCTCTCTCTCTCGGTCCCTGTGTCTCTCTCGGTCCCGGTGTCTCTCTCGGTCCCTGTGTCTCCCTCGGTCCGTGTGTCTCACTCGGCCCCTGTGTCTCTCTCGGTCCCTGTATCTCTCTCTCAGTCCCTGTGTCTATCTCTCGGTGCCTGTGTCTCTCTCTCGGTCCCTCTGTCTCTCTCTCCCAGTCCCTGTGTCTCTCTCGGTCACTGTCTCTCTCTCGGTCCCTGTGTCTCTGTCGGTCTCTGTGTCTCACTCGGTCACTCTGTCTCTCTCGGTCCCTGTGTCTCTCTCAGTCCCTGTGTCTCTCTCTCTCGGTCACTGTCTCTCTCTCTCAGTCCCTGGGTCTCTCTCCCAGTCCCTGTGTCTCTCTCGGTCCCTGTGTCTCGCTCGGTCCCCATGTCTCTCACTCGGTCCCTGTCTCTCTCTTGGTCCCTGTGTCTCACTCGGTCCCTATCTCGCTCTCTCAGATTCAGTGTCTCTGTCGGTCCCTGTGTCTCTCTCTCGGTCCCTGTGACTCTCTCGGTCCCTGTGTCTCTCTCTAGGTCCTTGTTTCTCTCTCGGTCCCTGTGTCTCTCTCTCGGTCCCTGAGACTCGCTCAGTCACTGTGTCTCACTCGGTCCCTGTGTCTCTCTCGGTCCCTGTGTCTCTCTCGGTCCCTGTGTCTCTCTCTCGTTCTCTGTGTCTCTCTCTCTCGGTCCCTGTGACTCGCTCAGTCCCTGTGTCTCTCTCTCGGTGCCTGTGTCTCTCTCTCTGCCCCTGTGTCTCTCTCGGTCTCTGTGTCTCTCTCTCGGTCCCTGTGACTCGCTCAGTCCCTGTGTCTCTCTTGTTCCCTGTGTCTCTCTCTCGATTCCTGTGTCTCATTCGGTCCCTGTGTCTCTCTCTCTCGGTCCCTGTGTCTCTCTCGGTCCCGGTGTCTCTCTCGGTCCCTGTGTCTCCCTCGGTCCGTGTGTCTCACTTGGCCCCTGTGTCTCTCTCGGTCCCTGTATCTCTCTCTCAGTCCCTGTGTCTATCTCTCGGTGCCTGTGTCTCTCTCTCGGTCCCTCTGTCTCTCTCTCCCAGTCCCTGTGTCTCTCTCGGTCACTGTCTCTCTCTCGGTCCCTGTGTCTCTGTCGGTCTCTGTGTCTCACTCGGTCACTCTGTCTCTCTCGGTCCCTGTGTCTCTCTCGGTCCCTGTGTCTCTCTCGGTCACTGTCTCTCTCTCTCAGTCCCTGGGTCTCTCTCGGTCACTGTCTCTCTCTCTCAGTCCCTGGGTCTCTCTCTCGGTGCCTGTGTCTCTCTCTCGGTCCCTCTGTCTCTCTCTCCCAGTCCCTGTGTCTCTCTCGGTCCCTGTGTCTCGCTCGGTCCCCATGTCTCTCACTCGGTCCCTGTGTCTCTCTCGGTCCCTGTGTCTCTCTCTTGGTCCCTGTGTCTCACTCGGTCCCTATCTCTCTCTCTCAGATTCAGTGTCTCTGTCGGTCCCTGTGTCTCTCTCTCGGTCCCTGTGACTCTCTCGGTCCCTCTGTCTCTCTCTAGGTCCTTGTTTCTCTCTCGGTCCCTGTGTCTCTCTCTCGGTCCCTGTCACTCTACCGGTCCCTCTGTCTCAATCGGTCCCTGTGTCTCTCTCTCTCGGTCCCTGTGTCTCTCACTTGGTCCCTGTGTCTCTCACTCGGTACCTGTCTCTGTCTCGGTCACTGTCTCTCTCTCTCGGTCCCTGTGTCTCTCTCGGTCCCTGTGTCTCTCTCAGTCCCTCTGTCTCACTCGGTCCCTGTGTCTCTCTCGGTCCTTGTGTCTCTCTCTCGGTCCCTGTGTCTCTCTCTCTAAGTCCCTGTGTCTCTCTCGGTCACTGTCTCTCTCTCGGTCCTTGTGTCTCTCTGTCGGTCCGTGTGTCTCTCTCTTTCAGTCCCTGTGTCTCTCTCGATCACTGTCTCTCTCTCGGTCCCGGTGTCTCTCTCGGTCCCTGTGTCTCTCTCGGTCCCTGAGTCTCTCTCTCGGTCCCTGTGTCTCACTCGGTCCCTGTGTCTCTCACTCAGTCCCTGTCTCTCTCTCGGTCCCTGTGTCTCACTCGGTCCCTGTCTCTCTCTCTATTTCAGTGTCTCTGTCGGTCCCTGTGACTCTCTCGGTCCCTGTGTCTCTCTCTAGGTCCTTGTGTCACTCTCGGTCCCTGTGTCTCTCTCAGGGTCCCTGTGTCTCACTCGGTCCCTGTCACTCTCTCGGTCCCTATGTCTCACTCGGTCCCTGTGTCTCTTTCTCGGTCCCTGTGTCTCTCTCTCTGTCCCTGTGTTTCTCACTCGGTCCCTGAGTCTCTCACTCGGTCCCAGTGTCTCTTTCTCGGTCCCTGTGTCTCTCTGTCTCGGTCCCTGTGTCTGTCTCTTGCTCCCTGTGTCTTTCTCGGTCCCTGTGTCTTTCTCGGTCCCTGTGTCTCACTCGGTCCCTGTGTCTCCCCCGGTGCTTGTCTCTCTCTCTCTCTGTCCCGGTGTCTCTCTCTCGGTCACTGTGTCTCTCTCTCGGTCCCTGTGACTCTCTCGGTCCCTGTGTCTCTCTCTAGGTCCTTGTGTCTCTCTCGGTCCTTGTGTCTCTATCTCGGTCCCTGTGTCTCTTTCCCTCGGTCCCTGTGTCTCACTCGGTCCCTGTGCCTCTCTCGGTCCCTGTGTCTCGCTCTCACCCCTGTGTCTCACTCGGTCCCTGTGTCTCTCTCTGTCCCTGTGTCTCTCTCTCGGTCCCTGTGTCTCTCTCCCTCTGTCCCTGTGTTTCTCTCCGCCCCTGTGTCTCTCTCTCAGTCCCTGTGTCCCTCTCGGTCCCTGTGTCTCACTCGGTCCCTGTGTCACTCTCTCGGTCCCTGTCTCTCTCTCTCGGTCCCTGTCTCTCTCTCTCGGTCACTGTGTTTCTCTCGGTCCCTGTGTCTCTCTCTCGGTCCCTGTTTCCCTCTCGGTCCCTGTGTCTCTCTCTTGCTCCCTGTGTCTTTCTCGGTCCCTGTGTCTCTCCCGGTCCCTGAGTCACTCTCTCGGTCCCTGTCTCTCTCTCTCACCCCCTGTCTCTCTCTCTCGGTCACTGTGTTTCTCTCGGTCCCTGTGTGCCTCTCTCGGTCGCTGTGTCTCTCAATCGGTCCCTGTGTCTCTCACTCGGTACCTGTCTCTGTCTCGGTCCCTGTGTCTTTCTCGGTCCCGGTGTCTCTCTCGGTCCCTGTGTCTCTCTCTTGCTCCCTGTGTCTTTCTCGGTCCCTGTGTCTCTCCGGTCCCTGTCTCTCTCTCTCAGTCCCTGTGTCTCTCTCTCGGTCCCTGTGTCTCCCTCGGTCCGTGTGTCTCATTCGGTCCCTCTGTCTCTCTCGGTCCCTGTGTCTCTCTCGGTCCTGGTGTCTCTCTTGGTCCCTGTGTCTCTCTCTCTCAGTCCCTGTGTCTCTCTCTCAGTCCCTGTGTCTCTCTCTCGGTGCCTGTGTCTCTCTCTCTCTGCCCCTGTGTCTCTCTCGGTCCCTGTGTCTCACTCTCGGTCCGTCTGTCTCCCTTGGTCCGTGTGTCTCACTCGGTCCCTGTGTCTCACTCGGTCCCTGTCTCTCTCTCTCAGTCCCTGTGTCTCTCACACAGTACCTGTGTCTCTCTTGTTCCCTGTGTCTCTCTCTCGGTCCCTGTGTCTCTCTCTCGGTCTCTGTGTCTCTCTCTCGGTCCTTGAGACTCGCTCAGTCCCTGTGTCTCACTCGGTCCCTGTGTCTCTCTCGGTCCCTGTGTCTCTCTCGGTCCCTGTGTCTCTCTCTCGGTCTCTGTGTCTCTCTCTCTCGGTCCCTGTGACTCGCTCAGTCCCTGTGTCTCTCTCTCGGTGCCTGTGTCTCTCTCTCTGCCCCTGTGTCTCTCTCGGTCTCTGTGTCTCTCTCTCGGTCCCTGTGACTCGCTCAGTCCCTGTGTCTCTCTTGTTCCCTGTGTCTCTCTCTCGGTCCCTGTGTCTCATTCGGTCCCTGTCTCTCTCTCTCTCGGTCCCTGTGTCTCTCTCGGTCCCGGTGTCTCTCTCGGTCCCTGTGTCTCCCTCGGTCCGTGTGTCTCACTCGGCCCCTGTGTCTCTCTCGGTCCCTGTATCTCTCTCTCAGTCCCTGTGTCTATCTCTCGGTGCCTGTGTCTCTCTCTCGGTCCCTCTGTCTCTCTCTCCCAGTCCCTGTGTCTCACTCGGTCACTCTGTCTCTCTCGGTCCCTGTGTCTCTCTCGGTCCCTGTGTCTCTCGCTCTCAGTCCCTGTGTCTCTCTCTCTCGTCACTGTCTCTCTCTCTCAGTCCTGGTCTCTCTCTCGGTGCCTGTGTCTCTCTCTCGGTCCCTCTGTCTATCTCTCCCAGTCCCTGTATCTCTCTCGGTCCCTGTGACTCGCTCGGTCCCTGTGTCTCTCTCGGTCCCTGTGTCTCTCACTCGGTACCTGTCTCTGTCTCGGTCTCTGTGTCTCTATCGGTCCCGGTGTCTCTCTCGGTCCCTGTGTCTCTCTCTTGCTCCCTGTGTCTTTCTCGGTCCCTGTGTCTCTCTCGGTCCCTGTGTCTCTCACTCGGTCCCTGTGTCTCTCTCGGTCCTTGTGTCTCTCTCTCGGTCCGTGTGTCTCTCTCTTTCAGTCCCTGTGTCTCTCTCGATCACTGTCTCTCTCTCGGTCCCTGTATCTCTCTCGGTCCCTGTGTCTCTCTCGGTCCCTGAGTCTCTCTCTCGGTCCTGTGTCTCACTCGGTCCCTGTCTCTCTCTCGGTCCCTGTGTCTCTCTCTATTTCAGTGTCTCTGTCGGTCCCTGTGACTCTCTCGTTTCCTGTGTCTCTCTCTAGGTCCTTGTGTCTCTCTCGGTCCTGTGTCTCTCTCTGGGGTCCCTGTGTCTCACTCGGTCCCTGTCACTCTCTCGGTCCCTGTGTCTCACTCAATCCCTGTGTCTCTCACTCGGTCCCTGAGTCTCTCACTCGGTCCCTGTGTCTCTTTCTCGGTCCCTGTGTCTCTCTGTCTCGGTCCCTGTGTCTGTCTCTTGCTCCCTGTGTCTTTCTCGGTCCCTGTGTCTTTCTCGGTCCCCTGTGTCTCACTCGGTCCTGTGTCTCCCTCGGTGCGTGTCTCTCTCTCTCCCTGTCCCGGTGTCTCTCTCTCGGTCACTGTGTCTCTCTCTCGGTCCCTGTGACACTCTCGGTCCCTGTGTCTCTCTCGAGGTCCTTGTGTCTCTCTCGGTTCTTGTGTCTCTCTCTCGGTCCCTGTGTCTCTCTGCCTCGGTCCCTGTGTCTCACTCGGTCCCTGTGTCTCTCTCGGTCCCTGTGTCTCCCTCTCACCCCTGTGTCTCACTCGGTCCCTGTGTCTCTCTCGGACCCTGTGTCTCTCTCTCGGTCCCTGTGTCTCTCTCCCTCTGTCCCTGTGTTTCTCTCCGCCCCTGTATCTCTCTCTCAGTCCCTGTGTCCCTCTCGGTCCTGTGTCTCACTCGGTCCCTGTGTCTCACTCGGTCCCTGTGTCACTCTCTCGGCCCCTGTCTCTCTCTCTCGGTCCCTGTCTCTCTCTCTCGGTCACTGTGTTTCTCTCGGTCCCTGTGTCTCTCTCTCGGTCCTGTGTCCCTCTCGGTCCCTGTGTCTCTCTCTTGCTCCCTGTGTCTTTCTCGGTCCCTGTGTCTCACTCTCGGTCCGTCTGTCTCCCTCGGTCCGTGTGTCTCACTCGGTCCCTGTGTCTCACTCGGTCCCTGTCTCTCTCTCTCACCCCCTGTCTCTCTCTCTCGGTCACTGTGTTTCTCTCGGTCCCTGTGTCTCTCTCTCGGTACCTGTCTCTGTCTCGGTCCCAGTGTCTCTCTCGGTCCCTGTGTCTCTCTCTTGCTCCCTGTGTCTCTCCCGGTCCCTGTCTCTCTCTCTCAGTCCCTGTGTCTCTGTCTCGGTCCCTGTATCTCTCTCTCTATCCCGGTGTCTCTCTCTCGGTCACTGTGTCTCTCTCTCGGTCCCTGTGTCTCCTCGGTCCGTGTGTCTCACTCGGTCCCTCTGTCTCACTCTCGGTCCGTCTGTCTCCTCGGTCCGTGTGTCTCACTCGGTTCTTGTGTCTCTCTCTCGGTGCCTGTGTCTCTCTCTCTCTGCCCCTGTGTCTCTCTCGGTCCCTGTGTCTCACTCTCGGTCCGTCTGTCTCCCTCGGTCCGTGTGTCTCACTCGGTCCCTGTGTCTCACTCGGTCCCTGTCTCTCTCTCTCAGTCCCTGTGTCTCTCACACAGTACCTGTGTCTCTCTTGTTCCCTGTGTCTCTCTCGGTCCCTGTGTCTCTCTCTCGGTCTCTGTGTCTCTCTCTCGGTCCCTGAGACTCGCTCAGTCCCTGTGTCTCACTCGGTCCTGTGTCTCTCTCGGTCCCTGTGTCTCTCTCGGTCCCTGTGTCTCTCTCTCGGTCTCTGTGTCTCTCTCTCTCGGTCCCTGTGACTCGCTCAGTCCCTGTGTCTCTCTCTCGGTGCCTGTGTCTCTCTCTCTGCCCCTGTGTCTCTCTCGGTCTCTGTGTCTCTCTCTCGGTCCCTGTGACTCGCTCAGTCCCTGTGTCTCTCTTGTTCCCTGTGTCTCTCTCTCGGTCCCTGTGTCTCATTCGGTCCCTGTGTCTCTCTCTCTCGGTCCCTGTGTCTCTCTCGGTCCCGGTGTCTCTCTCGGTCCCTGTGTCTCCCTCGGTCCGTGTGTCTCACTCGGCCCCTGTGTCTCTCTCGGTCCCTGTATCTCTCTCTCAGTCCCTGTGTCTATCTCTCGGTGCCTGTGTCTCTCTCTCGGTCCCTCTGTCTCTCTCTCCCAGTCCCTGTGTCTTTCTCGGTCACTGTCTCTCTCTCGTCCTGTGTCTCTGTCGGTCTCTGTGTCTCACTCGGTCACTCTATCTCTCTCGGTCCCTGTGTCTCTCTCGGTCCCTGTGTCTCTCGCTCTCAGTCCTGGGTCTCTCTCTCGGTGCCTGTGTCTCTCTCTCGGTCCCTCTGTCTCTCTCTCCCAGTCCCTGTGTCTCTCTCGGTTCCTGTGTCTCGCTCGGTCCCCATGTCTCTCACTCGGTCCCTGTCTCTCTCTTGGTCCCTGTGTCTCACTCGGTCCCTATCTCTCTCTCTCAGATTCAGTGTCTCTGTCGGTCCCTGTGTCTCTCTCTCGGTCCCTGTGACTCTCTCGGTCCCTGTGTCTCTCTCTAGGTCCTTGTTTCTCTCTCGGTCCCTGTGTCTCTCTCTCGGTCCCTGTCACTCTCTCGGTCCCTCTGTCTCAATTGGTCCCTGTCTCTCTCTCTCGGTCCCTGTGTCTCTCACTTGGTCCCTGTGTCTCTCACTCGGTACCTGTCTCTGTCTCGGTCTCTGTGTCTCTCTCGGTCCCGGTGTCTCTCTCGGTCCCTGTGTCTCTCTCTTGCTCCCTGTGTCTTTCTCGGTCCCTGTGTCTCACTCGGTCCCTGTGTCTCTCTCTCGGTCCCTATCTCTCTCTCGGTCCCTATGTCTCTCACTCGGTCCCTGTGTCTCTCACTCGGTACCTGTCTCTGTCTCGGTCTCTGTGTCTCTCTCGGTCCCGGTGTCTCTCTCGGTCCCTGTTCTCTCTCTTGCTCCCTGTGTCTTTCTCGGTCCTTGTGTCTCTCTCAGTCCCTGTGTCTCTCACTCGGTCCCTGTGTCTCTCTCGGTCCTTGTGTCTCTCTCTCGGTCCGTGTGTCTCTCTCTTTCAGTCCCTGTGTCTCTCTCGATCACTGTCTCTCTCTCGGTCCCTGTATCTCTCTCGGTCCCTGTGTCTCTCTCGGTCCCTGAGTCTCTCTCTCGGTCCCTGTGTCTCACTCGGTCCCTGTGTCTCTCACTCGGTCCCTGTCTCTCTCTCGGTCCCTGTGTCTCTCTCTATTTCAGTGTCTCTGTCGGTCCCTGTGACTCTCTCGTTTCCTGTGTCTCTCTCTCGGTCCTTGTGTCTCTCTCGGTCCCTGTGTCTGTCTCTTGCTCCCTGTGTCTTTCTCGGTCCCTGTGTCTTTCTCGGTCCCTGTGTCTCACTCGGTCCCTGTGTCTCCCTCGGTGCGTGTCTCTCTCTCTCCCTGTCCCGGTGTCTCTCTCTCGGTCACTGTGTCTCTCTCTCTCCCTGTCCCGGTGTCTCTCTCTCGGTCACTGTGTCTCTCTCTCGGTCCCTGTGACTCTCTCGGTCCCTGTGTCTCTCTCGAGGTCCTTGTGTCTCACTCGGTCCCTGTGTCTCTCTCGGTCCCTGTGTCTCCCTCTCACCCCTGTGTCTCACTCGGTCCCTGTGTCTCTCTCGGACCCTGTGTCTCTCTCTCGGTCCCTGTGTCTCTCTCCCTCTGTCCCTGTGTTTCTCTCCGCCCCTGTGTCTCTCTCTCAGTCCCTGTGTCCCTCTCGGTCCCTGTGTCTCACTCGGTCCCTGTGTCTCACTCGGTCCCTGTGTCACTCTCTCGGCCCCTGTCTCTCTCTCTCTCGGTCCCTGTCTCTCTCTCTCGGTCACTGTGTTTCTCTCAGTCCCTGTGTCTCTCTCTCGGTCCCTGTGTCCCTCTCGGTCCCTGTGTCTCTCTCTTGCTCCCTGTGTCTTTCTCGGTCCCTGTGTCTCTCCCGGTCCCTGCGTCACTCTCTCGGTCCCTGTCTCTCTCTCTCACCCCCTGTCTCTCTCTCTCGTTCACTGTGTTTCTCTCGGTCTCTGTGTCTCTCTCTCGGTACCTGTCTCTGTCTCGGTCCCAGTGTCTCTCTCGGTCCCTGTGTCTCTCTCTTGCTCCCTGTGTCTCTCCCGGTCTCTGTCTCTCTCTCTCAGTCCCTGTGTCTCTGTCTCGGTCCCTGTATCTCTCTCTCTGTCCCTGTGTCTCTCTCTCGGTCACTGTGTCTCTCTCTCGGTCCCTGTGTCTCCCTCGGTCCGTGTGTCTCACTCGGTCTCTCTGTCTCTCTCGGTCCCTGTATCTCTCTCTCACCCCTGTGTCTCTCTTGGTCCTGGTGTCTCTCTTGGTCCCTGTGTCTCTCTCTCTCAGTCCCTGTGTATCTCTCTCAGTCGCTGTGTCTCTCTCTCGGTGCCTGTGTCTCTCTCTCTGCCCCTGTGTCTCTCTCGGTCCCTGTGTCTCTCTCTCGGTCCGTCTGTCTCCCTCGGTCCGTGTGTCTCACTCGGTCCCTGTGTCTCACTCGGTCCCTGTCTCTCTTTCTCAGTCCCTGTGTCTCTCTTGTTCCCTGTGTCTCTCTCTCGGTCCCTGTGTCTCTCTCTCGGTCTCTGTGTCTCTCTCTCGGTCCCTGTGATCTCGGTCCCTGTGACTCGCTCAGTCCCTGTGTCTCTCTCGGTCCCTGTGTCTCTCTCTCGGTCTTTGTGTCTCTCTCTCGGTCCCTGTGACTCGCTCAGTCCCTGTGTCTCTCTTGTTCCCTGTGTCTCTCTCTCGGTCCCTGTGTCTCTCTCTCTCGGACCCTGTCTCTCTCCCTCGGTCCCTGTGTCTCACTCGGTCCCTGTGTCTCTCTCCCTCGGTCCCTGTGTCTCTCTCGGTCCCGGTGTCTCTCTCGGTCCCTGTGTCTCCCTCGGTCCGTGTGTCTCACTCGGCCCCTGTGTCTCTCTCGGTCCCTGTATCTCTCTCTCAGTCCCTGTGTCTATCTCTCGGTGCCTGTGTCTCTCTCTCGGTCCCTCTGTCTCTCTCTCCCAGTCCCTGTGTCTCTCTCGGACACTGTCTCTCTCTCGGTCCCTGTGTCTCTGTCGGTCTCTGTGTCTCACTCGGTCACTCTGTCTCTCTCGGTCCCTGTGTCTCTCTCTCGGTCCCTGTGTCTCTCTCTCGGTTCTTGTGTCTCTCACTCGGTCCCTGTGTCTCTCACTCGGTCCCTGTCTCTCTCTTGGTCCCTGTGTCTCACTCGGTCCCTGTGTCTCTCTCGGTCCCTGTGTCTCCCTCTCACCCCTGTGTCTCACTCGGTCCCTGTGTCTCTCTGTCTCGGTCCCTGTGTCTGTCTCTTGCTCCCTGTGTCTTTCTCGGTCCCTGTGTCTTTCACGGTCCCTGTGTCTCTCTCTATTTCAGTGTCTCTGTTGGTCCCTGTGACTCTCTCTAGGTCCTTGTGTCTCTCTCGGTCCCTGTGTCTCTCTCAGGGTCCCTGTGTCTCACTCGGTCCCTGTCACTCTCTCGGTCCCTGTGTCTCACTCGGTCCCTGTGTCTCTTTCTCGGTCCCTGAGTCTCTCACTCGGTCCCAGTGTCTCTTTCTCGGTCCCTGTGTCTCTCTGTCGCGGTCCCTGTGTCTGTCTCTTGCTCCCTGTCTCTCTCTCGGTCCCTGTGTCTCTCTCCCTCGGTCCCTGTGTCTCACTCGGTCCCTGTGTCTCTCTCGGTCCCTGTGTCTCCCTCTCACCCCTGTGTCTCACTCGGTCCCTGTGTCTCTCTCGGTCCCTGTGTCTCTCTCTCGGTCCCTGTGTCTCTCTCCCTCTGTCCCTGTGTTTCTCTCCGCCCCTGTGTCTCTCTCTCAGTCCCTGTGTCCCTCTCGGTCCCTGTGTCTCACTCGGTCCCTGTGTCTCACTCGGTCCCTGTGTCACTCTCTCGGTCCCTGTCTCTCTCTCTCTCTCGGTCCCTGTCTCTCTCTCTCGGTCACTGTGTTTCTCTCGGTCCCTGTGTCTCTCTCTCGGTCCCTGTTTCCCTCTCGGTCCCTGTGTCTCTCTCTTGCTCCCTGTGTCTTTCTCGGTCCCTGTGTCTCTCCCGGTCCCTGTGTCACTCTCTCGGTCCCTGTCTCCAACTCTCACCCCCTGTCTCTCTCTCTCTCGGTCACTGTGTTTCTCTCGGTCCCTGTGTGCCTCTCTCGGTCGCTGTGTCTCTCACTCGGTCCCTGTGTCTCTCATTCGGTACCTGTCTCTGTCTCGGTCCCTGTGTCTCTCTCGGTCCCGGTGTCTCTCTCGGTCCCTGTGTCTCTCTCTTGCTCCCTGTGTCTTTCTCGGTCCCTGTGTCTCTCCCGGTCCCTGTCTCTCTCTCTCAGTCCCTGTGTCTCTCTCTCGGTCCCTGTGTCTCCCTCGGTCCGTGTGTCTCACTCGGTCCCTCTGTCTCTCTCGGTGCCTGTGTCTCTCGCTCTCTGCCCCTGTGTCTCTCTCGGTCCCTGTGTCTCTCTCTCGGTCCGTCTGTCTCCCTCGGTCCGTGTGTCTCACTCGGTCCCTGTGTCTCACTCGGTCCCTGTCTCTCTCTCTCAGTCCCTGTGTCTCTCACACAGTACCTGTGTCTCTCTTGTTCCCTGTGTCTCTCTCTCGGTCCCTGTGTCTCTCTCTCGGTCTCTGTGTCTCTCTCTCGGTCCCTGAGACTCGCTCAGTCCCTGTGTCTCACTCGGTCCCTGTGTCTCTCTCGGTCCCTGTGTCTCTCTCGGTCCCTGTGTCTCTCTCTCGGTCTCTGTGTCTCTCTCTCGGTCCCTGTGTCTCGCTCAGTCCCTGTGTCTCTCTCTCGGTGCCTGTGTCTCTCTCTCTGCCCCTGTGTCTCTCTCGGTCTCTGTGTCTCTCTCTCGGTCCCTGTGACTCGCTCAGTCCCTGTGTCTCTCTTGTTCCCTGTGTCTCTCTCTCGGTCCCTGTGTCTCATTCGGTCCCTGTGTCTCTCTCTCTCGGTCCCTGTGTCTCTCTCGGTCCCGGTGTCTCTCTCGGTCCCTGTGTCTCCCTCGGTCCGTGTGTCTCACTCGGCCCCTGTGTCTCTCTCGGTCCCTGTATCTCTCTCTCAGTCCCTGTGTCTATCTCTCGGTGCCTGTGTCTCTCTCTCGGTCCCTCTGTCTCTCTCTCCCAGTCCCTGTGTCTCTCTCGGTCACTGTCTCTCTCTCGGTCCCTGTGTCTCTGTCGGTCTCTGTGTCTCACTCGGTCACTCTGTCTCTCTCGTTCACTGTGTCTCTCTCGGTCCCTGTGTCTCTCGCTCTCAGTCCCTGTGTCTTTCTCGGTCACTGTCTCTCTCTCTCAGTCCCTGGGTCTCTCTCTCGGTGCCGGTGTCTCTCTCTCGGTCCCTCTGTCTCTCTCTCCCAGTCCCTGTATCTCTCTCGGTCCCTGTGTCTCGCTCGGTCCCCATGTCTCTCACTCGGTCCCTGTCTCTCTCTTGGTCCCTGTGTCTCACTCGGTCCCTGTCTCTCTCTCTCAGATTCAGTGTCTCTGTCGGTCCCTGTGTCTCTCTCTCGGTCCCTGTGACTCTCTCGGTCCCTGTGACTCTCTCGGTCCCTGTGTCTCTCACTCGGTACCTGTCTCTGTCTCGGTCTCTGTGTCTCTCTCGGTCCCGGTGTCTCTCTCGGTCCCTGTGTCTCTCTCGGTCCCTGAGTCTCTCTCTCGGTCCCTGTGTCTCACTCGGTTCCTGTGTCTCTCACTCAGTCCCTGTCTCTCTCTCGGTCCCTGTGTCTCACTCGGTCCCTGTCTCTCTCTCTATTTCAGTGTCTCTGTCGGTCCCTGTGACTCTCTCGGTCCCTGTGTCTCTCTCTAGCTCCTTGTGTCTCTCTCGGTCCCTGTGTCTCTCTCAGGGTCCCTGTGTCTCACTCGGTCCCTGTCACTCTCTCGGTCCCTGTGTCTCACTCGGTCCCTGTGTCTCTTTCTCGGTCCCTGTGTCTCTCTCTCTGTCCCTGTGTTTCTCACTCGGTCCCTGAGTCTCTCACTCGGTCCCAGTGTCTCTTTCTCGGTCCCTGTGTCTCTCTGTCTCGGTCCCTGTGTCTGTCTCTTGCTCCCTGTGTCTTTCTCGGTCCCTGTGTCTTTCTCGGTCCCTGTGTCTCACTCGGTCCCTGTGTCTCCCCCGGTGCTTGTCTCTCTCTCTCTCTGTCCCGGTGTCTCTCTCTCGGTCACTGTGTCTCTTTCTCGGTCCCTGTGACTCTCTCGGTCCCTGTGTCTCTCTCTAGGTCCTTGTGTCTCTCTCGGTCCTTGTGTCTCTCTCTCGGTCCCTGTGTCTCTCTCCCTCGGTCCCTGTGTCACACTCGGTCCCTGTGTCTCTCTCGGTCCCTGTGTCTCTCTCTCGGTCCCTGTGTCTCTCTCCCTCTGTCCCTGTGTTTCTCTCCGCCCCTGTGTCTCTCTCTCAGTCCCTGTGTCCCTCTCGGTCCCTGTGTCTCACTCGGTCCCTGTGTCTCACTCGGTCCCTGTGTCACTCTCTCGGTCCCTGTCTCTCTCTCTCGGTCCCTGTCTCTCTCTCTCGGTCACTGTGTTTCTCTCGGTCCCTGTGTCTCTCTCTCGGTCCCTGTTTCCCTCTCGGTCCCTGTGTCTCTCTCTTGTTCCCTGTGTCTTTCTCGGTCCCTGTGTCTCTCCCGGTCCCTGTGTCACTCTCTCGGTCCCTGTCTCCAACTCTCACCCCCTGTCTCTCTCTCTCTCTGTCACTGTGTTTCTCTCGGTCCCTGTGTGCCTCTCTCGGTCGCTGTGTCTCTCACTCGGTCCCTGTGTCTCTCATTCGGTACCTGTCTCTGTCTCGGTCCCTGTGTCTCTCTCGGTCCCGGTGTCTCTCTCGGTCCCTGTGTCTCTCTCTTGCTCCCTGTGTCTTTCTCGGTCCCTGTGTCTCTCCCGGTCCCTGTCTCTCTCTCTCAGTCCCTGTGTCTCTCTCTCGGTCCCTGTGTCTCCCTCGGTCCGTGTGTCTCACTCGGTCCCTCTGTCTCTCTCGGTGCCTGTGTCTCTCGCTCTCTGCCCCTGTGTCTCTCTCGGTCCCTGTGTCTCTCTCTCGGTCCGTCTGTCTCCCTCGGTCCGTGTGTCTCACTCGGTCCCTGTGTCTCACTCGGTCCCTGTCTCTCTCTCTCAGTCCCTGTGTCTCTCACACAGTACCTGTGTCTCTCTTGTTCCCTGTGTCTCTCTCTCGGTCCCTGTGTCTCTCTCTCGGTCTCTGTGTCTCTCTCTCGGTCCCTGAGACTCGCTCAGTCCCTGTGTCTCACTCGGTCCCTGTGTCTCTCTCGGTCCCTGTGTCTCTCTCGGTCCCTGTGTCTCTCTCTCGGTCTCTGTGTCTCTCTCTCGGTCCCTGTGTCTCGCTCAGTCCCTGTGTCTCTCTCTCGGTGCCTGTGTCTCTCTCTCTGCCCCTGTGTCTCTCTCGGTCTCTGTGTCTCTCTCTCGGTCCCTGTGACTCGCTCAGTCCCTGTGTCTCTCTTGTTCCCTGTGTCTCTCTCTCGGTCCCTGTGTCTCATTCGGTCCCTGTGTCTCTCTCTCTCGGTCCCTGTGTCTCTCTCGGTCCCGGTGTCTCTCTCGGTCCCTGTGTCTCCCTCGGTCCGTGTGTCTCACTCGGCCCCTGTGTCTCTCTCGGTCCCTGTATCTCTCTCTCAGTCCCTGTGTCTATCTCTCGGTGCCTGTGTCTCTCTCTCGGTCCCTCTGTCTCTCTCTCCCAGTCCCTGTGTCTCTCTCGGTCACTGTCTCTCTCTCTCAGTCCCTGGGTCTCTCTCTCGGTGCCGGTGTCTCTCTCTCGGTCCCTCTGTCTCTCTCTCCCAGTCCATGTATCTCTCTCGGTCCCTGTGTCTCGCTCGGTCCCCATGTCTCTCACTCGGTCCCTGTCTCTCTCTTGGTCCCTGTGTCTCACTCGGTCCCTGTCTCTCTCTCTCAGATTCAGTGTCTCTGTCGGTCCCTGTGTCTCTCTCTCGGTCCCTGTGACTCTCTCGGTCCCTGTGACTCTCTCGGTCCCTGTGTCTCTCACTCGGTACCTGTCTCTGTCTCGGTCTCTGTGTCTCTCTCGGTCCCGGTGTCTCTCTCGGTCCCTGTGTCTCTCTCGGTCCCTGAGTCTCTCTCTCGGTCCCTGTGTCTCACTCGGTTCCTGTGTCTCTCACTCAGTCCCTGTCTCTCTCTCGGTCCCTGTGTCTCACTCGGTCCCTGTCTCTCTCTCTATTTCAGTGTCTCTGTCGGTCCCTGTGACTCTCTCGGTCCCTGTGTCTCTCTCTAGCTCCTTGTGTCTCTCTCGGTCCCTGTGTCTCTCTCAGGGTCCCTGTGTCTCACTCGGTCCCTGTCACTCTCTCGGTCCCTGTGTCTCACTCGGTCCCTGTGTCTCTTTCTCGGTCCCTGTGTCTCTCTCTCTGTCCCTGTGTTTCTCACTCGGTCCCTGAGTCTCTCACTCGGTCCCAGTGTCTCTTTCTCGGTCCCTGTGTCTCTCTGTCTCGGTCCCTGTGTCTGTCTCTTGCTCCCTGTGTCTTTCTCGGTCCCTGTGTCTTTCTCGGTCCCTGTGTCTCACTCGGTCCCTGTGTCTCCCCCGGTGCTTGTCTCTCTCTCTCTCTGTCCCGGTGTCTCTCTCTCGGTCACTGTGTCTCTCTCTCGGTCCCTATTACTCGCTCAGTCCCTGTGTCTCTCTCTCGGTGCCTGTGTCTCTCTCTCTCTGCCCCTGTGTCTCTCTCGGTCTCTGTGTCTCTCTCTCGGTCCCTGTGACTCGCTCAGTCCCTGTGTCTCTCTTGTTCCCTGTGTCTCTCTCTCGGTCCCTGTGTCTCATTCGGTCCCTGTGTCTCTCTCTCTCGGTCCCTGTGTCTCTCTCGGTCCCGGTGACTCTCTCGGTCCCTGTGACTCTCTCGGTCCCTGTGTCTCTCACTCGGTACCTGTCTCTGTCTCGGTCTCTGTGTCTCTCTCGGTCCCGGTGTCTCTCTCGGTCCCTGTGTCTCTCTCGGTCCCTGAGTCTCTCTCTCGGTCCCTGTGTCTCACTCGGTCCCTGTGTCTCTCACTCAGTCCCTGTCTCTCTCTCGGTCCCTGTGTCTCACTCGGTCCCTGTCTCTCTCTCTATTTCAGTGTCTCTGTCGGTCCCTGTGACTCTCTCGGTCCCTGTGTCTCTCTCTAGCTCCTTGTGTCTCTCTCGGTCCCTGTGTCTCTCTCAGGGTCCCTGTGTCTCACTCGGTCCCTGTCACTCTCTCGGTCCCTGTGTCTCACTCGGTCCCTGTGTCTCTTTCTCGGTCCCTGTGTCTCTCTCTCTGTCCCTGTGTTTCTCACTCGGTCCCTGAGTCTCTCACTCGGTCCCAGTGTCTCTTTCTCGGTCCCTGTGTCTCTCTGTCTCGGTCCCTGTGTCTGTCTCTTGCTCCCTGTGTCTTTCTCGGTCCCTGTGTCTTTCTCGGTCCCTGTGTCTCACTCGGTCCCTGTGTCTCCCCCGGTGCTTGTCTCTCTCTCTCTCTGTCCCGGTGTCTCTCTCTCTCGGTCACTGTGTCTCTCTCTCGGTCCCTGTGACTCTCTCGGTCCCTGTGTCTCTCTCTAGGTCCTTGTGTCTCTCTCGGTCCTTGTGTCTCTCTCTCGGTCCCTGTGTCTCTCTCCCTCGGTCCCTGTGTCACACTCGGTCCCTGTGTCTCTCTCGGTCCCTGTGTCTCTCTCTCGGTCCCTGTGTCTCTCTCCCTCTGTCCCTGTGTTTCTCTCCGCCCCTGTGTCTCTCTCTCAGTCCCTGTGTCCCTCTCGGTCCCTGTGTCTCACTCGGTCCCTGTGTCTCACTCGGTCCCTGTGTCACTCTCTCGGTCCCTGTCTCTCTCTCTCGGTCCCTGTCTCTCTCTCTCGGTCACTGTGTTTCTCTCGGTCCCTGTGTCTCTCTCTCGGTCCCTGTTTCCCTCTCGGTCCCTGTGTCTATCTCTTGTTCCCTGTGTCTTTCTCGGTCCCTGTGTCTCTCCCGGTCCCTGTGTCACTCTCTCGGTCCCTGTCTCTCTCTCTCACCCCCTGTCTCTCTCTCTCGGTCACTGTGTTTCTCTCGGTCCCTGTGTGCCTCTCTCGGTCGCTGTGTCTCTCACTCGGTCCCTGTGTCTCTCACTCGGTACCTGTCTCTGTCTCGGTCCCTGTGTCTCTCTCGATCCCGGTGTCTCTCTCGGTCCCTGTGTCTCTCTCTTGCTCCCTGTGTCTTTCTCGGTCCCTGTGTCTCTCCCGGTCCCTGTCTCTCTCTCTCAGTCCCTGTGTCTCCCTCGGTCCGTGTGTCTCACTCGGTCCCTCTGTCTCTCTCGGTCCCTGTGTCTCTCTCGGTCCTGGTGTCTCTCTTGGTCCCTGTGTCTCTCTCTCTCAGTCCCTGTGTCTCTCTCTCAGTCCCTGTGTCTCTCTCTCAGTGCCTGTGTCTCTCGCTCTCTGCCCCTGTGTCTCTCTCGGTCCCTGTGTCTCTCTCTCGGTCCGTCTGTCTCCCTCGGTCCGTGTGTCTCACTCGGTCCCTGTGTCTCACTCGGTCCCTGTCTCTCTCTCTCAGTCCCTGTGTCTCTCACACAGTACCTGTGTCTCTCTTGTTCCCTATGTCTCTCTCTCGGTCCCTGTGTCTCTCTCTCGGTCTCTGTGTCTCTCTCTCGGTCCCTGAGACTCGCTCAGTCCCTGTGTCTCACTCGGTCCCTGTGTCTCTCTCGGTCCCTCTGTCTCTCTCGGTCCCTGTGTCTCTCTCTCGGTCTCTGTGTCTCTCTCTCGGTCCCTATTACTCGCTCAGTCCCTGTGTCTCTCTCTCGGTGCCTGTGTCTCTCTCTCTCTGCCCCTGTGTCTCTCTCGGTCTCTGTGTCTCTCTCTCGGTCCCTGTGACTCGCTCAGTCCCTGTGTCTCTCTTGTTCCCTGTGTCTCTCTCTCGGTCCCTGTGTCTCATTCGGTCCCTGTGTCTCTCTCTCTCGGTCCCTGTGTCTCTCTCGGTCCCGGTGACTCTCTCGGTCCCTGTGACTCTCTCGGTCCCTGTGTCTCTCACTCGGTACCTGTCTCTGTCTCGGTCTCTGTGTCTCTCTCGGTCCCGGTGTCTCTCTCGGTCCCTGTGTCTCTCTCGGTCCCTGAGTCTCTCTCTCGGTCCCTGTGTCTCACTCGGTCCCTGTGTCTCTCACTCAGTCCCTGTCTCTCTCTCGGTCCCTGTGTCTCACTCGGTCCCTGTCTCTCTCTCTATTTCAGTGTCTCTGTCGGTCCCTGTGACTCTCTCGGTCCCTGTGTCTCTCTCTAGGTCCTTGTGTCTCTCTCGGTCCCTGTGTCTCTCTCAGGGCCCCTGTGTCTCACTCGGTCCCTGTCACTCTCTCGGTCCCTGTGTCTCACTCGGTCCCTGTGTCTCTTTCTCGGTCCCTGTGTCTCTCTCTCTGTCCCTGTGTTTCTCACTCGGTCCCTGAGTCTCTCACTCGGTCCCAGTGTCTCTTTCTCGGTCCCTGTGTCTCTCTGTCTCGGTCCCTGTGTCTGTCTCTTGCTCCCTGTGTCTTTCTCGGTCCCTGTGTCTTTCTCGGTCCCTGTGTCTCCCCCGGTGCTTGTCTCTCTCTCTCTCTGTCCCGGTGTCTCTCTCTCGGTCACTGTGTCTCTCTCTCGGTCCCTGTGACTCTCTCGGTCCCTGTGTCTCTCTCTAGGTCCTTGTGTCTCTCTCGGTCCTTGTGTCTCTCTCTCGGTCCCTGTGTCTCTCTCCCTCGGTCCCTGTGTCACACTCGGTCCCTGTGTCTCTCTCGGTCCCTGTGTCTCTCTCTCGGTCCCTGTGTCTCTCTCCCTCTGTCCCTGTGTTTCTCTCCGCCCCTGTGTCTCTCTCTCAGTCCCTGTGTCCCTCTCGGTCCCTGTGTCTCACTCGGTCCCTGTGTCTCACTCGGTCCCTGTGTCACTCTCTCGGTCCCTGTCTCTCTCTCTCGGTCCCTGTCTCTCTCTCTCGGTCACTGTGTTTCTCTCGGTCCCTGTGTCTCTCTCTCGGTCCCTGTTTCCCTCTCGGTCCCTGTGTCTCTCTCTTGTTCCCTGTGTCTTTCTCGGTCCCTGTGTCTCTCCCGGTCCCTGTGTCACTCTCTCGGTCCCTGTCTCTCTCTCTCACCCCCTGTCTCTCTCTCTCGGTCACTGTGTTTCTCTCGGTCCCTGTGTGCCTCTCTCGGTCGCTGTGTCTCTCACTCGGTCCCTGTGTCTCTCACTCGGTACCTGTCTCTGTCTCAGTCCCTGTGTCTCTCTCGGTCCCGGTGTCTCTCTCGGTCCCTGTGTCTCTCTCTTGCTCCCTGTGTCTTTCTCGGTCCCTGTGTCTCTCCCGGTCCCTGTCTCTCTCTCTCAGTCCCTGTGTCTCCCTCGGTCCGTGTGTCTCACTCGGTCCCTCTGTCTCTCTCGGTCCCTGTGTCTCTCTCGGTCCTGGTGTCTCTCTTGGTCCCTGTGTCTCTCTCTCTCAGTCCCTGTGTCTCTCTCTCAGTCCCTGTGTCTCTCTCTCAGTGCCTGTGTCTCTCGCTCTCTGCCCCTGTGTCTCTCTCGGTCCCTGTGTCTCTCTCTCGGTCCGTCTGTCTCCCTCGGTCCGTGTGTCTCACTCGGTCCCTGTGTCTCACTCGGTCCCTGTCTCTCTCTCTCAGTCCCTGTGTCTCTCACACAGTACCTGTGTCTCTCTTGTTCCCTATGTCTCTCTCTCGGTCCCTGTGTCTCTCTCTCGGTCTCTGTGTCTCTCTCTCGGTCCCTGAGACTCGCTCAGTCCCTGTGTCTCACTCGGTCACTGTGTCTCTCTCGGTCCCTCTGTCTCTCTCGGTCCCTGTGTCTCTCTCTCGGTCTCTGTGTCTCTCTCTCGGTCCCTGTGACTCGCTCAGTCCCTGTGTCTCTCTCTCGGTGCCTGTGTCTCTCTCTCTCTGCCCCTGTGTCTCTCTCGGTCTCTGTGTCTCTCTCTCGGACCCTGTGACTCGCTCAGTCCCTGTGTCTCTCTTGTTCCCTGTGTCTCTCTCTCGGTCCCTGTGTCTCATTCGGTCCCTGTGTCTCTCTCTCTCGGTCCCTGTGTCTCTCTCGGTCCCGGTGTCTCTCTCGGTCCCTGTGTCTCCCTCGGTCCGTGTGTCTCACTCGGCCCCTGTGTCTCTCTCGGTCCCTGTATCTCTCTCTCAGTCCCTGTGTCTATCTCTCGGTGCCTGTGTCTCTCTCTCGGTCCCTCTGTCTCTCTCTCCCAGTCCCTGTGTCTCTCTCGGTCACTGTCTCTCTCTCGGTCCCTGTGTCTCTGTCGGTCTCTGTGTCTCACTCGGTCACTCTGTCTCTCTCGGTCCCTGTGTCTCTCTCGGTCCCTGTGTCTCTCGCTCTCAGTCCCTGTGTCTTTCTCGGTCCCTGTGTCTCTGTCGGTCTCTGTGTCTCACTCGGTCACTCTGTCTCTCTCGGTCCCTGTGTCTCTCTCGGTCCCTGTGTCTCTCTCTCTCAGTCCCTGTGTCTGTCTCGGTCACTGTCACTCTCTCTCGGTCCCTGTGTCTCTCACTTGGTCCCTGTCTCTCTCTCGGTCCCTGTGTCTCTCTCGGTCCCTGTGTCTCTCTCTCGGTCCCTATCTCCCTCTCGGTCCCTGTGTCTCTCTCTAGGTCCTTGTGTCTCTCTCGGTCCTTGTGTCTCTCTCTCGGTCCCTGTGTCTCTCTCCCTCGGTCCCTGTGTCACACTCGGTCCCTGTGTCTCTCTCGGTCCCTGTGTCTCTCTCTCGGTCCCTGTGTCTCTCTCCCTCTGTCCCTGTGTTTCTCTCCGCCCCTGTGTCTCTCTCTCAGTCCCTGTGTCCCTCTCGGTCCCTGTGTCTCACTCGGTCCCTGTGTCTCACTCGGTCCCTGTGTCACTCTCTCGGTCCCTGTCTCTCTCTCTCGGTCCCTGTCTCTCTCTCTCGGTCACTGTGTTTCTCTCGGTCCCTGTGTCTCTCTCTCGGTCCCTGTTTCCCTCTCGGTCCCTGTGTCTCTCTCTTGTTCCCTGTGTCTTTCTCGGTCCCTGTGTCTCTCCCGGTCCCTGTGTCACTCTCTCGGTCCCTGTCTCTCTCTCTCACCCCCTGTCTCTCTCTCTCGGTCACTGTGTTTCTCTCGGTCCCTGTGTGCCTCTCTCGGTCGCTGTGTCTCTCACTCGGTCCCTGTGTCTCTCACTCGGTACCTGTCTCTGTCTCGGTCCCTGTGTCTCTCTCGGTCCCGGTGTCTCTCTCGGTCCCTGTGTCTCTCTCTTGCTCCCTGTGTCTTTCTCGGTCCCTGTGTCTCTCCCGGTCCCTGTCTCTCTCTCTCAGTCCCTGTGTCTCCCTCGGTCCGTGTGTCTCACTCGGTCCCTCTGTCTCTCTCGGTCCCTGTGTCTCTCTCGGTCCTGGTGTCTCTCTTGGTCCCTGTGTCTCTCTCTCTCAGTCCCTGTGTCTCTCTCTCAGTCCCTGTGTCTCTCTCTCAGTGCCTGTGTCTCTCGCTCTCTGCCCCTGTGTCTCTCTCGGTCCCTGTGTCTCTCTCTCGGTCCGTCTGTCTCCCTCGGTCCGTGTGTCTCACTCGGTCCCTGTGTCTCACTCGGTCCCTGTCTCTCTCTCTCAGTCCCTGTGTCTCTCACACAGTACCTGTGTCTCTCTTGTTCCCTATGTCTCTCTCTCGGTCCCTGTGTCTCTCTCTCGGTCTCTGTGTCTCTCTCTCGGTCCCTGAGACTCGCTCAGTCCCTGTGTCTCACTCGGTCCCTGTGTCTCTCTCGGTCCCTCTGTCTCTCTCGGTCCCTGTGTCTCTCTCTCGGTCTCTGTGTCTCTCTCTCGGTCCCTATTACTCGCTCAGTCCCTGTGTCTCTCTCTCGGTGCCTGTGTCTCTCTCTCTCTGCCCCTGTGTCTCTCTCGGTCTCTGTGTCTCTCTCTCGGTCCCTGTGACTCGCTCAGTCCCTGTGTCTCTCTTGTTCCCTGTGTCTCTCTCTCGGTCCCTGTGTCTCATTCGGTCGTTGTGTCTCTCTCTCTCGGTCCCTGTGTCTCTCTCGGTCCCGGTGACTCTCTCGGTCCCTGTGACTCTCTCGGTCCCTGTGTCTCTCACTCGGTACCTGTCTCTGTCTCGGTCTCTGTGTCTCTCTCGGTCCCGGTGTCTCTCTCGGTCCCTGTGTCTCTCTCGGTCCCTGAGTCTCTCTCTCGGTCCCTGTGTCTCACTCGGTCCCTGTGTCTCTCACTCAGTCCCTGTCTCTCTCTCGGTCCCTGTGTCTCACTCGGTCCCTGTCTCTCTCTCTATTTCAGTGTCTCTGTCGGTCCCTGTGACTCTCTCGGTCCCTGTGTCTCTCTCTAGCTCCTTGTGTCTCTCTCGGTCCCTGTGTCTCTCTCAGGGTCCCTGTGTCTCACTCGGTCCCTGTCACTCTCTCGGTCCCTGTGTCTCACTCGGTCCCTGTGTCTCTTTCTCGGTCCCTGTGTCTCTCTCTCTGTCCCTGTGTTTCTCACTCGGTCCCTGAGTCTCTCACTCGGTCCAAGTGTCTCTTTCTCGGTCCCTGTGTCTCTCTGTCTCGGTCCCTGTGTCTGTCTCTTGCTCCCTGTGTCTTTCTCGGTCCCTGTGTCTTTCTCGGTCCCTGTGTCTCACTCGGTCCCTGTGTCTCCCCCGGTGCTTGTCTCTCTCTCTCTCTGTCCCGGTGTCTCTCTCTCGGTCACTGTGTCTCTCTCTCGGTCCCTGTGACTCTCTCGGTCCCTGTGTCTCTCTCTAGGTCTTTGTGTCTCTCTCGGTCCTTGTGTCTCTCTCTCGGTCCCTGTGTCTCTCTCCCTCGGTCCCTGTGTCACACTCGGTCCCTGTGTCTCTCTCGGTCCCTGTGTCTCTCTCTCGGTCCCTGTGTCTCTCTCCCTCTGTCCCTGTGTTTCTCTCCGCCCCTGTGTCTCTCTCTCAGTCCCTGTGTCCCTCTCGGTCCCTGTGTCTCACTCGGTCCCTGTGTCTCACTCGGTCCCTGTGTCACTCTCTCGGTCCCTGTCTCTCTCTCTCGGTCCCTGTCTCTCTCTCTCGGTCACTGTGTTTCTCTCGGTCCCTGTGTCTCTCTCTCGGTCCCTGTTTCCCTCTCGGTCCCTGTGTCTCTCTCTTGTTCCCTGTGTCTTTCTCGGTCCCTGTGTCTCTCCCGGTCCCTGTGTCACTCTCTCGGTCCCTGTCTCTCTCTCTCACCCCCTGTCTCTCTCTCTCTCGGTCACTGTGTTTCTCTCGGTCCCTGTGTGCCTCTCTCGGTCGCTGTGTCTCTCACTCGGTCCCTGTGTCTCTCACTCGGTACCTGTCTCTGTCTCGGTCCCTGTGTCTCTCTCGGTCCCGGTGTCTCTCTCGGTCCCTGTGTCTCTCTCTTGCTCCCTGTGTCTTTCTCGGTCCCTGTGTCTCTCCCGGTCCCTGTCTCCCTCTCTCAGTCCCTGTGTCTCCCTCGGTCCGTGTGTCTCACTCGGTCCCTCTGTCTCTCTCGGTCCCTGTGTCTCTCTCGGTCCTGGTGTCTCTCTTGGTCCCTGTGTCTCTCTCTCTCAGTCCCTGTGTCTCTCTCTCATTCCTTTGTCTCTCTCTCAGTGCCTGTGTCTCTCGCTCTCTGCCCCTGTGTCTCTCTCGGTCCCTGTGTCTCTCTCTCGGTCCGTCTGTCTCCCTCGGTCCGTGTGTCTCACTCGGTCCCTGTGTCTCACTCGGTCCCTGTCTCTCTCTCTCAGTCCCTGTGTCTCTCACACAGTACCTGTGTCTCTCTTGTTCCCTATGTCTCTCTCTCGGTCCCTGTGTCTCTCTCTCGGTCTCTGTGTCTCTCTCTCGGTCCCTGAGACTCGCTCAGTCCCTGTGTCTCACTCGGTCCCTGTGTCTCTCTCGGTCCCTCTGTCTCTCTCGGTCCCTGTGTCTCTCTCTCGGTCTCTGTGTCTCTCTCTCGGTCCCTGTGACTCGCTCAGTCCCTGTGTCTCTCTCTCGGTGCCTGTGTCTCTCTCTCTCTGCCCCTGTGTCTCTCTCGGTCTCTGTGTCTCTCTCTCGGTCCCTGTGACTCGCTCAGTCCCTGTGTCTCTCTTGTTCCCTGTGTCTCTCTCTCGGTCCCTGTGTCTCATTCGGTCCCTGTGTCTCTCTCTCTCGGTCCCTGTGTCTCTCTCGGTCCCGGTGTCTCTCTCGGTCCCTGTGTCTCCCTCGGTCCGTGTGTCTCACTCGGCCCCTGTGTCTCTCTCGGTCCCTGTATCTCTCTCTCAGTCCCTGTGTCTATCTCTCGGTGCCTGTGTCTCTCTCTCGGTCCCTCTGTCTCTCTCTCCCAGTCCCTGTGTCTCTCTCGGTCACTGTCTCTCTCTCGGTCCCTGTGTCTCTGTCGGTCTCTGTGTCTCACTCGGTCACTCTGTCTCTCTCGGTCCCTGTGTCTCTCTCGGTCCCTGTGTCTCTCGCTCTCAGTCCCTGTGTCTTTCTCGGTCCCTGTGTCTCTGTCGGTCTCTGTGTCTCACTCGGTCACTCTGTCTCTCTCGGTCCCTGTGTCTCTCTCGGTCCCTGTGTCTCTCTCTCTCAGTCCCTGTGTCTGTCTCGGTCACTGTCACTCTCTCTCGGTCCCTGTGTCTCTCACTTGGTCCCTGTCTCTCTCTCGGTCCCTGTGTCTCTCTCGGTCCCTGTGTCTCTCTCTCGGTCCCTATCTCTCTCTCGGTCCCTGTGTCTCTCTCTAGGTCCTTGATTCTCTCTCGGTCCCTGTGTCTCTTTCTCTCGGTCCCTGTGTCTCTCTCTCGGTCCCTGTCACTCTCTCGGTCCCTCTCTCTCTCGGACCCTATCTCTCTCTCTGTCCCTATCTCTCTCTCTGTCCCGGTGTCTCTCTCTCGGTCACTGTGTCTCTCTCTCAGTCCCTGTGTCTCTCTCTCGGTGCCTGTGTGTCTCTCTCGGTCCCTGTGTCTCTCTCAGTCCCTGTGTCTCTCTCTCGGTCCCTGTATCTCTCTCTCGGTCCCTGTGTCTCTCGCGGTCCCTGTGACTCGATCAGTCCCTGTGTCTCTCTCTCTCGGTCTCTGTGTCTCCCTCTCGGTCCCTGTGTCTCTCTCGGTCCTTGTGTCTATCTCTCGGTTGCTGTGTCTCTCTGTCTCTCAGTCCCTGTGTCTCTCTCGGTCACTGTCTCTCTCTCTCGGTCCCTGTATCTCTCTCGGTCCCTGTGTCTCTCTCAGTCCCTCTGTCTCACTCGGTCCCTGTGTCTCTCTAGGTCCTTGTGTCTCTCTCTCGGTCCCTGTGTCTCTCTCTCTCAGTCCCTGTGTCTCTCTCGGTCACAGTCTCTCTCTCGGTCCCTGTGTCTCTCTCGGTCCCTGTGTCTCTCTCGGGCCCTGTGTCTCACTCGGTCCCTGTGTCTCTCTCGGTCCTTGTGTCTCTCTGTCGGTCCGTGTGTCTCTCTCTTTCAGTCCCTGTGTCTCTCTCGATCACTGTCTCTCTCTCGGTCCCGGTGTCTCTCTCGGTCCCTGTGTCTCTCTCGGTCCCTGAGTCTCTCTCTCGGTCCCTGTGTCTCACTCGGTCCCTGTGTCTCTCACTCAGTCCCTGCTCTCTCTCGGTCCCTGTGTCTCACTCGGTCCCTGTCTCTCTCTCTATTTCAGTGTCTCTGTCGGTCCCTGTGACTCTCTCGGTCCCTGTGTCTCTCTCTAGGTCCTTGTGTCTCTCTCGGTCCCTGTGTCTCATTCAGGGTCCCTGTGTCTCACTCGGTCCCTGTCACTCTCTCGGTCCCTGTGTCTCACTCGGTCCCTGTGTCTCTTTCTCGGTCACTGTGTCTCTCTCTCGGTCCCTGTGACTCTCTCGGTCCCTGTGTCTCTCTCTAGGTCCTTGTGTCTCTCTCGGTCCTTGTGTCTCTCTCTCGGTCCCTGTGTCTCTCTCCCTCGGTCCCTGTGTCTCACTCGGTCCCTGTGTCTCTCTCGGTCCCTGTGTCTCCCTCTCACCCCTGTGTCACACTCGGTCCCTGTGTCTCTCTCGGTCCCTGTGTCTCTCTCTCGGTCCCTGTGTCTCTCTCCCTCTGTCCCTGTGTTTCTCTCCGCCCCTGTGTCTCTCTCTCAGTCCCTGTGTCCCTCTCGGTCCCTGTGTCTCACTCGGTCCCTGTGTCTCACTCGGTCCCTGTGTCACTCTCTCGGTCCCTGTCTCTCTCTCTCGGTCCCTGTCTCTCTCTCTCGGTCACTGTGTTTCTCTCGGTCCCTGTGTCTCTCTCTCGGTCCCTGTTTCCCTCTCGGTCCCTGTGTCTCTCTCTTGTTCCCTGTGTCTTTCTCGGTCCCTGTGTCTCTCCCGGTCCCTGTGTCACTCTCTCGGTCCCTGTCTCTCTCACTCACCCCCTGTCTCTCTCTCTCGGTCACTGTGTTTCTCTCGGTCCCTGTGTGCCTCTCTCGGTCGCTGTGTCTCTCACTCGGTCCCTGTGTCTCTCACTCGGTACCTGTCTCTGTCTCGGTCCCTGTGTCTCTCTCGGTCCCGGTGTCTCTCTCGGTCCCTGTGTCTCTCTCTTGCTCCCTGTGTCTTTCTCGGTCCGTGTGTCTCTCTCGGTCCCTGTCTCTCTCTCTCGGTCCCTGTCTCTCTCTCTCGGTCACTGTGTTTCTCTCGGTCCCTGTGTCTCTCTCTCGGTCCCTGTTTCCCTCTTGGTCCCTGTGTCTCTCTCTTGTTCCCTGTGTCTTTCTCGGTCCCTGTGTCTCTCCCGGTCCCTGTGTCACTCTCTCGGTCCCTGTCTCTCTCACTCACCCCCTGTCTCTCTCTCTCGGTCACTGTGTTTCTCTCGGTCCCTGTGTGCCTCTCTCGGTCGCTGTGTCTCTCACTCGGTCCCTGTGTCTCTCACTCGGTACCTGTCTCTGTCTCGGTCCCTGTGTCTCTCTCGGTCCCGGTGTCTCTCTCGGTCCCTGTGTCTCTCTCTTGCTCCCTGTGTCTTTCTCGGTCCCTGTGTCTCTCCCGGTCCCTGTCTCTCTCTCTCAGTCCCTGTGTTTCTGTCTCGGTCCCTGTGTCTCTCTCGGTCCCGGTGTCTCTCTCGGTCCCTGTGTCTCTCTCTTGCTCCCTGTGTCTTTCTCGGTCCCTGTGTCTCTCCCGGTCCCTGTGTCACTCTCTCGGTCCCTGTCTCTCTCACTCACCCCCTGTCTCTCTCTCTCGGTCACTGTGTTTCTCTCGGTCCCTGTGTGCCTCTCTCGGTCGCTGTGTCTCTCACTCGGTCCCTGTGTCTCTCACTCGGTACCTGTCTCTGTCTCGGTCCCTGTGTCTCTCTCGGTCCCGGTGTCTCTCTCGGTCCCTGTGTCTCTCTCTTGCTCCCTGTGTCTTTCTCGGTCCGTGTGTCTCTCTCGGTCCCTGTCTCTCTCTCTCGGTCCCTGTCTCTCTCTCTCGGTCACTGTGTTTCTCTCGGTCCCTGTGTCTCTCTCTCGGTCCCTGTTTCCCTCTTGGTCCCTGTGTCTCTCTCTTGTTCCCTGTGTCTTTCTCGGTCCCTGTGTCTCTCCCGGTCCCTGTGTCACTCTCTCGGTCCCTGTCTCTCTCACTCACCCCCTGTCTCTCTCTCTCGGTCACTGTGTTTCTCTCGGTCCCTGTGTGCCTCTCTCGGTCGCTGTGTCTCTCACTCGGTCCCTGTGTCTCACACTCGGTACCTGTCTCTGTCTCGGTCCCTGTGTCTCTCTCGGTCCCGGTGTCTCTGTCGGTCCCTGTGTCTCTCTCTTGCTCCCTGTGTCTTTCTCGGTCCCTGTGTCTCTCCCGGTCCCTGTCTCTCTCTCTCAGTCCCTGTGTCTCTGTCTCGGTCCCTGTGTCTCTCTCGGTCCCGGTGTCTCTCTCGGTCCCTGTGTCTCTCTCTTGCTCCCTGTGTCTTTCTCGGTCCCTGTGTCTCTCCCGGTCCCTGTCTCTCTCTCTCAGTCCCTGTGTCTCTCTCTCGGTCCCTGTGTCTCTCTCTTGCTCCCTGTGTCTTTCTCGGTCCCTGTGTCTCTCCCGGTCCCTGTCTCTCTCTCTCAGTCCCTGTGTCTCTGTCTCGGTCCCTGTGTCTCTCTCGGTCCCGGTGTCTCTCTCGGTTCCCTGTGTCTCTCTCTTGCTCCCTGTGTCTTTCTCGGTCCCTGTGTCTCTCCCGGTCCCTGTCTCTCTCTCTCAGTCCCTGTGTCTCACTCGGTCCCTCTGTCTCTCTCGGTCCCTGTGTCCTCTCTCTCGGTCCGTCTGTCTGCCTCGGTCCGTGTGTCTCACTCGGTCCCTGTGTCTCACTCGGTCCCTGTCTCTCTCTCTCAGTCCCTGTGTCTCTCACACAGTACCTGTGTCTCTCTTGTTCCCTGTGTCTCTCTCTCGGTCCCTGTGTCTCTCTCTCGGTCTCTGTGTCTCTCTCTCGGTCCCTGTCTCTCTCTCTATTTCAGTGTCTCTGTCGGTCCCTGTGACTCTCTCGGTCCCTGTGTCTTTCTCTAGGTCCTTGTGTCTCTCTCGGTCCCTGTGTCTCTCTCAGGGTCCCTGTGTCTCACTCGGTCCCTGTCACTCTCTCGGTCCCTGTGCTCTCACTCGTTCCCTGTGTCTCTTTCTCGGTCCCTGTGTCTCTCTCTCTGTCCCTGTGTTTCTCACTCGGTCCCTGAGTCTCTCACTCGGTCCCAGTGTCTCTTTCTCGGTCCCTGTGTCTCTCTGTCTCGGTCCCTGTGTCTGTCTCTTGCTCCCTGTGTCTTTCTCGGTCCCTGTGTCTTTCTCGGTCCCTGTGTCTCACTCGGTCCCTGTGTCTCCCCCGGTGCTTGTCTCTCTCTCTCTCTGTCCCGGTGTCTCTCTCTCGGTCACTGTGTCTCTCTCTCGGTCCCTGTGACTGTCTCGGTCCCTGTGTCTCTCTCTAGGTCCTTGTGTCTCTCTCAGTCCTTGTGTCTCTCTCTCGGTCCCTGTGTCTCTCTCCCTCGGTCCCTGTGTCTCACTCGGTCCCTGTGTCTCTCTCGGTCCCTGTGTCTCCCTCTCACCCCTGTGTCACACTCGGTCCCTGTGTCTCTCTCGGTCCCTGTGTCTCTCTCTCGGTCCCTGTGTCTCTCTCCCTCTGTCCCTGTGTTTCTCTCCGCCCCTGTGTCTCTCTCTCAGTCCCTGTGTCCCCTCTCGGTCCCCTGTGTCTCACTCGGTCCCTGTGTCTCACTCGGTCCCTGTGTCACTCTCTCGGTCCCTGTCTCTCTCTCTCGGTCCCCTGTCTCTCTCTCTCGGTCACTGTGTTTCTCTCGGTCCCTGTGTCTCTCTCTCGGTCCCTGTTTCCCTCTCGGTCCCTGTGTCTCTCTCTTGTTCCCTGTGTCTTTCTCGGTCCCTGTCTCTCTCTCGGTCCCCTGTCTCTCTCTCTCACCCCCCTGTCTCTCTCTCTCGGTCACTGTGTTTCTCTCGGTCCCTGTGTGCCTCTCTCGGTCGCTGTGTCTCTCACTCGGTCCCTGTGTCTCTCACTCGGTACCTGTCTCTGTCTCGGTCCCTGTGTCTCTCTCGGTCCCGGTGTCTCTCTCGGTCCCTGTGTCTCTCTCTTGCTCCCTGTGTCTTTCTCGGTCCCTGTGTCTCTCCCGGTCCCTGTCTCTCTCTCTCAGTCCCTGTGTCTCTGTCTCAGTCCCTGTGTCTCTCTCGGTCCCGGTGTCTCTCTCGGTCCCTGTGTCTCTCTCTTGCTCCCTGTGTCTTTCTCGGTCCCTGTGTCTCTCCCGGTCCCTGTCTCTCTCTCTCAGTCCCTGTGTCTCTCTCTCGGTCCCTGTGTCTCCCTCGGTCCGTGTGTCTCACTCGATCCCTCTGTCTCTCTCGGTCCCTGTGTCTCTCTCTCGGTCCGTCTGTCTCCCTCGGTCCGTGTGTCTCACTCGGTCCCTGTGTCTCACTCGGTCCCTGTCTCTCTCTCTCAGTCCCTGTGTCTCTCACACAGTACCTGTGTCTCTCTTGTTCCCTGTGTCTCTCTCTCGGTCCCTGTGTCTCTCTCTCGGTCTCTGTGTCTCTCTCTCGGTCCCTGAGACTCGCTCAGTCCCTGTGTCTCACTCGGTCCCTGTGTCTCTCTCGGTCCCTGTGTCTCTCTCGGTCCCTGTGTCTCTCTCTCGGTATCTGTGTCTCTCTCTCTCGGTCCCTGTGTCTCTCTCTCGGTCTCTGTGTCTCTCTCTCGGTCCCTGAGACTCGCTCAGTCCCTGTGTCTCACTCGGTCCCTGTGTCTCTCTCAGTCCCTGTGTCTCTCTCTCGGTGCCTGTGTCTCTCTCTCTCTGCCCCTGTGTCTCTCTCGGTCTCTGTGTCTCTCTCTCGGTCCCTGTGACTCGCTCAGTCCCTGTGTCTCTCTCGGTCCCTGTGTCTCGCTCGGTCCCCATGTCTCTCACTCGGTCCCTGAGTCTCTCTCTTGGTCCCTGTGTCTCACTCGGTCCCGATCTCTCTCTCTCAGATTCAGTGTCTCACTCGGTCCCTGTGTCACTCTCTCGGTCCCTGTCTCTCTCTCTCGGTCCCTGTCTCTCTCTCTCGGTCACTGTGTTTCTCTCGGTCCCTGTGTCTCTCTCTCGGTCCCTGTTTCCCTCTCGGTCCCTGTGTCTCTCTCTTGTTCCCTGTGTCTTTCTCGGTCCCTGTCTCTCTCTCGGTCCCTGTCTCTCTCTCTCACCCCCTGTCTCTCTCTCTCGGTCACTGTGTTTCTCTCGGTCCCTGTGTGCCTCTCTCGGTCGCTGTGTCTCTCACTCGGTCCCTGTGTCTCTCACTCGGTACCTGTCTCTGTCTCGGTCCCTGTGTCTCTCTCGGTCCCGGTGTCTCTCTCGGTCCCTGTGTCTCTCTCTTGCTCCCTGTGTCTTTCTCGGTCCCTGTGTCTCTCCCGGTCCCTGTCTCTCTCTCTCAGTCCCTGTGTCTCTGTCTCAGTCCCTGTGTCTCTCTCGGTCCCGGTGTCTCTCTCGGTCCCTGTGTCTCTCTCTTGCTCCCTGTGTCTTTCTCGGTCCCTGTGTCTCTCCCGGTCCCTGTCTCTCTCTCTCAGTCCCTGTGTCTCTCTCTCGGTCCCTGTGTCTCCCTCGGTCCGTGTGTCTCACTCGGTCCCTCTGTCTTTCTCGGTCCCTGTGTCTCTCTCTCGGTCCGTCTGTCTCCCTCGGTCCGTGTGTCTCACTCGGTCCCTGTGTCTCACTCGGTCCCTGTCTCTCTCTCTCAGTCCCTGTGTCTCTCACACAGTACCTGTGTCTCTCTTGTTCCCTGTGTCTCTCTCTCGGTCCCTGTGTCTCTCTCTCGGTCTCTGTGTCTCTCTCTCGGTCCCTGAGACTCGCTCAGTCCCTGTGTCTCACTCGGTCCCTGTGTCTCTCTCGGTCCCTGTGTCTCTCTCGGTCCCTGTGTCTCTCTCTCGGTATCTGTGTCTCTCTCTCTCGGTCCCTGTGTCTCTCTCTCGGTCTCTGTGTCTCTCTCTCGGTCCCTGAGACTCGCTCAGTCCCTGTGTCTCACTCGGTCCCTGTGTCTCTCTCAGTCCCTGTGTCTCTCTCTCGGTGCCTGTGTCTCTCTCTCTCTGCCCCTGTGTCTCTCTCGGTCTCTGTGTCTCTCTCTCGGTCCCTGTGACTCGCTCAGTCCCTGTGTCTCTCTCGGTCCCTGTGTCTCGCTCGGTCCCCATGTCTCTCACTCGGTCCCTGAGTCTCTCTCTTGGTCCCTGTGTCTCACTCGGTCCCGATCTCTCTCTCTCAGATTCAGTGTCTCTGTCGGTCCCTGTGTCTCTCTCTCGGTCCCTGTGACTCTCTCGGTCCCTGTGTCTCTCTCTAGGTCCTTGTTTCTCTCTCTGTCCCTGTGTCTCTCTCTCGGTGCCTGTGTCTCTCACTTGGTCCCTGTGTCTCTCACTCGGTACCTGTCTCTGTCTCGGTCTCTGAGTCTCTCTCGGTCCCGGTGTCTCTCTCGGGCCCTGTGTCTCTCTCTTGCTCCCTGTGTCTTTCTCGGTCCCTGTGTCTCACTCGGTCCCTGTGTCTCTCTCTCGGTCCCTATCTCTCTCTCGGTCCCTGTGTCTCTCACTCGGTCCCTGTGTCTCTCACTCGGTACCTGTCTCTGTCTCGGTCTCTGTGTCTCTCTCGGTCCCGGTGTCTCTCTCGGTCCCTGTGTCTCTCTCTTGCTCCCTGTGTCTTTCTCGGTCCCTGTGTCTCTCTCGGTCCCTGTGTCTCTCACTCGGTCCCTGTGTCCCTCTCGGTCCTTGTGTCTCTCTCTCGGTCCGTGTGTCTCTCTCTTTCAGTCCCTGTGTCTCTCTCGATCACTGTCTCTCTCTCGGTCCCTGTATCTCTCTCGGTCCCTGTGTCTCTCTCGGTCCCTGAGTCTCTCTCTCGGTCCCTGTGTCTCACTCGGTCCCTGTGTCTCTCACTCGGTCCCTGTCTCTCTCTCGGTCCCTGTGTCTCTCTCTATTTCAGTGTCTCTGTCGGTCCCTGTGACTCTCTCGTTTCCTGTGCCTCTCTCTAGGTCCTTGTGTCTCTCTCGGTCCCTGTGTCTCTCTCTGGGTCCCTGTGTCTCACTCGGTCCCTGTCACTCTCTCGGTCCCTGTGTCTCACTCAATCCCTGTGTCTCTCACTCGGTCCCTGAGTCTCTCACTCGGTCCCTGTGTCTCTTTCTCGGTCCCTGTGTCTCTCTGTCTCGGTCCCTGTGTCTGTCTCTTGCTCCCTGTGTCTTTCTCGGTCCCTGTGTCTTTCTCGGTCCCTGTGTCTCTCTCGGTCCCTGTGTCTCCCCCGGTGCGTGTCTCTCTCTCTCCCTGTCCCGGTGTCTCTCTCTCGGTCACTGTGTCTCTCTCTCGGTCCCTGTGACTCTCTTGGTCCCTGTGTCTCTCTCGAGGTCCTTGTGTCTCTCTCGGTTCTTGTGTCTCTCTCTCGGTCCCTGTGTCTCTCTCCCTCGGTCCCTGTGTCTCACTCGGTCCCTGTGTCTCTCTCGGTCCCTGTGTCTCCCTCTCACCCCTGTGTCTCACTCGGTCCCTGTGTCTCTCTCGGTCCCTGTGTCTCTCTCTCGGTCCCTGTGTCTCTCTCCCTCTGTCCCTGTGTTTCTCTCCGCCCCTGTGTCTCTCTCTCAGTCCCTGTGTCCCTCTCGGTCCCTGTGTCTCTCACTCGGTACCTGTGTCTCACTCGGTCCCTGTGTCACTCTCTCGGTCCCTGTCTCTCTCTCTCGGTCACTGTGTTTCTCTCGGTCCCTGTGTCTCTCTCTCTCGGTCCCTGTGTCCCTATCGGTCCATGTGTCTCTCTCTTGCTCCCTGTGTCTTTCTCGGTCCCTGTGTCTCACTCGGTCCCTGTGTCTCTCACTCGGTCCCTGTCTCTCTCTCGGTCCCTGTGTCTCACTCGGTCCCTGTCTCTCTCTCTATTTCAGTGTCTCTGTCGGTCCCTGTGACTCTGTCGGTCTCTGTGTCTCACTCGGTCACTCTGTCTCTCTCGGTCCCTGTGACTCTCTCGGTCCCTGTGTCTCTCTCTAGGTCCTTGTGTCTCTCTCGGTCCCTGTGTCTCACTCGGTCCCTGTGTCTCTTTCTCGGTCCCTGTGTCTCTCTCTCTGTCCCTGTGTTTCTCACTCGGTCCCTGAGTCTCTCACTCGGTCCCAGTGTCTCTTTCTCGGTCCCTGTGTCTCTCTGTCTTGGTCCCTGTGTCTGTCTCTTGCTCCCTGTGTCTTTCTCGGTCCCTGTGTCTTTCTCGGTCCCTGTGTCTCACTCGGTCCCTGTGTCTCCCCCGGTGCTTGTCTCTCTCTCTCTCTGTCCCGGTGTCTCTCTCTCGGTCACTGTGTCTCTCTCTCGGTCCCTGTGACTCTCTCGGTCCCTCTGTCTCTCTCTAGGTCCTTGTGTCTCTCTCGGTCCTTGTGTCTCTCTCTCGGTCCCTGTGTCTCTCTCCCTCGGTCCCTGTGTCACACTCGGTCCCTGTGTCTCTCTCGGTCCCTGTGTCTCTCTCTCGGTCCCTGTGTCTCTCTCCCTCTGTCCCTGTGTTTCTCTCCGCCCCTGTGTCTCTCTCTCAGTCCCTGTGTCCCTCTCGGTCCCTGTGTCTCACTCGGTCCCTGTGTCTCACTCGGTCCCTGTGTCACTCTCTCGGTCCCTGTCTCTCTCTCTCGGTCCCTGTCTCTCTCTCTCGGTCACTGTGTTTCTCTCGGTCCCTGTGTCTCTCTCTCGGTCCCTGTTTCCCTCTCGGTCCCTGTGTCTCTCTCTTGTTCCCTGTGTCTTTCTCGGTCCCTGTGTCTCTCCCGGTCCCTGTGTCACTCTCTCGGTCCCTGTCTCTCTCTCTCACCCCCTGTCTCTCTCTCTCGGTCACTGTGTTTCTCTCGGTCCCTGTGTGCCTCTCTCGGTCACTGTGTCTCTCACTCGGTCCCTGTGTCTCTCACTCGGTACCTGTCTCTGTCTCGGTCCCTGTGTCTCTCTCGGTCCCGTTGTCTCTCTCGGTCCCTGTGTCTCTCTCTTGCTCCCTGTGTCTTTCTCGGTCCCTGTGTCTCTCCCGGTCCCTGTCTCTCTCTCTCAGTCCCTGTGTCTCTCTCTCGGTCCCTGTGTCTCCCTCGGTCCGTGTGTCTCACTCGGTCCCTCTGTCTCTCTCGGTCCCTGTGTCTCTCTCGGTCCTGGTGTCTCTCTTGGTCCCTGTGTCTCTCTCTCTCAGTCCCTGTGTCTCTCTCTCAGTCCCTGTGTCTCTCTCTCAGTGCCTGTGTCTCTCGCTCTCTGCCCCTGTGTCTCTCTCGGTCCCTGTGTCTCTCTCTCGGTCCGTCTGTCTCCCTCGGTCCGTGTGTCTCACTCGGTCCCTGTGTCTCACTCGGTCCCTGTCTCTCTCTCTCAGTCCCTGTGTCTCTCACACAGTACCTGTGTCTCTCTTGTTCCCTGTGTCTCTCTCTCGGTCCCTGTGTCTCTCTCTCGGTCTCTGTGTCTCTCTCTCGGTCCCTGTCTCTCTCTCTCTATTTCAGTGTCTCTGTCGGTCCCTGTGACTCTCTCGGTCCCTGTGTCTCTCTCTAGGTCCTTGTGTCTCTCTCGGTCCCTGTGTCTCTCTCAGGGTCCCTGTGTCTCACTCGGTCCCTGTCACTCTCCCTCTGTCCCTGTGTTTCTCTCCGCCCCTGTGTCTCTCTCTCAGTCCCTGTGTCCCTCTCGGTCCCTGAGACTCGCTCAGTCCCTGTGTCTCACTCGGTCCCTGTGTCTCTCTCGGTCCCTGTGTCTCTCTCGGTCCCTGTGTCTCTCTCTCGGTCTCTGTGTCTCTCTCTCGGTCCCTGTGACTCGCTCAGTCCCTGTGTCTCTCTCTCGGTGCCTGTGTCTCTCTCTCTCTGCCCCTGTGTCTCTCTCGGTCTCTGTGTCTCTCTCTCGGTCCCTGTGACTCGCTCAGTCCCTGTGTCTCTCTTGTTCCCTGTGTCTCTCTCTCGGTCCCTGTGTCTCATTCGGTCCCTGTGTCTCTCTCTCTCGGTCCCTGTGTCTCTCTCGGTCCCGGTATCTCTCTCGGTCCCTGTGTCTCCCTCGGTCCGTGTGTCTCACTCGGCCCCTGTGTCTCTCTCGGTCCCTGTATCTCTCTCTCAGTCCCTGTGTCTATCTCTCGGACCCTGTGTCTCTCTCTCGGTCCCTCTGTCTCTCTCTCCCAGTCCCTGTGTCTCTCTCGGTCACTGTCTCTCTCTCGGTCCCTGTGTCTCTGTCGGTCTCTGTGTCTCACTCGGTCACTCTGTCTCTCTCGGTCCCTGTGTCTCTCTCGGTCCCTGTGTCTCTCGCTCTCAGTCCCTGTGTCTTTCTCGGTCCCTGTGTCTCTGTCTGTCTCTGTGTCTCACTCGGTCACTCTGTCTCTCTCGGTCCCTCTGTCTCTCTCTCCCAGTCCCTGTGTCTCTCTCGGTCCCTGTGTCTCTCTCTCTCAGTCCCTGTGTCTGTCTCGGTCACTGTCACTCTCTCTCGGTCCCTGTGTCTCTCACTTGGTCCCTGTCTCTCTCTCGGTCCCTGTGTCTCTCTCGGTCCCTGTGTCTCTCTCTCGGTCCCTATCTCTCTCTCGGTCCCTGTGTCTCTCTCTAGGTCCTTGTTTCTCTCTCGGTCCCTGTGTCTCTTTCTCTCGGTCCCTGTGTCTCTCTCTCGGTCCCTGTCACTCTCTCGGTCCCTCTCTCTCTCGGTCCCTATCTCTCTCTCTGTCCCTATCTCTCTCTCTGTCCCGGTGTCTCTCTCTCGGTCACTGTGTCTCTCTCTCAGTCCCTGTGTCTCTCTCTCGGTGCCTGTGTGTCTCTCTCGGTCCCTGTGTCTCTCTCAGTCCCTGTGACTCTCTCGGTCCCTGTGTCTCTCTCTCGGTCCCTGTATCTCTCTCTCGGTCCCTGTGTCTCTCTCGGTCCCTGTGACTCGCTCAGTCCCTGTGTCTCTCTCTCTCGGTCTCTGTGTCTCCCTCTCGGTCCCTGTGTCTCTCTCGGTCCTTGTGTCTCTCTCTCGGTTGCTGTGTCTCTCTGTCTCTCAGTCCCTGTGTCTCTCTCGGTCACTGTCTCTCTCTCTCGGTCCCTGTGTCTCTCTCGGTCCCTGTGTCTCTCTCAGTCCCTCTGTCTCACTCGGTCATTGTGTCTCTCTCGGTCCTTGTGTCTCTCTCTCGGTCCCTGTGTCTCTCTCTCAGTCCCTGTGTCTCTCTCGATCACTGTCTCTCTCTCGGTCCCGGTGTCTCTCTCGGTCCCTGTGTCTCTCTCGGTCCCTGAGTCTCTCTCTCGGTCCCTGTGTCTCACTCGGTCCCTGTGTCTCTTACTCAGTCCCTGCTCTCTCTCGGTCCCTGTGTCTCACTCGGTCCCTGTCTCTCTCTCTATTTCAGTGTCTCTGTCGGTCCCTGTGACTCTCTCGGTCCCTGTGTCTCTCTCTAGGTCCTTGTGTCTCTCTCGGTCCCTGTGTCTCTCTCAGGGTCCCTGTGTCTCACTCGGTCCCTGTCACTCTCTCGGTCCCTGTGTCTCACTCGGTCCCTGTGTCTCTTTCTCGGTCCCTGTGTCTCTCTCTCTGTCCCTGTGTTTCTCACTCGGTCCCTGAGTCTCTCACTCGGTCCCAGTGTCTCTTTCTCGGTCCCTGTGTCTCTCTGTCTCGGTCCCTGTGTCTGTCTCTTGCTCCCTGTGTCTTTCTCGGTCCCTGTGTCTTTCTCGGTCCCTGTGTCTCACTCGGTCCCTGTGTCTCCCCCGGTGCTTGTCTCTCTCTCTCTCTGTCCCGGTGTCTCTCTCTCGGTCACTGTGTCTCTCTCTCGGTCCCTGTGACTCTCTCGGTCCCTGTGTCTCTCTCTAGGTCCTTGTGTCTCTCTCGGTCCTTGTGTCTCTCTCTCGGTCCCTGTGTCTCTCTCCCTCGGTCCCTGTGTCTCACTCGGTCCCTGTGTCTCTCTCGGTCCCTGTGTCTCCCTCTCACCCCTGTGTCACACTCGGTCCCTGTGTCTCTCTCGGTCCCTGTGTCTCTCTCTCGGTCCCTGTGTCTCTCTCCCTCTGTCCCTGTGTTTCTCTCCGCCCCTGTGTCTCTCTCTCAGTCCCTGTGTCCCTCTCGGTCCCTGTGTCTCACTCGGTCCCTGTGTCTCACTCGGTCCCTGTGTCACTCTCTCGGTCCCTGTCTCTCTCTCTCGGTCCCTGTCTCTCTCTCTCGGTCACTGTGTTTCTCTCGGTCCCTGTGTCTCTCTCTCGGTCCCTGTTTCCCTCTTGGTCCCTGTGTCTCTCTCTTGTTCCCTGTGTCTTTCTCGGTCCCTGTGTCTCTCCCGGTCCCTGTGTCACTCTCTCGGTCCCTGTCTCTCTCACTCACCCCCTGTCTCTCTCTCTCGGTCACTGTGTTTCTCTCGGTCCCTGTGTGCCTCTCTCGGTCGCTGTGTCTCTCACTCGGTCCCTGAGTCTCTCACTCGGTACCTGTCTCTGTCTCGGTCCCTGTGTCTCTCTCGGTCCCGGTGTCTCTCTCGGTCCCTGTGTCTCTCTCTTGCTCCCTGTGTCTTTCTCGGTCCCTGTGTCTCTCCCGGTCCCTGTCTCTCTCTCTCAGTCCCTGTGTCTCTGTCTCGGTCCCTGTGTCTCTCTCGGTCCCGGTGTCTCTCTCGGTCCCTGTGTCTCTCTCTTGCTCCCTGTGTCTTTCTCGGTCCCTGTGTCTCTCCCGGTCCCTGTCTCTCTCTCTCAGTCCCTGTGTCTCTCTCTCGGTCCCTGTGTCTCCCTCGGTCCGTGTGTCTCACTCGGTCCCTCTGTCTCTCTCGGTCCCTGTGTCTCTCTCTCGGTCCGTCTGTCTCCCTCGGTCCGTGTGTCTCACTCGGTCCCTGTGTCTCACTCGGTCCCTGTCTCTCTCTCTCAGTCCCTGTGTCTCTCACACAGTACCTGTGTCTCTCTTGTTCCCTGTGTCTCTCTCTCGGTCCCTGTGTCTCTCTCTCGGTCTCTGTGTCTCTCTCTCGGTCCCTGTCTCTCTCTCTCTATTTCAGTGTCTCTGTCGGTCCCTGTGACTCTCTCGGTCCCTGTGTCTCTCTCTAGGTCCTTGTGTCTCTCTCGGTCCCTGTGTCTCTCTCAGGGTCCCTGTGTCTCACTCGGTCCCTGTCACTCTCTCGGTCCCTGTGTCTCACTCGGTCCCTGTGTCTCTTTCTCGGTCCCTGTGTCTCTCTCTCTGTCCCTGTGTTTCTCACTCGGTCCCTGAGTCTCTCACTCGGTCCCAGTGTCTCTTTCTCGGTCCCTGTGTCTCTCTGTCTCGGTCCCTGTGTCTGTCTCTTGCTCCCTGTGTCTTTCTCGGTCCCTGTGTCTTTCTCGGTCCCTGTGTCTCACTCGGTCCCTGTGTCTCCCCCGGTGCTTGTCTCTCTCTCTCTCTGTCCCGGTGTCTCTCTCTCGGTCACTGTGTCTCTCTCTCGGTCCCTGTGACTCTCTCGGTCCCTGTGTCTCTCTCTAGGTCCTTGTGTCTCTCTCGGTCCTTGTGTCTCTCTCTCGGTCCCTGTGTCTCTCTCCCTCGGTCCCTGTGTCTCACTCGGTCCCTGTGTCTCTCTCGGTCCCTGTGTCTCCCTCTCACCCCTGTGTCACACTCGGTCCCTGTGTCTCTCTCGGTCCCTGTGTCTCTCTCTCGGTCCCTGTGTCTCTCTCCCTCTGTCCCTGTGTTTCTCTCCGCCCCTGTGTCTCTCTCTCAGTCCCTGTGTCCCTCTCGGTCCCTGTGTCTCACTCGGTCCCTGTGTCTCACTCGGTCCCTGTGTCACTCTCTCGGTCCCTGTCTCTCTCTCTCGGTCCCTGTCTCTCTCTCTCGGTCACTGTGTTTCTCTCGGTCCCTGTGTCTCTCTCTCGGTCCCTGTTTCCCTCTCGGTCCCTGTGTCTCTCTCTTGTTCCCTGTGTCTTTCTCGGTCCCTGTCTCTCTCTCGGTCCCTGTCTATCTCTCTCACCCCCTGTCTCTCTCTCTCGGTCACTGTGTTTCTCTCGGTCCCTGTGTGCCTCTCTCGGTCGCTGTGTCTCTCACTCGGTCCCTGTGTCTCTCACTCGGTACCTGTCTCTGTCTCGGTCCCTGTGTCTCTCTCGGTCCTGGTGACTCTCTCGGTCCCTGTGTCTCTCTCTTGCTCCCTGTGTCTTTCTCGGTCCCTGTGTCTCTCCCGGTCCCTGTCTCTCTCTCTCAGTCCCTGTGTCTCTGTCTCTGTCCCTGTGTCTCTCTCGGTCCCGGTATCTCTCTCGGTCCCTGTGTCTCTCTCTTGCTCCCTGTGTCTTTCTCGGTCCCTATGTCTCTCCCGGTCCCTGTCTCTCTCTCTCAGTCCCTGTGTCTCTCTCTCGGTCCCTGTGTCTCCCTCGGTCCGTGTGTCTCACTCGGTCCCTCTGTCTCTCTCGGTCCCTGTGTCTCTCTCTCGGTCCGTCTGTCTCCCTCGGTCCGTGTGTCTCACTCGGTCCCTGTGTCTCACTCGGTCCCTGTCTCTCTCTCTCAGTCCCTGTGTCTCTCACACAGTACCTGTGTCTCTCTTGTTCCCTGTGTCTCTCTCTCGGTCCCTGTGTCTCTCTCTCGGTCTCTGTGTCTCTCTCTCGGTCCCTGAGACTCGCTCAGTCCCTGTGTCTCACTCGGTCCCTGTGTCTCTCTCGGTCCCTGTGTCTCTCTCGGTCCCTGTGTCTCTCTCTCGGTCTCTGTGTCTCTCTCTCGGTCCCTGTGACTCGCTCAGTCCCTGTGTCTCTCTCTCGGTGCCTGTGTCTCTCTCTCCTGCCTGTGTCTCTCTCGGTCTCTGTGTCTCTCTCTCGGTCCCTGTGACTCACTCAGTCCCTGTGTCTCTCTCGGTCCCTGTGTCTCGCTCGGTCCCCATGTCTCTCACTCGGTCCCTGTGTCTCTCTCTCGGTCCCTGTGACTCTCTCGGTCCCTGTGTCTCTCTCTAGGTCCTTGTTTCTCTCTCTGTCCCTGTGTCTCTCTCTCGGTCCCTGTGTCTCTCACTTGGTCCCTGTGTCTCTCACTCGGTACCTGTCTCTGTCTCGGTCTTTGAGTCTCTCTCGGTCCCGGTGTTTCTCTCGGGCCCTGTGTCTCTCTCTTGCTCCCTGTGTCTTTCTCGGTCCCTGTGTCTCACTCGGTCCCTGTGTCTCTCTCTCGGTCCCTATCTCTCTCTCGGTCCCTGTGTCTCTCACTCGGTCCCTGTGTCTCTCACTCGGTACCTGTCTCTGTCTCGGTCTCTGTGTCTCTCTCGGTCCCGGTGTCTCTCTCTGTCCCTGTGTCTCTCTCTTGCTCCCTGTGTCTTTCTCGGTCCCTGTGTCTCTCTCGGTCCCTGTGTCTCTCACTCGGTCCCTGTGTCTCTCTCGGTCCTTGTGTCTCTCTCTCGGTCCGTGTGTCTCTCTCTTTCAGTCCCTGTGTCTCTCTCGATCACTGTCTCTCTCTCGGTCCCTGTATCTCTCTCGGTCCCTGTGTCTCTCTCGGTCCCTGAGTCTCTCTCTCGGTCCCTGTGTATCACTCGGTCCCTGTGTCTCTCACTCGGTCCCTGTCTCTCTCTCGGTCCCTGTGTCTCTCTCTATTTCAGTGTCTCTGTTGGTCCCTGTGACTCTCTCGTTTCCTGTGCCTCTCTCTGGGTCCCTGTGTCTCACTCGGTCCCTGTCACTCTCTCGGTCCCTGTGTCTCACTCAATCCCTGTGTCTCTCACTCGGTCCCTGAGTCTCTCACTCGGTCCCTGTGTCTCTTTCTCGGTCCCTGTGTCTCTCTGTCTCGGTCCCTGTGTCTGTCTCTTGCTCCCTGTGTCTCTCTCGGTCCCTGCGTCTTTCTCGGTCCCTGTGTCTCTCTCGGTCCCTGTGTCTCCCCCGGTGCGTGTCTCTCTCTCTCCCTGTCCCGGTGTCTCTCTCTCGGTCACTGTGTCTCTCTCTCGGTCCCTGTGACTCTCTTGGTCCCTGTGGCTCTCTCGAGGTCCTTGTGTCTCTCTCGGTTCTTGTGTCTCTCTCTCGGTCCCTGTGTCTCTCTCCCTCGGTCCCTGTGTCTCACTCGGTCCCTGTGTCTCTCTCGGTCCCTGTGTCTCCCTCTCACCCCTGTGTCTCACTCGGTCCCTGTGTCTCTCTCGGTCCCTGTGTCTCTCTCTCGGTCCCTGTGTCTCTCTCCCTCTGTCCCTGTGTTTCTCTCCGCCCCTGTGTCTCTCTCTCAGTCCCTGTGTCCCTCTCGGTCCCTGTGTCTCTCACTCGGTACCTGTGTCTCACTCGGTCCCTGTGTCACTCTCTCGGTCCCTGTCTCTCTCTCTCGGTCCCTGTCTCTCTCTCTCGGTCACTGTGTTTCTCTCGGTCCCTGTGTCTCTCTCTCTCGGTCCCTGTGTCCCTATCGGTCCCTGTGTCTCTCTCTTGCTCCCTGTGTCTTTCTCGGTCCCTGTGTCTCACTCGGTCCCTGTGTCTCTCACTCGGTCCCTGTCTCTCTCTCGGTCCCTGTGTCTCACTCGGTCCCTGTCTCTCTCTCTATTTCAGTGTCTCTTTCTCGGTCCCTGTGTCTCTCTGTCTCGGTCCCTGTGTCTGTCTCTTGCTCCCTGTGTCTTTCTCGGTCCCTGTGTCTTTCTCGGTCCCTCTGTCTCTCTCGGTCCCGGTGTCTCTCTCGGTCCCTGTGTCTCCCTCGGTCCGTGTGTCTCACTCGGCCCCTGTGTCTCTCTCGGTCCCTGTATCTCTCTCTCAGTCCCTGTGTCTCTCTCTCGGTGCCTGTGTCTCTCTCTCGGTCCCTCTGTCTCTCTCTCCCAGTCCCTGTGTCTCTCTCGGTCACTGTCTCTCTCTCGGTCCCTGTGTCTCTGTCGGTCTCTGTGTCTCACTCGGTCACTCTGTCTCTCTCGGTCCCTCTGTCTCTCTCTCACCCCTGTGTCTCTCTCGGTCCCTGTGTCTCTCTCTCTCAGTCTCTGTGTCTGTCTCGGTCACTGTCACTCTCTCTCGGTCCGTGTGTCTCTCACTTGGTCCCTGTCTCTCACTCGGTACCTGTCTCTGTCTCGGTCCCTGTGTCTCTCTCGGGCCCTGTGTCTCTCTCTCGGTCCCTATCTCTCTCTCGGTCCCTGTGCCTCTCTCGGTCCCTGTGTCTCTCTCGGTCCCTGTGTCTCTCAATTGGTCCCTGTCTCTCTCTCTCAGTCCCTGTGTCTCTCTCTCGGTCCCTGTGTCTCTCGCGGTCCCTGTGTCTCTCTCTCGGTCCCTGTGTCTCTCACTCGGTCCCTGTGTCTCTCTCGGTCCCTGTGACTCGCTCAGTCCCTGTGTCTCTCACTCGGTCCCTGTGTCTGTCTCTCGGTCCCTGTGTCTCCCTCTCTCGGTCCCTGTGTCTCTCTCGGATGCTGTGTCTCACTCGGTCCCTGTGTCTCGCTCGGTCCCTGTGTCTCCCTCTCACCCCTGTGTCTCACTCGGTCCCTGTGTCTCGCTCGGTCCCTGTGTCTCCCTCTCACCCCTGTGTCTCTCTCGGTCCCTGTGTCTCACTCGGTCCCTGTGTCTCTCTCGGTCCTTGTGTCTCTCTCTCGGTCCCTGTGTCTCTCTCGGTCACTGTCTCTCTCTCGGTCCCTGTGTCTCTCTCAGTCCCTGTGTCTCTCTCGGTCCCTGTGTCTCACTCGGTCCCTGTGTCTCTCTCGGTACTTGTGTCTCTCTCTCGGTCTGTGTGTCTCTCTCTTTCAGTCCCTGTGTCTCTCTCATTCACTGTCTCTCTCTCAGTCCCTGTGTCTCTCTCTCGGTGCCTGTGTCTCTCTCTCGGTCCCTCTGTCTCTCTCTCCCAGTCCCTCTGTCTCTCTCGGTCCCTGTGTCTCTCTCGGTCCCTGTGTCTATCTCTCGCTCCCTGTCTTTCTCTCACGGACGATTGTGTCTCTCACTCGGTCCCTGTGTCTCTCACTCGGTCCCTGTCTCTCACTCGGTCCCTGTGTCTCTATCTCGGTCCCTGTGTCTCTCTCGGTCCCTGTGTCTCACTCGGTCCCTATGTCTCTCTCTCTCAGTCCCTGTGTCTCTCTCTCGGTCCCTCTGTCTCTCTCTCTTGCCCCATGTGTCTTTCTCGGTCCCTGTGTCTCTCCCGGCCACTGTCTCTCTCTCTCAGTCCCTGTGTCTCTCTCTCTCTGTCCCGGTGTCTCTCTCTCTCGGTCACTGTGTCTCTCTCTCGATCCCTGTGTCTCTCTTGGTCCCTGTGTCTCTCTCGGTCCCTGTAACTATCTCTCACCCCGTGTCTCTCTCGGTCCCTGTGTCTCTCTCTTGCTCCTGTGTCTTTCTCGGTCCCTGTGTCTCTCTCGGTCCCTGTGTCTCTCTCGGTCCCTGTGTCTCTCTCTCGGTCCCTGTGTCTCTCTCGGTCCCTGTGACTCGCTCAGTCCCTGTGTCTCTCACTCGGTCCCTGTCTCTCTCCCCCGGTCCCTGTTTCTCTCTCGGTCCCTGTGTCTCCCTCTCTCGGTCCCTGTGTCTCTCTCGGACGCTGTGTTTCACTCGGTCCCTGTGTCTCGCTCGGTCCCAGTGTCTCCCTCTCACCCCTGTGTCTCACTCGGTCCCTGTGTCTCTCTCGGTCCTTGTGTCTCTCTCTCGGTCCATGTGTCTCTCTCTCTCAGTCCCTGTGTCTCTCTCGGTCACTGTCTCTCTCTCCGTCCCTGTGTCTCTCTCGATCCCTGTGTCTCTCTCGGTCCCTGTGTCTCACTCGGTCCCTGTGTCTCTCTCGGTCCTTGAGTCTCTCTCTCGGTCTGTGTGTCTCTCTCTTTCAGTCCCTGTGTCTCTCTCGATCACTGTCTCTCTCTCGGTCCCTGTGTCTCTCTCGGTCCCTGTGTCTCTCTTGGTCCCTGAGTCTCTCTCTCGGTCCCTGTGTCTCACTCGGTCCCTGTGTCTCTCTCGTTCCCTTTGTCTCTCTCTCTCAGTCCCTGTGTCTCTCTCGGTCACTGTCTCTCTCTCTCGGTCCCTGTGTCTCTCTCGGTCCCTGTGTCTCACTCAGTCCCCATGTCTCTCACTCGGTCCCTGTCTCTCACTTGGTCCCTGTGTCTCACTCGGTCCCTGTCTCTCTCTCTCAGATTCAGTGTCTCTGTCGGTCCCTGTGTCTCTCTCGGTCCCTGTGTCTCTCTCTCGGTCCCTGTGTCTCTCTCTCGGTCCCTATCTCTCTCTCTGTTCCGGTGTCTCTCTCTCGGTCACTGTGTCTCTCTCTCGGTCCCTGTGTCTCTCTCTCGGTCCCTGTGTCTCTCTCGGTCCCTGTGACTCGCTCAGTCCCTGTGTCTCTCACTCGGTCCCTGTGTCTCTCTCTCGGTCCCTGTGTCTCTCTCTCGGTCCCTGTGACTCGCTCAGTCCCTGTGTCTCTCTTGTTCCCTGTGTCTCTTTCTCAGTCCCTGTTTCTCTCTCGGTCCCTGTGTCTCTCTCGGACGCTGTGTCTCACTCGGTCCCTGTGTCTCGCTCGGTCCCTGTGTCTCCCTCTCACCCCTGTGTCTCACTCGGTCCCTGTGTCTCTCTCGGTCCTTGTGTCTCTCTCTCGGTCCCTGTGTCTCTCTCTCTCAGTCCCTGTGTCTCTCTCGGTCACGGTCTCTCTCTCCGTCCCTCTGTCTCTCTCAGTCCCTGTGTCTCTTTCTCGGTCCCTGTCTCTCTCTCTCGGCCCTGTCTCTCTCTCTCGGTCCCTGTGTCTCTCACTCGGTCCCTGTGTCTCTCACTCGGTACCTGTCTCTGTCTCGGTCCCTGTGTCTGTCTCTTGCTCCCTGTGTCTTTCTCGGTCCCGGTGTCTCACTAAGTCCCTGTGTCTCCCCCGGTGCCTGTCTCTCACTCTCTCAGTCCCTGTATCTCTCTCTCTGTCCCGGTGTCTCTCTCTCGGTCACTGTGTCTCTCTCTCGGTCCCTGTGACTCTCTCGGTCCCTGTGTCTCTCTCTAGGTCCTTGTGTCTCTCTCGGTCCCTGTGTCTATCTCGGGGTCCCTGTGTCTCTCTCGGTCATGGTGTCTCTCTTCGTCCCTGTGTCTCTCTCTCAGTCCCTGTGTCTCTCTCTCAGTCCCTGTGTCTCTCTCTCAGTGCCTGTGTCTCTCACTCGGTCCCTGTGTCTCTCTCCCTCGGTCCCTGTGTCTCTCTCGGTCCCTGTGTCTCTCTCCCTAGGTCCCTGTGTCTCTCTCGGTCCCTGTATCTCACTCTCAGTCCCTGTGTCTCTCTCTCGGTGCCTGTGTCTCTCTCTCGGTCCCTGTGTCTCTCTCCCTCGGTCCCTGTGTCTCTCTCGGTCCCGGTGTCTCTCTCGGTCCCTGTGTCTCACTCGGTCCCTGTGTCTCTCTCGGTCCCTGTATCTCTCTCTCACCCCTGTGTCTCTCTCGGTCCTGGTGTCTCTCTTGGTCCCTGTGTCACTCTCTCAGTCCCTGTGTCTCTCTCTCGGTCCCTGTGTCTCTCTCAGTCCCTGTGTCTCTCTCGGTCCCTGTGTCTCTCTCTCGGTCCCTGTGTCTCTCTGTCTCGGTCCCTGTGTCTCTCTCGGTCCCTGTGACTCGCTCAGTCCCTGTGTCTCTCACTCGGTCCCTGCGTCTCTCTCGGACGCTGTGTCTCACTCGGTCCCTGTGTCTCGCTCGGTCCCTGTGTCTCTCTCGGTCCTTGTGTCTCTCTCTCTCGTTCCCTGTGTCTCTCTCGGACGCTGTGTCTCACTCGGTCCCTGTGTCTCGCTCGGTCCCTGTGTCTCCCTCTCACCCCTGTGTCTCACTCGGTCCCTGTGTCTCTCTCGGTCCTTGTGTCTCTCTCTCGGTCCCTGTGTCTCTCTCTCTCAGTCCCTGTGTCTCTCTCGGTCACTGTCTCTCTCTCGGTCCCTGTGTCTCTCTCGGTCCCTGTGTCTCTCTCGGTCCTTGTGTCTCTCACTCAGTACCTGTGTCTCTCTTGTTCCCTGTGTCTCTCTCTCGGTCCCTGTGTCTCACTCGGTCCCTGTGTCTCTCACTCGGTCCCTGTCTCTCTCTCGGTCCCTGTGTCTCACTCGGTCCCTGTCTCTCTCTCTATATCAGTGTCTCTGTCGGTCCCTGTGACTCTCTCGGTCCCTGTGTCTCTCTCTAGGTCCTTGTGTCTCTCTCGGTCCCTGTGTCTCCCTCTGGGTCCCTGTGTCTCACTCGGTCCCTGTCACTCTCTCGGTCCCTGTGTCTCACTCGGTCCCTGTGTCTCTCACTCGGTCCCTGAGTCTCTCACTCGGTCCCTGTGTCTCTTTCTCGGTCCCTGTGTCTCTCTATCTCGGTCCCTGTGTCTGTCTCTTGCTCCCTGTGTCTTTCTCGGTCCCTGTGTCTTTCTCGGTCCCTGTGTCTCACTCGGTCCCTGTTTGTCCCCCGCTGCCTGTCTCTCTCTCTCTCAGTCCCTGTATCTCTCTCTCTGTCCCGGTGTCTCTCTCTCGGTCACTGTGTCTCTCTCTCGGTCCCTGTGACTCTCTCGGTCCCTGTGGCTCTCTCGGTCCTTGTGTCTCTCTCGGTCCTTGTGTCTCTCTCTCGGTCCCTGTGTCTCTCTCCCTCGGTCCCTGTGTCTCACTCGGTCCCTGTGTCTCTCACGGTCCCTGTGTCTATATCTCGGTCCCTGTGTCTCTCTCCCTCTGACCCTATGTTTCTCTCCGCCCCTGTGTCTCTCTCTCAGTCCCTGTGTCCCTCTCGGTCCCTGTCTCTCTCTCTCGGTCACTGTGTTTCTCTCGGTCCCTGTGTCTCTCTCTCGGTCCCTGTTTCCCTCTCGGTCCCTGTGTCTCTCTCTTGCTCCCTGTGTCTTTCTCGGTCCCTGTGTCTCACTCGGTCCCTGTGTCACTCTCTCGGCCCTGTCTCTCTCTCTCAACCCCTGTCTCTCTCTCTCTCTCGGTTACTGTGTTTCTCTCGGTCCCTGTGTCTCTCTCTTGGTCCCTGTGTCTCTCACTCAGTCCCTGTGTCTCTCACTCGGTACCTGTCCCTGTCTCGGTCCCTGTGTCTCTCTCGGTCCCGGTGTCTCTCTCGGTCCCTGTGTCTCTCTCAGTCCTTGTGTCTCTCACTCAGTACCTGTGTCTCTCTTGTTCCCTGTGTCTCTCTCTCGGTCCCTGTGTCTCATTCGGTCCCTGTGTCTCTCTCTCTCGGACCGTGTCTCTCTCCCTCGGACCCTGTGTCTCACTCGGTCCCTGTGTCTCTCTCCCTCGGTCCCTGTGTCTCTCTCGGTCCCTGTGTCTCTCTCGGTCACTGTGTCTCTCTCGGTCCCTGTATCTCTCTCTCAGTCCCTGTGTCTCTCTCTCGGTGCCTGTGTCTCTCTCTCGGTCCCTCTGTCTCTCTCTCCCAGTCCCTGTGTCTCTCTCGGTCACTGTCTCTCTCTCTCGGTCCCTGTGTCTCTCTCGGTCCCTGTGTCTCACTCGGTCCCCATGTCTCTCACTCGGTCCCTGTCTCTCTCTTGGTCCCTGTGTCTCACTCGGTCACTCTGTCTCTCTCGGTCCCTGTGTCTCTCTCGGTCCCTTTGTCTCTCTCTCTCAGTCCCTGTGTCTCTCTCGGTCACTGTCTCTCTCTCTCAGATTCAGTGTCTCTGTCGGTCCCTGTGTCTCTCTCGGTCCCTGTGTCTCTCTCGGTCCCCATGTCTCTCACTCGGTCCCTGTCTCTCTCTCGGTCCCTGTGTCTCTCTCGGTCCCTGTGTCTCACTCGGTCCCCATGTCTCTCACTCGGTCCCTGTCTCTCTCTTGGTCCCTGTGTCTCACTCGGTCCCTGTCTCTCTCTCTCAGATTCAGTGTCTCTGTCGGTCCCTGTGTCTCTCTCGGTCCCTGTGTCTCTCTCTCGGTCCCTGTGTCTCTCTCGGTCCCTGTGACTCGCTCAGTCCCTGTGTCTCTCTTGTTCCCTGTGTCTCTTTCTCGGTCCCTGTTTCTCTCTCGGTCCCTGTGTCTCCCTCTCTCGGTCCCTGTGTCTCTCTCGGACGCTGTGTCTCACTCGGTCCCTGTGTCTCGCTCGGTCCCTGTGTCTCCCTCTCACCCCTGTGTCTCACTCGGTCCCTGTGTCTCTCTCGGTCCTTGTGTCTCTCTCTCGGTCCATGTGTCTCTCTCTCTCAGTCCCTGTGTCTCTCTCGGTCACGGTCTCTCTCTCCGTCCCTCTGTCTCTCTCAGTCCCTGTGTCTCTCTCGGTCCCTGTGTCTCACTCGGTCCCTGTGTCTCTCTCGGTCCTTGTGTCTCTCTCTCGGTCTGTGTGTCTCTCTCTTTCAGTCCCTGTGTCTCTCTCGATCACTGTCTCTCTCTCGGTCCCTGTGTCTCTCTCGGTCCCTGTGTCTCTCTCGGTCCCTGAGTCTCTCTCTCGGTCCGTCTGTCTCCCTTGGTCCGTGTGTCTCACTCGGTCCCTGTGTCTCACTCGGTCCCTGTCTCTCTCTCTCAGTCCCTGTGTCTCTCAAACAGTACCTGTGTCTCTCTTGTTCCCTGTGTCTCTCTCTCGGTCCCTGTGTCTCTCTCTCGGTCTCTGTGTCTCTCTCGGTCCCTGTGACTCGCTTAGTCCCTGTGTCTCACTCGGTCCCTGTGTCTCTCTCGGTCCCTGTGTCTCTCTCGGTCCTTGTGTCTCTCACTCAGTAACTGTGTCTCTCTTGTTCCCTGTGTCTCTCTCTCGGTCCCTGTGTCTCATTCGGTCCCTGTGTCTCTCTCTCTCAGACCCTGTCTCTCTCCCTCGGTCCCTGTGTCTCTCTCGGTCCCTGTGTCTCTCTCGGTCCCTGTATCTGTCTCTCAGTCCCTGTGTCTCTCTCTCGGTGCCTGTGTCTCTCTCTCGGTCCCTCTGTCTCTCTCTCCCAGTCCCTGTGTCTCTCACTCGGTCCCTGTGTCTCTCTCTCGGTCCCTGTGTCTCTGTCGGTCTCTGTGTCTCACTCGGTCACTCTGTCTCTCTCGGTCCCTGTGTCTCTCTCGGTCCCTGTATCTCTCTCTCTCAGTCCCTGTGTCTCTCTCGGTCACTGTCTCTCTCTCTCGGTCACTGTGTCTCTCTCGGTCCCTGTGTCTCACTCGGTCCCCATGTCTCTCACTCGGTCCCTGTCTCTCTCTTGGTCCCTGTGTCTCACTCGGTCTCTGTCTCTCTCTCTCTCAGATTCAGTGTCTCTGTCGGTCCCTGTGTCTCTCTCGGTCCCTGTGTCTCTCTCTCGGTCCCTGTGTCTCTCTCCCCCGGTCCCTGTTTCTCTCTCGGTCCCTGTGTCTCCCTCTCTCGGTCCCTGTGTCTCTCTCGGACGCTGTGTCTCACTCGGTCCCTGTGTCTCATTCGGTCCCTGTGTCTCTCTCTCTCAGACCCTGTCTCTCTCCCTCGGTCCCTGTGTCTCTCTCGGTCCCTGTGTCTCTCTCGGTCCCTGTATCTGTCTCTCAGTCCCTGTGTCTCTCTCTCGGTGCCTGTGTCTCTCTCTCGGTCCCTCTGTCTCTCTCTCCCAGTCCCTGTGTCTCTCACTCGGTCCCTGTGTCTCTCTCTCGGTCCCTGTGTCTCTGTCGGTCTCTGTGTCTCACTCGGTCACTCTGTCTCTCTCGGTCCCTGTGTCTCTCTCGGTCCCTGTATCTCTCTCTCTCAGTCCCTGTGTCTCTCTCGGTCACTGTCTCTCTCTCTCGGTCACTGTGTCTCTCTCGGTCCCTGTGTCTCACTCGGTCCCCATGTCTCTCATTCGGTCCCTGTCTCTCTCTTGGTCCCTGTGTCTCACTCGGTCTCTGTCTCTCTCTCTCTCAGATTCAGTGTCTCTGTCGGTCCCTGTGTCTCTCTCGGTCCCTGTGTCTCTCTCTCGGTCCCTGTGTCTCTCTCCCCCGGTCCCTGTTTCTCTCTCGGTCCCTGTGTCTCCCTCTCTCGGTCCCTGTGTCTCTCTCGGACGCTGTGTCTCACTCGGTCCCTGTGTCTCGCTCGGTCCCTGTGTCTCCCTCTCACCCCTGTGTCTCACTCGGTCCCTCTGTCTCTCTCGGTCCTTGTGTCTCTCTCTCGGTCCATGTGTCTCTCTCTCTCAGTCCCTGTGTCTCTCTCGGTCACTGTCTCTCTCTCCGTCCCTGTGTCTCTCTCAGTCCCTGTGTCTCTCGCGGTCCCTGTGTCTCACTCGGTCCCTGTGTCTCTCTCGGTCCTTGTGTCTCTCTCTCGGTCCATGTGTCTCTCTCTCTCAGACCCTGTGTCTCTCTCGGTCACTGTCTCTCTCTCGGTCCCTGTGTCTCTCTCGGTCCCTGTGTCTCTCTCTCGGTCCCTGTGTCTCTCTCGGTCCCTGTGACTCGCTCAGTCCCTGTGTCTCTCACTCGGTCCCTGTGTCTCTCTCTCGGTCCCTGTGTCTCTCTCTCTGTCCCTGTGTCTCTCTTGTTCCCTCTGTCTCTTTCTCGGTCCCTGTTTCTCTCTCGGTCCCTGTGTCTCCCTCTCTCGGTCCCTGTGTCTCTCTCGGACGCTGTGTCTCACTCGGTCCCTGTGTCTCGCTCGGTCCCTGTGTCTCCCTCTCACCCCTGTGTCTCACTCGGTCCCTGTGTCTCTCTCGGTCCTTGTGTCTCTCTCTCGGTCCATGTGTCTCTCTCTCTCAGTCCCTGTGTTTCTCTCGGTCACGGTCTCTCTCTCCGTCCCTCTGTCTCTCTCAGTCCCTGTGTCTCTCTCGGTCCCTGTGTCTCACTCGGTCCCTGTGTCTCTCTCGGTCCTTGTGTCTCTCTCTCGGTCTGTGTGTCTCTCTCTTTCAGTCCCTGTGTCTCTCTCGATCACTGTCTCTCTCTCGGTCCCTGTGTCTCTCTCGGTCCCTGTGTCTCTCTCGGTCCCTGAGTCTCTCTCTCGGTCCGTCTGTCTCCCTTGGTCCGTGTGTCTCACTCGGTCCCTGTGTCTCACTCGGTCCCTGTCTCTCTCTCTCAGTCCCTGTGTCTCTCAAACAGTACCTGTGTCTCTCTTGTTCCCTGTGTCTCTCTCTCGGTCCCTGTGTCTCTCTCGGTCCGTGTGACTCGCTTAGTCCCTGTGTCTCACTCGGTCCCTGTGTCTCTCTCGGTCCCTGTGTCTCTCTCGGTCCTTGTGTCTCTCACTCAGTAACTGTGTCTCTCTTGTTCCCTGTGTCTCTCTCTCGGTCCCTGTGTCTCATTCGGTCCCTGTGTCTCTCTCTCAGACCCTGTCTCTCTCCCTCGGTCCCTGTGTCTCTCTCGGTCCCTGTGTCTCTCTCGGTCCCTGTATCTGTCTCTCAGTCCCTGTGTCTCTCTCTCGGTGCCTGTGTCTCTCTCTCGGTCCCTCTGTCTCTCTCTCCCAGTCCCTGTGTCTCTCACTCGGTCCCTGTGTCTCTCTCTCGGTCCCTGTGTCTCTGTCGGTCTCTGTGTCTCACTCGGTCACTCTGTCTCTCTCGGTCCCTGTGTCTCTCTCGGTCCCTGTATCTCTCTCTCTCAGTCCCTGTGTCTCTCTCGGTCACTGTCTCTCTCTCTCGGTCACTGTGTCTCTCTCGGTCCCTGTGTCTCACTCGGTCCCCATGTCTCTCACTCGGTCCCTGTCTCTCTCTTGGTCCCTGTGTCTCACTCGGTCTCTGTCTCTCTCTCTCTCAGATTCAGTGTCTCTGTCGGTCCCTGTGTCTCTCTCGGTCCCTGTGTCTCTCTCTCGGTCCCTGTGTCTCTCTCTCGGTCCCTGTGTCTCTCTCGGTCCCTGTGACTCGCTCAGTCCCTGTGTCTCTCACTCGGTCCCTGTGTCTCTCTCTCGGTCCCTGTGTCTCTCTCCCCCGGTCCCTGTTTCTCTCTCGGTCCCTGTGTCTCCCTCTCTCGGTCCCTGTGTCTCTCTCGGACGCTGTGTCTCACTCGGTCCCTGTGTCTCGCTCGGTCCCTGTGTCTCCCTCTCACCCCTGTGTCTCACTCGGTCCCTCTGTCTCTCTCGGTCCTTGTGTCTCTCTCTCGGTCCATGTGTCTCTCTCTCTCAGTCCCTGTGTCTCTCTCGGTCACTGTCTCTCTCTCCGTCCCTGTGTCTCTCTCAGTCCCTGTGTCTCTCGCGGTCCCTGTGTCTCACTCGGTCCCTGTGTCTCTCTCGGTCCTTGTGTCTCTCTCTCGGTCCATGTGTCTCTCTCTCTCAGTCCCTGTGTCTCTCTCGGTCACTGTCTCTCTCTCGGTCCCTGTGTCTCTCTCGGTCCCTGTGTCTCTCTCGGTCCCTGTGTCTCACTCGGTCCCTGTCTCTCTCTCTCAGATTCAGTGTCTCTGTCGGTCCCTGTCTTTCTCTCTGTCCCGGTGTCTCTCTCTCGGTCCCTATCTCTCTCTCGGTGCCTGTGTCTCTCTCTCGGTCCCTGTGTCTCTCTCTGTCCCTGTGTCTCTCTCGGTCCCTGTGTCTCTCTCTCGGTCCCTGTGTCTCTCTTTCGGTCCCTGTGTCTCTCTCGGTCCCTGTGACTCGCTCAGTACCTGTGTCTCTCACTCGGTCCCTGTGCCTTTCTCTCGGTCCCTGTGTCTCTCTCCCCCGGTCCCAGTTACTCTCTCGGTCCCTGTGTCTCCCTCTCTCTGTCCCTGTGTCTCTCTCGGACGCTGTGTCTCACTCGGTCCCTGTGTCTCGCTCGGTCCCTGTGTCTCCCTCTCACCCCTGTGTCTCACTCGGTCCCTGTGTCTCTCTCGGTCCCTGTGTCTCTATCTCGGTCCCTGTGTCTCTCTCCCTCTGTCCCTGTGTTTCTCTCCGCCCCTGTGTCTCTCTCTCAGTCCCTGTGTCCCTCTCGGTCCCTGTGTCTCACTCGGTCCCTGTGTCTCACTCGGTCCCTGTGTCACTCTCTCGGTCCCTGTCTCTCTCTCTCGGTCACTGTGTTTCTCTCGGTCCCTGTGTCTCTCTCTCGGTCCCTGTTTCCCTCTCGGTCCCTGTGTCTCTCTCTTGCTCCCTGTGTCTTTCTCGGTCCCTGTGTCTCACTCGGTCCCTGTGTCACTCTCTCGGTCCCTGTCTCTCTCTCTCAACCCCTGTCTCTCTCTCTCTCTCGGTTACTGTGTTTCTCTCGGTCCCTGTGTCTCTCTCACGGTCCCTGTGTCTCTCACTCAGTCCCTGTGTCTCTCGCTCGGTACCTGTCTCTGTCTCGGTCCCTGTGTCTCTCTCTGTCCCGGTGTATCTCTCGGTCCCTGTGTCTCTCTCTTGCTCCCTGTGTCTTTCTCGGTCCCTGTGTCTCTCCCGGTCCCTGTCTCTCTATCTCAGTCCCTATGTCGCTCTCTTGGTCCCTGTGTCTCTCTCTCTGTCCCGGTGTCTCTCTCTCGGTCACTGTGTCTCTCTCTCGGTCTCTGTGTCCTCTCGGTCCCTGTGACTCGCTCAGTCCCTGTGTCTCACTCGGTCCCTGTGTCTCTCTTGGTCCCTGTGTCTCTCTCGGTCCTTGTGTCTCTCACTCAGTACCTGTGTCTCTCTTGTTCCCTGTGTCTCTCTCTCGGTCCCTGTGTCTCATTCGGTCCCTGTGTCTCTCTCTCGGACCCTGTCTCTCTCCCTCGGTCCCTGTGTCTCACTCGGTCCCTGTGTCTCTCTCCCTCGGTCCCTGTGTCTCTCTCGGTCCCGGTATCTCTCTCGGTCCCTGTGTCTCCCTCGGTCCGTGTGTCTCACTCGGCCCCTGTTTCTCTCTCGGTCCCTGTATCTCTCTTTCAGTCCCTGTGTCTCTCTCTCGGTGCCTGTGTCTCTCTCTCGGTCCCTCTATCTCTCTCTCCCAGTCCCTGTGTCTCTCTCGGTCACTGTCTCTCTCTCGGTCCCTGTGTCTCTGTCGGTCTCTGTGTCTCACTCGGTCACTCTGTCTCTCTCGGTCCCTGTGTCTCTCTCGGTCACTGTCTCTCTCTCTCGGTCCCTGTGTCTCTCTCGGTCCCTGTGTCTCACTCGGTCCCCATGTCTCTCACTCGGTCCCGGTGTCTCTCTTGGTCCCTGTGTCTCACTCGGTCCCTGTCTCTCTCTCTCAGATTCAGTGTCTCGGCCTGTCCCTGTGTCACTCTCTCGGTCCCTGTGTCTCTCACTCAGTCCCTGTGTCTCTCACTCGGTACCTGTCCCTGTCTCGGTCCCTGTGTCTCTCTCGGTCCCGGTGTCTCTCTCGGTCCCTGTGTCTCTCTCTTGCTCCCTGTGTCTTTCTCCGTCCCTGTGTCTCTCCCGGTCCCTGTCTCTCTCTCTCAGTCCCTGTGTCTCTCTCTCGGTCCCAGTGTCTCTCTCTCTGTCCCGGTGTCTCTCTCTCGGTCACTGTGTCTCTCTCTCGGTCCCTGTGTCTCCCTTGGTCCGTGTGTCTCACTCGGTCCCTCTGTCTCTCTCGGTACCTGTATCTCTCTCTCACCCCTGTGTCTCTCTCGGTCCTGGTGTCTCTCTTGGTCCCTGTGTCTCTCTCAGTCCCTGTGTCTCTCTCTCAGTCCCTGTGTCTCTCTCTCGGTTCCTGTTTCTCTCTCTCTGCCCCTGTGTCTCTCTCGGTCCCTGCGTCTCTCTCTCGGTCCGTCTGTCTCCCTCGGTCCGTGTGTCTCACTCGGTCCCTGTGTCTCACTCGGTCCCTATCTCGCTCTCTGTCCCGGTGTCTCTCTCTCGGTCACTGTGTCTCTCTCTCAGTCCCTGTGTCTCTCTTGTTCCCTGTGTCTCTCTCTCGGTCCCTGTGTCTCTCTCTCGGACTCTGTGTCTCTCTCGGTCCCTGTGACTCGCTCAGTCCCTGTGTCTCACTCGGTCCCTGTGTCTCTCTCGGTCCCTGTGTCTCTCTCAGTCCTTGTGTCTCTCACTCAGTACCTGTGTCTCTCTTGTTCCCTGTGTCTCTCTCTCGGTCCCTGTGTCTCATTCGGTCCCTGTGTCTCTCTCTCTCGGACCCTGTCTCTCTCCCTCGGTCCCTGTGTCTCACTCGGTCCCTGTGTCTCTCTCCCTCGGTCCCTGTGTCTCTCTCGGTCCCTGTGTCTCTCTCGGTCACTGTGTCTCTCTCGGTCCCTGTATCTCTCTCTCAGTCCCTGTGTCTCTCTCTCGGTGCCTGTGTCTCTCTCTCGGTCCCTCTGTCTCTCTCTCCCAGTCCCTGTGTCTCTCTCGGTCACTGTCTCTCTCTCTCGGTCCCTGTCTCTCTCTTGGTCCCTGTGTCTCACTCGGTCACTCTGTCTCTCTCGGTCCCTGTGTCTCTCTCGGTCCCTTTGTCTCTCTCTCTCAGTCCCTGTGTCTCTCTCGGTCACTGTCTCTCTCCCTCGGTCCCTGTGTCTCTCTCGGTCCCTGTGTCTCACTCGGTCCCCATGTCTCTCACTCGGTCCCTGTCTCTCTCTTGGTCCCTGTGTCTCACTCGGTCCCTGTCTCTCTCTCTCAGATTCAGTGTCTCTGTCGGTCCCTGTGTCTCTCTCGGTCCCTGTGTCTCTCTCTCAGTCCCTGTGTCTCTCTCTCGGTCCCTATCTCTCTCTCTGTTCCGGTGTCTCTCTCTCGGTCACTGTGTCTCTCTCTCAGTCCCTGTCGGTCCCTGTGTCTCTCTCTCGGTCCCTGTGTGTCTCTCTCGGTCCCTGTGTCTCTCTCGGTCCCTGTGACTCGCTCAGTCCCTGTGTCTCTCACTCAGTCCCTGTGTCTCTCTCTCGGTCCCTGTGTCTCTCTCTCGGTCCCTGTGACTCGCTCAGTCCCTGTGTCTCTCTTGTTCCCTGTGTCTCTTTCTCGGTCCCTGTTTCTCTCTCGGTCCCTTTGTCTCCCTCTCTCGGTCCCTGTGTCTCTCTCGGACGCTGTGTCTCACTCGGTCCCTGTGTCTCTCTCGGTCCCTGTGTCTCACTCGGTCCCTGTGTCTCTCTCGGTCCTTGTGTCTCTCTCTCGGTCCATGTGTCTCTCTCTCTCAGTCCCTGTGTCTCTCTCGGTCACGGTCTCTCTCTCCGTCCCTCTGTCTCTCTCAGTCCCTGTGTCTCTCTCGGTCCCTGTGTCTCACTCGGTCCCTGTGTCTCTCTCGGTCCTTGTGTCTCTCTCTCGGTCTGTGTGTCTCTCTCTTTCAGTCCCTGTGTCTCTCTCGATCACTGTCTCTCTCTCGGTCCCTGTGTCTCTCTCGGTCCCTGTGTCTCTCTCGGTCCCTGAGTCTCTCTCTCGGTCCCTGTGTCTCATTCGGTCCCTGTGTCTCTCTCTCGGTCCGTCTGTATCCCTTGGTCCGTGTGTCTCACTCGGTCCCTGTGTCTCACTCGGTCCCTGTCTCTCTCTCTCAGTCCCTGTGTCTCTCAAACAGTACCTGTGTCTCTCTTGTTCCCTGTGTCTCCCTCTCGGTCCCTGTGTCTCTCTCTCGATCTCTGTGTCTCTCTCGGTCCCTGTGACTCGCTTAGTCCCTGTGTCTCACTCGGTCCCTGTGTCTCTCTCGGTCCCTGTGTCTCTCTCGGTCCTTGTGTCTCTCACTCAGTACCTGTGTCTCTCTTGTTCCCTGTGTCTCTCTCTCGGTCCCTGTGTCTCATTCGGTCCCTGTGTCTCTCTCTCTCAGACCCTGTCTCTCTCCCTCGGTCCCTGTGTCTCACTCGGTCCCTGTGTCTCTCTCCCTCGGTCCCTGTGTCTCTCTCGGTCCCTGTGTCTCTCTCGGTCCCTGTATCTGTCTCTCAGTCCCTGTGTCTCTCTCTCGGTGCCTGTGTCTCTCTCTCGGTCCCTCTGTCTCTCTCTCCCAGTCCCTGTGTCTCTCTCGGTCACTGTCTCTCTCTCGGTCCCTGTGTCTCTGTCGGTCTCTGTGTCTCACTCGGTCACTCTGTCTCTCTCGGTCCCTGTGTCTCTCTCGGTCCCTGTGTCTCTCTCTCTCAGTCCCTGTGTCTCTCTCGGTCACTGTCTCTCTCTCTCGGTCCCTGTGTCTCTCTCGGTCCCTGTGTCTCACTCGGTCCCCATGTCTCTCACTCGGTCCCTGTCTCTCTCTTGGTCCCTGTGTCTCACTCGGTCTCTGTCTCTCTCTCTCTCAGATTCAGTGTCTCTGTCAGTCCCTGTGTCTCTCTCGGTCCCTGTGTCTCTCTCTCGGTCCCTGTGTCTCTCTCTCGGTCCCTGTGTCTCTCTCGGTCCCTGTGACTCGCTCAGTCCCTGTGTCTCTCACTCGGTCCCTGTGTCTCTCTCTCGGTCCCTGTGTCTCTCTCCCCCGGTCCCTGTTTCTCTCTCGGTCCCTGTGTCTCCCTCTCTCGGTCCCTGTGTCTCTCTCGGACGCTGTGTCTCACTCGGTCCCTGTGTCTCGCTCGGTTCCCTGTGTCTCTCTCGGTCCTTGTGTCTCTCTCTCGGTCCATGTGTCTCTCTCTCTCAGTCCCTGTGTCTCTCTCGGTCACTGTCTCTCTCTCCGTCCCTGTGTCTCTCTCAGTCCCTGTGTCTCTCGCGGTCCCTGTGTCTCACTCGGTCCCTGTGTCTCTCTCGGTCCTTGTGTCTCTTTCTCGGTCTGTGTGTCTCTCTCTTTCAGTCCCTGTGTCTCTCTCGATCACTGTCTCTCTCTCGGTCCCTGTGTCTCTCTCGGTCCCTGTGTCTCTCTCGATCCCTGAGTCTCTCTCTCGGTCCCTGTGTCTCACTCGGTCCCTGTCTCTCTCTCTCAGATTCAGTGTCTCTGTCGGTCCCTGTCTTTCTCTCTGTCCCGGTGTCTCTCTCTCGGTCCCTATCTCTCTCTCGGTGCCTGTGTCTCTCTCTCGGTCCCTGTGTCTCTCTCAGTCCCTGTGTCTCTCTCGGTCCCTGTGTCTCTCTCTCGGTCCCTGTGTCTCTCTTTCGGTCCCTGTGTCTCTCTCGGTCCCTGTGACTCGCTCAGTACCTGTGTCTCTCACTCGGTCCCTGTGCCTTTCTCTCGGTCCCTGTGTCTCTCTCCCCCGGTCCCAGTTTCTCTCCCGGTCCCTGTGTCTCCCTCTCTCTGTCCCTGTGTCTCTCTCGGACGCTGTGTCTCACTCGGTCCCTGTGTCTCGCTCGGTCCCTGTGTCTCCCTCTCACCCCTGTGTCTCACTCGGTCCCTGTGTCTCTCTCGGTCCCTGTGTCTCTATCTCGGTCCCTGTGTTTCTCTCCGCCCCTGTGTCTCTCTCTCAGTCCCTGTGTCCCTCTCGGTCCCTGTGTCTCACTCGGTCCCTGTGTCTCACTCGGTCCCTGTGTCACTCTCTCGGTCCCTGTCTCTCTCTCTCGGTCACTGTGTTTCTCTCGGTCCCTGTGTCTCTCTCTCGGTCCCTGTTTCCCTCTCGGTCCCTGTGTCTCTCTCTTGCTCCCTGTTACTTTCTCGGTCCCTGTGTCTCACTCGGTCCCTGTGTCACTCTCTCGGTCCCTGTCTCTCTCTCTCAACCCCTGTCTCTCTCTCTCTCTCGGTTACTGTGTTTCTCTCTGTCCCTGTGTGTCTCTCTCGGTCCCTGTGTCTCTCACTCAGTCCCTGTGTCTCTCACTCGGTACCTGTCTCTGTCTCGGTCCCTGTGTCTCTCTCGGTCCCGGTGTCTCTCTCGGTCCCTGTGTCTCTCTCTTGCTCCCTGTGTCTTTCTCGGTCCCTGTGTCTCTCCCGGTCCCTGTCTCTCTCTCTCAGTCCCTCTGTCTCTCTCTAGGTCCCTGTGTCTCTCTCTCTGTCCCGGTGTCTCTCTCTCCGTCACTGTGTCTCTCTCTCGGTCCCTATGTTTCCCTCGGTCCGTGTGTCTCACTCGGTCCCTGTGTCTCTCTCGGTCCTTGTGTCTCTCTCTCGGTCTGTGTGTCTCTCTCTTTCAGTCCCTGTGTCTCTCTCGATCACTGTCTCTCTCTCGGTCCCTGTGTCTCTCTCGGTCCCTGTGTCTCCCTCGGTCCCTGAGTCTCTCTCTCGGTCCCTGTGTCTCACTCGGTCCCTGTGTCTCTCTCTGTCCCGGTGTATCTCTCGGTCCCTGTGTCTCTCTCTTGCTCCCTGTGTCTTTCTCGGTCCCTGTGTCTCTCCCGGTCCCTGTCTCTCTATCTCAGTCCCTATGTCTCTCTCTTGGTCCCTGTGTCTCTCTCTCTGTCCCGGTGTCTCTCTCTCGGTCACTGTGTCTCTCTCTCGGTCTCTGTGTCTCTCTCGGTCCCTGTGACTCGCTCAGTCCCTGTGTCTCACTCGGTCCCTGTGTCTCTCTTGGTCCCTGTATCTCTCTCGGTCCTTGTGTCTCTCACTCAGTACCTGTGTCTCTCTTGTTCCCTGTGTCTCTCTCTCGGTCCCTGTGTCTCATTCGGTCCCTGTGTCTCTCTCTCGGACCCTGTCTCACTCCCTCGGTCCCTGTGTCTCACTCGGTCCCTGTGTCTCTCTCCCTCGGTCCCTGTGTCTCTCTCGGTCCCGGTGTCTCTCTCGGTCCCTGTGTCTCCCTCGGTCCGTGTGTCTCACTCGGCCCCTGTGTCTCTCTCGGTCCCTGTATCTCTGTTTCAGTCCCTGTGTCTCTCTCTCGGTGCCTGTGTCTCTCTCTCGGTCCCTCTGTCTCTCTTTCCCAGTCCCTGTGTCTCTCTCGGTCACTGTCTCTCTCTCGGTCCCTGTGTCTCTGTCGGTCTCTGTGTCTCACTCGGTCACTCTGTCTCTCTCGGTCCCTGTGTCTCTCTCGGTCCCTGTGTCTCTCTCTCTCAGTCCCTGTGTCTCTCTCGGTCACTGTCTCTCTCTCTCGGTCCCTGTGTCTCTCTCGGTCCCTGTGTCTCACTCGGTCCCCATGTCTCTCACTCGGTCCCTGTCTCTCTCTTGGTCCCTGTGTCTCACTCGGTCCCTGTCTCTCTCTCTCAGATTCAGTGTCTCTGTCGGTCCCTGTGTCTCTCTCTCGGTTCCTGTGTCTCTCTCTCGGTCCCTGTGTCTCTCTCTCGGTCCCTGTGTTTCTCTCCCCCGGTCCCTGTTTCTCGCTCGGTCCCTGTGTCTCCCCCTCACCCCTGTGTCTCACTCGGTCCCTGTGTCTCTCTCGGTCCATGTGTCCCTCTCTCTCAGTCCCTGTGTCTCTCTCGGTCACTGTCACTCTCTCCGTCCCTGTGTCTCTCTCAGTCCCTGTGTCTCTCTCGGTCCCTGTGTCTCACTCGGTCCCTGTGTCTCTCTCGGTCCTTGTGTCTCTCTCTCGGTCTGTGTGTCTCTCTCTTTCAGTCCCTGTGTCTCTCTCGATCATTGTCTCTCTCTCGGTCCCTGTGTCTGTCTCGGTCCCTGTGTCTCTCTCGGTCCCTGAGTCTCACTCTCGGTCCCTGTGTCTCACTCGGTCCCTGTGTCTCTCACTCGGTCCCTGTCTCTCTCTCGGTCCCTGTGTCTCTCTTGGTCCCTGTGTCTCTCTCTCTGTCCCGGTGTCTCTTTCTCGGTCCCTATCTCTCTCTCGGTGCCTGTGTCTCTCTCTCGGTTCCTGTGTCTCTCTCAGTCCCTGTGTCTCTCTCGGTCCCTGTGTCTCTCTCTCGGTCCCTGTGTCTCTCTCTCGGTCCCTGTGTCTCTCTCGGTCCCTGTGACTCGCTCAGTCCCTGTGTCTCTCACTCGGTCCCTGTGTCTCTCTCTCGGTCCCTGTGTCTCTCACCCCCGGTCCCTGTTTCTCTCTCGGTCCCTGTGTCTCCCTCTCTCGGTCCCTGTGTCTCTCTCGGACGCTGTGTCTCACTCGGTCCCTGTGTCTCGCTCGCTCCATGTGTCTCCCTCTCACCCCTGTGTCTCTCACTCGGTCCCTGTGTCTCTCTCTCGGTCCCTGTGTCTCTCACCCCCGGTCCCTGTTTCTCTCTCGGTCCCTGTGTCTCCCTCTCTCGGTCCCTATGTCTCTCTCGGTCCCTGTGTCTCTCTCGGTCTCTGTGTCTCTATCTCGGTCCCTGTGTCTCTCTCCCTCTGTCCCTGTGTTTCTCTCCGCCCCTGTGTCTCTCTCTCAGTCCCTGTGACCCTCTCGGTCCCTGTGTCTCACTCGGTCCCTGTGTCTCACTCGGTCCCTGTGTCTCACTCGGTTCCTGTGTCACTCTCTCGGTCCCTGTGTCTCTCTCTTGCTCCCTGTGTCTTTCTCGGTCCCTGTGTCTCACTCGGTCCCTGTGTCACTCTCTCGGTCCCTGTCTCTCTCTCTCAACCCCTGTCTCTCTCTCTCTCGGTTACTGTGTTTCTCTCTGTCCCTGTGTGTCTCTCTCGGTCCCTGTGTCTCTCACTCAGTCCCTGTGTCTCTCACTCGGTACCTGTCTCTGTCTCGGTCCCTGTGTCTCTCTCGGTCCCGGTGTCTCTCTCGGTCCCTGTGTCTCTCTCTTGCTCCCTGTGTCTTTCTCGGTCCCTGTGTCTCTCCCGGTCCCTGTCTCTCTCTCTCAGTCCCTGTGTCTCTCTCTCGGTCCCTGTGTCTCTCTCTCTGTCCCTGTGTCTCTCTCTCCGTCACTGTGTCTCTCTCTCGGTCCCTGTGTTTCCCTCGGTCCGTGTGTCTCACTCGGTCCCTCTATCTCTCTCGGTACCTGTATCTCTCTCACACTCCTGTGTCTTTCTCGGTCCTGGTGTCTCTCTTGGTCCCTGTGTCTCTCGCAGTCCCTGTGTCGCTCTCTCAGTCCCTGTGTCTCTCTCTCGGTGCCTGTTTCTCTCTCTCTGCCCCTGTGTCTCTCTCGGTCCCTGTGTCTCTCTCTCGGTCCGTCTGTCTCCCTCGGTCCGTGTGTCTCACTCGGTCCCTGTGTCTCACTCGGTCCCTGTCTCTCTCTCTCTCAATCCCTGTGTCTCTCACGCAGTACCTGTGTCTCTCTTGTTCCCTGTGTTTCTCTCTCGGTCCCTGTGTCTCTCTCTCGGTCTCTGTGTCTCTCTCGGTCCCTGTGACTCGCTCAGTCCCTGTGTCTCACTCGGTCCCTGTGTCTCTCTCGGTCCCTGTGTCTCTCTCGGTCCTTGTGTCTCTCACTCAGTACCTGTGTCTCTCTTGTTCCCTGTGTCTCTCTCTCGGTCCCTGTGTCTCATTCGGTCCCTGTGTCTCTCTCTCTCGGACCCTGTCTCTCTCCCTCTGTCCCCATGTCTCACTCGGTCCCTGTGTCTCTCTCCCTCAGTCCCTGTGTCTCTCTCGGTCCCGGTGTCTCTCACGGTCCCTGTGTCTCCCTCGGTCCCTGTGTCTCTCTCGGTCCCGGTGTCTCACTCGGTCCCTGTGTCTCTCTCGGTCCCTGTGTCTCTCTCGGTCTCTGTGTCTCACTCGGCCCCTGTGTCTCTCTCGGTCCCTGTATCTCTCTCTCAGTCCCTGTGTCTCTCTCTCTCTCGGTGCCTGTGTCTCTCTCTCGGTCCCTCTGTCTCTCTCTCCCAGTCCCTGTGTCTCTCTCAGTCCCTGTGTCTCTCACTCGGCCCCTGTTTCTCTCTCGGTCCCTGTATCTCTCTCTCAGTCCCTGTGTCTCTCTCTCAGTCCCTGTGTCTCTCTCTCGGTGCCTGTGTCTCTCTCTCGGTCCCTCTGTCTCTCTCTCCCAGTCCCTGTGTCTCTCTCGGTCACTCTGTATCTCTCGGTCCCTGTGTCTCTCTCGGGCCCTGTGTCTCTCTCTCTCGGTCCCTGTGTCTCTCTCGGTCCCTGTGTCTCACTCGGTCCCCATGTCTCTCACTCGGTCCCTGTCTCTCTCTTGGTCCCTGTGTCTCACTCGGTCCCTGTCTCTCTCTCTCAGATTCAGTGTCTCTGTCGGTCCCTGTGTATCTCTCGGTCCCTGTGTCTCTCTCTCGGTCCCTGTGTCTCTCTCTCGGTCCCTATCTCTCTCTCTGTCCCGGTGTCTCTCTCTCGGTCACTGTGTCTCTCTCTCAGTCCCTGTGTCTCTCTCGGTCCCTGTGTCTCTCTCTCGGTCCCTGTGTCTCTCTCTCGGTCCCTGTGTCTCTCTCGGTCCCTGTGACTCGCTCAGTCCCTGTGTCTCTCACTCGGTCCCTGTGTCTCTCTCTCGGTCCCTGTGTCTCTCTCCCCCGGTCCCTGTTTCTCTCTCGGTCCCTGTGTCTCCCTCTCTCGGTCCCTGTGTCTCTCTCGGACGCTGTGTCTCACTCGGTCCCTGTGTCTCGCTCGGTCCCTGTGTCTCCCTCTCACCCCTGTGTCTCACTCGGTCCCTGTGTCTCTCTCGGTCCTTGTGTCTCTCTCTCGGTCCATGTGTCTCTCTCTCTCAGTCCCTGTGTCTCTCTCGGTCACTGTCTCTCTCTCCGTCCATGTGTCTCTCTCAGTCCCTGTGTCTCTCTCGGTCCCTGTGTCTCACTCGGTCCCTGTGTCTCTCTCGGTCCTTGTGTCTCTCTCTTGGTCTTTGTGTCTCTCTCTTTCAGTCCCTGTGTCTCTCTCGATCACTGTCTCTCTCTCGGTCCCTGTGTCTCTCTCGGTCCCTGTGTCTCTCTCGGTCCCTGAGTCTCTCTCTTGGTCCCTGTGTCTCACTCGGTCCCTGTGTCTCTCACTCGGTCCCTGTTCTCTCTCTCGGTCCCTGTGTCTCACTCGGTCCCTGTCTCTCTCTCTGTTTCAGTGCCTCTGTCGGTCCCTGTGACTCTCTCTGGGTCCCTGTGTCTCACTCGGTCCCTGTCACTCTCTCGGTCCCTGTGTCTCACTCGGTCCCTGTGTCTCTTTCTCTGTCCCTGTGTCTCTCTCTCGTCCCTGTCTCTCTCTCTCGGTCACTACGATTCTCTCGGTCCCTGTGTCTCTCTCTCGGTCCCTGTGTCTCTCACTCGGTCCATGTGTCTCTCACTCGGTACCTGTCTCTGTCTCGGTCCCTGTGTCTGTCTCTTGCTCCCTGTGTCTTTCTCGGTCCCTGTGTCTCACTCGGTCCCTGTGTCTCCCCCGGTGCCTGTCTCTCACTCTCTCAGTCCCTGTATCTCTCTCTCTGTCCCGGTGTCTCTCTCTCGGTCCCTGTGTCTCACTCGGTCCCTGTGTCTCTCTCCCTTGGTCCCTGTGTCTCTCTCGGTCCCGGTGTCTCTCTCACCCCTGTGTCTCTCTCGGTCCTGGTGTGTCTCTTGCTCCCTGTGTCTCTCTCTCAGTCCCTGTGTCTCTCTCTCAGTGCCTGTGTCTCTCTCTCAGTCCCAGTGTCGCTCTCCGGGTCCCTGTGTCTCTCTCTCGGTCGCTGTGTCTCACACGGTCCCTGTCACTCTCTCGGTCCCTGTGTCTCACTCGGTCCCTGTGTCTCTCTCGGTCCCTGTCTCTCTCCCTCGGTCCCTGTGTCTCTCTCGGTCCCGGTGTCTCTCTCGGTCCCTGTGTCTCACTCGGTCCCTGTGTCTCTCTCGGTCCCTGTATCTCTCTCTCACCCCTGTGTCTCTCTCAGTCCTGGTGTTTCTCTTGGTCCCTGTGTCTCTCTCTCAATCCCTGTGTCTCTCTCTCGGTCCCTATGTCTCTCTCAGTCCCTGTGCCTCTCTCGGTCCCTATGTCTCTCTCTCGGTCCCTGTGTCTCTCTCTAGGTCCTTGTTTCTCTCTCGGTCCCTGTGTCTCTCTCTCTCGGTCCCTGTGTCTCTCTCTCTCGGTCCCTGTCTCTCTCTCTCGGTCTCTGTGTCTCTCTCGGTCCCTGTGACTCGCTTAGTCCCCTGTGTCTCACTCGGTCCTTGTGTCTCTCTCGGTCCCTGTGTCTCTCTCGGTCCTTGTGTCTCTCACTCAGTACCTGTGTCTCTCTTGTTCCCTGTGTCTCTCTCTCGGTCCCTGTGTCTCATTCGGTCCCTGTGTCTCTCTCTCTCAGACCCTGTCTCTCTCCCTCGGTCCCTGTGTCTCACTCGGTCCCTGTGTCTCTCTCCCTCGGTCCGTGTGTCTCTCTCGGTCCCTGTGTCTCTCTCGGTCCCTGTATCTGTCTCTCAGTCCCTGTGTCTCTCTCTCGGTGCCTGTGTCTCTCTCTCGGTCCCTCTGTCTCTCTCTCCCAGTCCCTGTGTCTCTCTCGGTCACTGTCTCTCTCTCGGTCCCTGTGTCTCTGTCGGTCTCTGTGTCTCACTCGGTCACTCTGTCTCTCTCGGTCCCTGTGTCTCTCTCGGTCCCTGTGTCTCTCTCTCTCAGTCCCTGTGTCTCTCTCGGTCACTGTCTCTCTCTCTCGGTCCCTGTGTCTCTCTCGGTCCCTGTGTCTCACTCGGTCCCCATGTCTCTCACTCGGTCCCTGTCTCTCTCTTGGTCCCTGTGTCTCATTCGGTCTCTGTCTCTCTCTCTCTCAGATTCAGTGTCTCTGTCGGTCCCTGTGTCTCTCTCGGTCCCTGTGTCTCTCTCTCGGTCCCTGTGTCTCTCTCTCGGTCCCTGTGTCTCTCTCGGTCCCTGTGACTCGCTCAGTCCCTGTGTCTCTCACTCGGTCCCTGTGTCTCTCTCTCGGTCCCTGTGTCTCTCTCCCCCGGTCCCTGTTTCTCTCTCGGTCCCTGTGTCTCCCTCTCTCGGTCCCTGTGTCTCTCTCGGACGCTGTGTCTCACTCGGTCCCTGTGTCTCGCTCGGTCCCTGTGTCTCCCTCTCACCCCTGTGTCTCACTCGGTCCCTGTGTCTCTCTCGGTCCTTGTGTCTCTCTCTCGGTCCATGTGTCTCTCTCTCTCAGTCCCTGTGTCTCTCTCGGTCACTGTCTCTCTCTCAACCCCTGTCTCTCTCTCTCTCTCGGTTACTGTGTTTCTCTCTGTCCCTGTGTCTCTCACTCAGTCCCTGTGTCTCTCACTCGGTACCTGTCTCTGTCTCGGTCCCTGTGTCTCTCTCGGTCCCGGTGTCTCTCTCGGTCCCTGTGTCTCTCTCTTGCTCCCTGTGTCTTTCTCGGTCCCTGTGTCTCTCCCGGTCCCTGTCTCTCTCTCTCAGTCCCTGTGTCTCTCTCTCGGTCCCTGTGTCTCTCTCTCTGTCCCGGTGTCTCTCTCTCCGTCACTGTGTCTCTCTCTCGGTCCCTGTGTTTCCCTCGGTCCGTGTGTCTCACTCGGTCCCTGTGTCTCTCTCGGTCCTTGTGTCTCTCTCTCGGTCTGTGTGTCTCTCTCTTTCAGTCCCTGTGTCTCTCTCGATCACTGTCTCTCTCTCGGTCCCTGTGTCTCTCTCGGTCCCTGTGTCTCCCTCGGTCCCTGAGTCTCTCTCTCGGTCCCTGTGTCTCACTCGGTCCCTGTGTCTCTCTCTGTCCCGGTGTATCTCTCGGTCCCTGTGTCTCTCTCTTGCTCCCTGTGTCTTTCTCGGTCCCTGTGTCTCTCCCGGTCCCTGTCTCTCTATCTCAGTCCCTATGTCTCTCTCTTGGTCCCTGTGTCTCTCTCTCTGTCCCGGTGTCTCTCTCTCGGTCACTGTGTCTCTCTCTCGGTCTCTGTGTCTCTCTCGGTCCCTGTGACTCGCTCAGTCCCTGTGTCTCACTCGGTCCCTGTGTCTCTCTTGTTCCCTGTGTCTCTCTCTCGGTCCCTGTGTCTCATTCGGTCCCTGTGTCTCTCTCTCGGACCCTGTCTCACTCCCTCGGACCCTGTGTCTCACTCGGTCCCTGTGTCTCTCTCCCTCGGTCCCTGTGTCTCTCTCGGTCCCGGTGTCTCTCTCGGTCCCTGTGTCTCCCTCGGTCCGTGTGTCTCACTCGGCCCCTGTGTCTCTCTCGGTCCCTGTATCTCTCTTTCAGTCCCTGTGTCTCTCTCTCGGTGCCTGTGTCTCTCTCTCGGTCCCTCTGTCTCTCTCTCCCAGTCCCTGTGTCTCTCTCGGTCACTGTCTCTCTCTCGGTCCCTGTGTCTCTGTCGGTCTCTGTGTCTCACTCGGTCACTCTGTCTCTCTCGGTCCATGTGTCTCTCTCGGTCCCTGTGTCTCTCTCTCTCAGTCCCTGTGTCTCTCTCGGTCACTGTCTCTCTCTCTCGGTCCCTGTGTCTCTCTCGGTCCCTGTTTCTCACTCGGTCCCCATGTCTCTCACTCGGTCCCTGTCTCTCTCTTGGTCCCTGTGTCTCACTCGGTCCCTGTCTCTCTCTCTCAGATTCAGTGTCTCTGTCGGTCCCTGTGTCTCTCTCTCTGTCCCGGTGTCTCTCTCTCGGTCCCTGTGTCTCTCTCTCAGTCCCTGTGTCTCTCTCGTTCCCTGTGTCTCTCTCTCGGTCCCTGTGTCTCTCTCTCGGTCCCTGTGTCTCTCTCCCCCGGTCCCTGTTTCTCGCTCGGTCCCTGTGTCTCCCTCTCACCCCTGTGTCTCTCTCTCGGTCCCTATGTCTCTCTCAGTCCCTGTGCCTCTCTCGGTCCCTGTGTCTCTCTCTCGGTCCCTGTGTCTCTCTCTAGGTCCTTGTTTCTCTCTCGGTCCCTGTGTCTCTCTCTCTCGGTCCCTGTGTCTCTCTCTCTTGGTCCCTGTCTCTCTCTCTCGGTCCCTGTGTCTCTCACTTGGTCCCTGTGTCTCTCACTCGGTACCTGTCTCTGTCTCGGTCCCTGTGTCTCTCTCGGTCCCTGTGTCTCTCTCGGTCCCTGTGTCTCACTCGGTCCCTGTGTCTCTCTCGGTCCTTGTGTCTCTCTCTCGGTCTGTGTGTCTCTCTCCTTCAGTCCCTGTGTCTCTCTCGATCACTGTCTCTCTCTCGGTCCCTGTATCTCTCTCGGTCTCTGTGTCTCTCTCGGTCCCTGAGTCTCTCTCTCGGTCCCTGTGTCTCACTCGGTCTGTGTGTCTCACACTCGGTCCCTGTCTCTCTCTCGGTCCCTCTGTCTCACTCGGTCCCTGTCTCTCTCTCTCTGTTTCAGTGACTCTGTCGGTCCCTGTGACTCTCTCTGGGTCCCTGTGTCTCACTCGGTCCCTGTCACTCTCTCGGTCCCTGTGTCTCACTCGGTCCCTGTGTCTCTTTATCGGTCCCTGTGTCTCTCTCTATGCCCCTGTGTCTCTCACTCGGTCCATGTGTCTCTCTCGGTCCCTGTGTCTCACTCCGTCCCTGTGTCTCTCTCCCTTGGTCCCTATGTCTCTCTCGGTCCTGGAGTCTCTCTTGGTCCCTGTGTCTCTCTCTCAGTCCCTGTGTCTCTCTCTCAGTCCCTGTGTCTCTCTCTCAGTGCCTGTGTCTCTCTCTCAGTCCCTGTGTCGCTCTCTGGGTCCCTGTGTCTCTCTCTCGGTCGCTGTGTCTCACTCGGTCCCTGTGTCATTCTCCTTCGGTCCCTGTGTCTCTCTCGGTCCCGGTGTCTCTCTCGGTCCCTGTGTCTCTCTCTCTGTCCCGGTGTCTCTCTCTCGGTCCCTATCTCTCTCTCTGTCCCGGTGTCTCTCTCTCGGTCACTGTGTCTCTCTCTCAGTCCCTGTGTCTCTCTCTCGGTGCCTGTGTCTCTCTCTCGGTCCCTGTGTCTCTCTCAGTGGCTGTGTCTCTCTCGGTCCCTGTGTCTCTCTCTCGGTCCCTGTGACTCTCTCTCGGTCCCTGTGTCTCTCTCGGTCCCTGTGACTCGCTCAGTCCCTGTGTCTCTCACTCGGTCCCTGTGTCTCTCTCTCGGTCCCTGTGTCTCTCTCGGTCCCTGTGTCTCTCTCCTTCGGTCCCTGTGTCTCTCTCGGACCCGGTGTCTCTCTCGGTCCCTGTGTCTCTCTCTCTGTCCCGGTGTCTCTCTCTCAGTCCCTATCTCTCTCTCGGTCCCTGTGACTCTCTCTGGGTCCCTGTGTCTCACTCGGTCGCTGTCATTCTCTCGGTCCCTTTGTCTCTCTCCTTCGGTCCCTGTGTCTCTCTCGGTCCCTGTGTCTCTCTCGGTCCCTGTGTCTCTCTCCTTCGGTCCCTGTGTCTCTCTCGGGTCCCGGTGTCTCTCTCGGTCCCTGTGTCTCTCTCTCTGTCCCGGTGTCTCTCTCTCGGTCACTGTGTCTCCCTCTCAGTCCCTGTGTCTCTCTCTCGGTGCCTGTGTCTCTCTCTCGGTCCCTGTGTCTCTCTCAGTCCCTGTGTATCTCTCGGTCCCTGTGTCTCTCTCTCGGTCCCTGTGTCTCTCTCTCGGTCCCTGTGTCTCTCTCGGTTCCTGTGACTCGCTCAGTCCCTGTGTCTCTCACTCGGTCCCTGTGTCTCTCTCTCGGTCCCTGTGTCTCTCTCCCCCGGTCCCTGTTTCTCTCTCGGTCCCTGTGTCTCCCTCTCTCGGTCCCTGTGTCTCTCTCGGACGCTGTGTCTCACTCGGTCCCTGTGTCTCGCTCGGTCCCTGTGTCTCCCTCTCACCCCTGTGTCTCACTCGGTCCCTGTGTCTCTCACGGTCCTTGTGTCTCTCTCTCGGTCTGTGAGTCTCTCTCTTTCAGTCCCTGTGTCTCTCTCGATCACTGTCTCTCTCTCGGTCCCTGTGTCTCTCTCGGTCCCTGTGTCTCTCTCGGTCCCTGAGTCTCTCTCTCGGTCTCTGTGTCTCACTCGGTCCCTGTGTCTCTCACTCGGTCCCTGTCTCTCTCTCGGTCCCTCTGTCTCACTCGGTCCCTGTCTCTCTCTCTGTTTCAGTGTCTCTGTCGGTCCTTGTGACTCTCTCTGGGTCCCTGTGTCTCACTCGGTCCCTGTCACTCTCTCGGTCCCTGTATCTCTCTCGGTCCCTGTGTCTCTCTCGGTCCCTGAGTCTCTCTCTCGGTCCCTGTGTCTCACTCGGTCCCTGTGTCTCTCACTCGGTCCCTGTATCTCTCTCGGTCCCTGTGACTCTCTCGTTTCCTGTGCCTCTCTCTAGGTCCTTGTGTCTCTCTCGGTCCCTGTGTCTCTCTCTGGGTCCCTGTGTCTCACTCGGTCCCTGTCACTCTCTCGGTCCCTGTGTCTCACTCAATCCCTGTGTCTCTCACTCGGTCCCTGAGTCTCTCACTCGGTCCCTGTGTCTCTTTCTCGGTCCCTGTGTCTCTCTGTCTCGGTCCCTGTGTCTGTCTCTTGCTCCCTGTGTCTTTCTCGGTCCCTGTGTCTTTCTCTCGGTATCTGTGTCTCTCTCTCTCGGTCCCTGTGACTCGTTCAGTCCCTGTGTCTCTCTCTCGGTGCCTGTGTCTCTCTCTCTGCCCCTGTGTCTCTCTCGGTCTCTGTGTCTCTCTCTCGGTCCCTGTGACTCGCTCAGTCCCTGTGTCTCTCTTGTTCCCTGTGTCTCTCTCTCGGTCCCTGTGTCTCATTCGGTCCCTGTGTCTCTCTCTCTCGGTCCCTGTGTCTCTCTCGGTCCCGGTGTCTCTCTCGGTCCCTGTGTCTCCCTCGGTCCGTGTGTCTCACTCGGCCCCTGTGTCTCTCTCGGTCCCTGTATCTCTCTCTCAGTCCCTGTGTCTATCTCTCGGTGCCTGTGTCTCTCTCTCGGTCCCTCTGTCTCTCTCTTCCAGTCCCTGTGTCTCTCTCGGTCACTGTCTCTCTCTCGGTCCCTGTGTCTCTGTCGGTCTCTGTGTCTCACTCGGTCACTCTGTCTCTCTCGGTCCCTGTGTCTCTCTCGGACGCTGTGTCTCACTCGGTCCCTGTGTCTCGCTCGGTCCCTGTGTCTCCCTCTCACCCCTGTGTCTCACTCGGTCCCTGTGTCTCTCTCGGTCCTTGTGTCTCTCTCTCGGTCCATGTGTCTCTCTCTCTCAGTCCCTGTGTCTCTCTCGGTCACTGTCTCTCTCTCCGTCCCTGTGTCTCTCTCAGTCCCTGTGTCTCTCGCGGTCCCTGTGTCTCACTCGGTCCCTGTGTCTCTCTCGGTCCTTGTGTCTCTTTCTCGGTCTGTGTGTCTCTCTCTTTCAGTCCCTGTGTCTCTCTCGATCACTGTCTCTCTCTCGGTCCCGGTGTCTCTCTCGGTCCCTGTGTCTCTCTCGGTCCCTGAGTCTCTCTCTCGGTCCCTGTGTCTCTCTCGGTCCCTGTGTCTCTCTCGGTCCCTGAGTCTCTCTCTCGGTCCCTGTGTCTCTCTCGGTCCCTGTGTCTCTCTCGGTCCCTGAGTCTCTCTCTCGGTCCCTGTGTCTCACTCGGTCCCTGTCTCTCTCTCTCAGATTCAGTGTCTCTGTCGGTCCCTGTCTTTCTCTCTGTCCCGGTGTCTCTCTCTCGGTCCCTATCTCTGTCTCGGTGCCTGTGTCTCTCTCTCGGTCCCTGTGTCTCTCTCAGTCCCTGTGTCTCTCTCGGTCCCTGTGTCTCTCTCTCGGTCCCTGTGTCTCTCTTTCGGTCCCTGTGTCTCTCTCGGTCCCTGTGACTCGCTCAGTACCTGTGTCTCTCACTCGGTCCCTGTGCCTTTCTCTCGGTCCCTGTGTCTCTCTCCCCCGGTCCCAGTTTCTCTCTCGGTCCCTGTGTCTCCCTCTCTCTGTCCCTGTGTCTCTCTCGGACGCTGTGTCTCACTCGGTCCCTGTGTCTCGCTCGGTCCCTGTGTCTCCCTCTCACCCCTGTGTCTCACTCGGTCCCTGTGTCTCTCTCGGTCCCTGTGTCTCTATCTCGGTCCCTGTGTCTCTCTCCCTCTGTCCCTGTGTTTCTCTCCGCCCCTGTGTCTCTCTCTCAGTCCCTGTGTCTCACTCGGTCCCTGTGTCTCACTCGGTCCCTGTGTCACTCTCTCGGTCCCTGTCTCTCTCTCTCGGTCACTGTGTTTCTCTCGGTCCCTGTGTCTCTCTCTTGCTCCCTGTGACTTTCTCGGTCCCTGTGTCTCACTCGGTCCCTGTGTCACTCTCTCGGTCCCTGTCTCTCTCTCAACCCCTGTCTCTCTCTCTCTCTCGGTTACTGTGTTTCTCTCTGTCCCTGTGTCTCTCACTCAGTCCCTGTGTCTCTCACTCGGTACCTGTCTCTGTCTCGGTCCCTGTGTCTCTCTCGGTCCCGTGTCTCTCTCGGTCCCTGTGTCTCTCTCTTGCTTCCTGTGTCTTTCTCGGTCCCTGTGTCTCTCCCGGTCCCTGTCTCTCTCTCTCAGTCCCTGTGTCTCTCTCTCGGTCCCTGTGTCTCTCTCTCTGTCCCGGTGTCTCTCTCTCCGTCACTGTGTCTCTCTCTCGGTCCCTGTGTTTCCCTCGGTCCGTGTGTCTCACTCGGTCCCTGTGTCTCTCTCGGTCCTTGTGTCTCTCTCTCGGTCTGTGTGTCTCTCTCTTTCAGTCCCTGTGTCTCTCTCGATCACTGTCTCTCTCTCTCGGTCCCTGTGTCTCTCTCGGTCCCTGTGTCTCCCTCGGTCCCTGAGTCTCTCTCTCGGTCCCTGTGTCTCACTCGGTCCCTGTGTCTCTCTCTGTCCCGGTGTATCTCTCGGTCCCTGTGTCTCTCTCTTGCTCCCTGTGTCTTTCTCGGTCCCTGTGTCTCTCCCGGTCCCTGTCTCTCTATCTCAGTCCCTATGTCTCTCTCTTGGTCCCTGTGTCTCTCTCTCTGTCCCGGTGTCTCTCTCTCTCGGTCACTGTGTCTCTCTCTCGGTCTCTGTGTCTCTCTCGGTCCCTGTGACTCGCTCAGTCCCTGTGTCTCACTCGGTCCCTGTGTCTCTCTTGTTCCCTGTGTCTCTCTCTCGGTCCCTGTGTCTCATTCGGTCCCTGTGTCTCTCTCTCGGACCCTGTCTCACTCCCTCGGACCCTGTGTCTCACTCGGTCCCTGTGTCTCTCTCCCTCGGTCCCTGTGTCTCTCTCGGTCCCGGTGTCTCTCTCGGTCCCTGTGTCTCCCTCGGTCCGTGTGTCTCACTCGGCCCCTGTGTCTCTCTCGGTCCCTGTATCTCTCTTTCAGTCCCTGTGTCTCTCTCTCGGTGCCTGTGTCTCTCTCTCGGTCCCTCTGTCTCTCTCTCCCAGTCCCTGTGTCTCTCTCGGTCACTGTCTCTCTCTCGGTCCCTGTGTCTCTGTCGGTCTCTGTGTCTCACTCGGTCACTCTGTCTCTCTCGGTCCCTGTGTCTCTCTCGGTCCCTGTGTCTCTCTCTTTCAGTCCCTGTGTCTCTCTCGGTCACTGTCTCTCTCTCTCGGTCCCTGTGTCTCTCTCGGTCCCTGTGTCTCACTCGGTCCCCATGTCTCTGACTCGGTCCCTGTCTCTCTCTTGGTCCCTGTGTCTCACTCGGTCCCTGTCTCTCTCTCTCAGATTCAGTGTCTCTGTCGGTCCCTGTGTCTCTCTCTCTGTCCCGGTGTCTCTCTCTCGGTCCCTGTGTCTCTCTCTCAGTCCCTGTGTCTCTCTCGTTCCCTGTGTCTCTCTCTTGGTCCCTGTGTCTCTCTCTCGGTCCCTGTGTCTCTCTCCCCCGGTCCCTGTTTCTCGCTCGGTCCCTGTGTCTCCCTCTCACCCCTGTGTCTCTCTCTCGGTCCCTATGTCTCTCTCAGTCCCTGTGCCTCTCTCGGTCCCTGTGTCTCTCTCTCGGTCCCTGTGTCTCTCTCTAGGTCCTTGTTTCTCTCTCGGTCCCTGTGTCTCTCTCTCTCGGTCCCTGTGTCTCTCTCTCTTGGTCCCTGTCTCTCTCTCTCGGTCCCTGTGTCTCTCACTTGGTCCCTGTGTCTCTCACTCGGTACCTGTCTCTGTCTCGGTCCCTGTGTCTCTCTCGGTCCCTGTGTCTCTCTCGGTCCCTGTGTCTCACTCGGTCCCTGTGTCTCTCTCGGTCCTTGTGTCTCTCTCTCGGTCTGTGTGTCTCTCTCTTTCAGTCCCTGTGTCTCTCTCGATCACTGTCTCTCTCTCGGTCCCTGTATCTCTCTCGGTCTCTGTGTCTCTCTCGGTCCCTGAGTCTCTCTCTCGGTCCCTGTGTCTCACTCGGTCTGTGTGTCTCTCACTCGGTCCCTGTCTCTCTCTCGGTCCCTCTGTCTCACTCGGTCCCTGTCTCTCTCTCTCTGTTTCAGTGACTCTGTCGGTCCCTGTGACTCTCTCTGGGTCCCTGTGTCTCACTCGGTCCCTGTCACTCTCTCGGTCCCTGTGTCTCACTCGGTCCCTGTGTCTCTTTATCGGTCCCTGTGTCTCTCTCTCGGTCCCTGTGTCTCTCACTCGGTCCATGTGTCTCTCTCGGTCCCTGTGTCTCACTCCGTCCCTGTGTCTCTCTCCCTTGGTCCCTATGTCTCTCTCGGTCCTGGAGTCTCTCTTGGTCCCTGTGTCTCTCTCTCAGTCCCTGTGTCTCTCTCTCAGTCCCTGTGTCTCTCTCTCAGTGCCTGTGTCTCTCTCTCAGTCCCTGTGTCGCTCTCTGGGTCCCTGTGTCTGTCTCTCGGTCGCTGTGTCTCACTCGGTCCCTGTGTCTCTCTCCTTCGGTCCCTGTGTCTCTCTCGGTCCCGGTGTCTCTCTCGGTCCCTGTGTCTCTCTCTCTGTCCTGGTGTCTCTCTCTCGGTCCCTATCTCTCTCTCTGTCCCGGTGTCTCTCTCTCGGTCACTGTGTCTCTCTCTCAGTCCCTGTGTCTCTCTCTCGGTGCCTGTGTCTCTCTCTCGGTCCCTGTGTCTCTCTCAGTGGCTGTGTCTCTCTCGGTCCCTGTGTCTCTCTCTCGGTCCCTGTGTCTCTCTCTCGGTCCCTGTGTCTCTCTCGGTCCCTGTGACTCGCTCAGTCCCTGTGTCTCTCACTCGGTCCCTGTGTCTCTCTCTCGGTCCCTGTGTCTCTCTCGGTCCCTGTGTCTCTCTCCTTCGGTCCCTGTGTCTCTCTCGGACCCGGTGTCTCTCTCGGTCCCTGTGTCTCTCTCTCTGTCCCGGTGTCTCTCTCTCAGTCCCTATCTCTCTCTCGGTCCCTGTGACTCTCTCTGGGTCCCTGTGTCTCACTCGGTCGCTGTCATTCTCTCGGTCCCTTTGTCTCTCTCCTTCGGTCCCTGTGTCTCTCTCGGTCCCTGTGTCTCTCTCGGTCCCTGTGTCTCTCTCATTCGGTCCCTGTGTCTCTCTCGGTCCCGGTGTCTCTCTCGGTCCCTGTGTCTCTCTCTCTGTCCCGGTGTCTCTCTCTCGGTCACTGTGTCTCCCTCTCAGTCCCTGTGTCTCTCTCTCGGTGCCTGTGTCTCTCTCTCGGTCCCTGTGTCTCTCTCAGTCCCTGTGTATCTCTCGGTCCCTGTGTCTCTCTCTCGGTCCCTGTGTCTCTCTCTCGGTCCCTGTGTCTCTCTCGGTTCCTGTGACTCGCTCAGTCCCTGTGTCTCTCACTCGGTCCCTGTGTCTCTCTCTCGGTCCCTGTGTCTCTCTCCCCCGGTCCCTGTTTCTCTCTCGGTCCCTGTGTCTCCCTCTCTCGGTCCCTGTGTCTCTCTCGGACGCTGTGTCTCACTCGGTCCCTGTGTCTCGCTCGGTCCCTGTGTCTCCCTCTCACCCCTGTGTCTCACTCGGTCCCTGTGTCTCTCACGGTCCTTGTGTCTCTCTCTCGGTCTGTGAGTCTCTCTCTTTCAGTCCCTGTGTCTCTCTCGATCACTGTCTCTCTCTCGGTCCCTGTGTCTCTCTCGGTCCCTGTGTCTCTCTCGGTCCCTGAGTCTCTCTCTCGGTCCCTGTGTCTCACTCGGTCCCTGTGTCTCTCACTCGGTCCCTGTCTCTCTCTCGGTCCCTCTGTCTCACTCGGTCCCTGTCTCTCTCTCTGTTTCAGTGTCTCTGTCGGTCCTTGTGACTCTCTCTGGGTCCCTGTGTCTCACTCGGTCCCTGTCACTCTCTCGGTCCCTGTATCTCTCTCGGTCCCTGTGTCTCTCTCGGTCCCTGAGTCTCTCTCTCGGTCCCTGTGTCTCACTCGGTCCCTGTGTCTCTCACTCGGTCCCTGTATCTCTCTCGGTCCCTGTGACTCTCTCGTTTCCTGTGCCTCTCTCTAGGTCCTTGTGTCTCTCTCGGTCCCTGTGTCTCTCTCTGGGTCCCTGTGTCTCACTCGGTCCCTGTCACTCTCTCGGTCCCTGTGTCTCACTCAATCCCTGTGTCTCTCACTCGGTCCCTGAGTCTCTCACTCGGTCCCTGTGTCTCTTTCTCGGTCCCTGTGTCTCTCTGTCTCGGTCCCTGTGTCTGTCTCTTGCTCCCTGTGTCTTTCTCGGTCCCTGTGTCTTTCTCTCGGTATCTGTGTCTCTCTCTCTCGGTCCCTGTGACTCGTTCAGTCCCTGTGTCTCTCTCTCGGTGCCTCTGTCTCTCTCTCTGCCCCTGTGTCTCTCTCGGTCTCTGTGTCTCTCTCTCGGTCCCTGTGACTCGCTCAGTCCCTGTGTCTCTCTTGTTCCCTGTGTCTCTCTCTCGGTCCCTGTGTCTCATTCGGTCCCTGTGTCTCTCTCTCTCGGTCCCTGTGTCTCTCTCGGTCCCGGTGTCTCTCTCGGTCCCTGTGACTCGCTCAGTCCCTGTGTCTCACTCGGTCCCTGTGTCTCTCTTGTTCCCTGTGTCTCTCTCTCGGTCCCTGTGTCTCATTCGGTCCCTGTGTCTCTCTCTCGGACCCTGTCTCACTCCCTCGGACCCTGTGTCTCACTCGGTCCCTGTGTCTCTCTCCCTCGGTCCCTGTGTCTCTCTCGGTCCCGGTGTCTCACTCGGCCCCTATGTCTCTCTCGGTCCCTGTATCTCTCTTTCAGTCCCTGTGTCTCTCTCTCGGTGCCTGTGTCTCTCTCTCGGACCCTCTGTCTCTCTCTCCCAGTCCCTGTGTCTCTCTCGGTCACTGTCTCTCTCTCGGTCCCTGTGTCTCTGTCGGTCTCTGTGTCTCACTCGGTCACTCTGTCTCTCTCGGTCCCTGTGTCTCTCTCGGTCCCTGTGTCTCTCTCTCTCAGTCCCTGTGTCTCTCTCGGTCACTGTCTCTCTCTCTCGGTCCCTGTGTCTCTCTCGGTCCCTGTGTCTCACTCGGTCCCCATGTCTCTCACTCGGTCCCTGTCTCTCTCTTGGTCCCTGTGTCTCACTCGGTCCCTGTCTCTCTCTCTCAGATTCAGTGTCTCTGTCGGTCCCTGTGTCTCTCTCTCTGTCCCGGTGTCTCTCTCTCGGTCCCTGTGTCTCTCTCTCAGTCCCTGTGTCTCTCTCGTTCCCTGTGTCTCTCTCTCGGTCCCTGTGTCTCTCTCTCGGTCCCTGTGTCTCTCTCCCCCGGTCCCTGTTTCTCGCTCGGTCCCTGTGTCTCCCTCTCACCCCTGTGTCTCTCTCTCGGTCCCTATGTCTCTCTCAGTCCCTGTGCCTCTCTCGGTCCCTGTGTCTCTCTCTCGGTCCCTGTGTCTCTCTCTAGGTCCTTGTTTCTCTCTCGGTCCCTGTGTCTCTCTCTCTCGGTCCCTGTGTCTCTCTCTCTTGGTCCCTGTCTCTCTCTCTCGGTCCCTGTGTCTCTCACTTGGTCCCTGTGTCTCTCACTCGGTACCTGTCTCTGTCTCGGTCCCTGTGTCTCTCTCGGTCCCTGTGTCTCTCTCGGTCCCTGTGTCTCACTCGGTCCCTGTGTCTCTCTCGGTCCTTGTGTCTCTCTCTCGGTCTGTGTGTCTCTCTCTTTCAGTCCCTGTGTCTCTCTCGATCACTGTCTCTCTCTCGGTCCCTGTATCTCTCTCGGTCTCTGTGTCTCTCTCGGTCCCTGAGTCTCTCTCTCGGTCCCTGTGTCTCACTCGGTCTGTGTGTCTCTCACTCGGTCCCTGTCTCTCTCTCGGTCCCTCTGTCTCACTCGGTCCCTGTCTCTCTCTCTCTGTTTCAGTGACTCTGTCGGTCCCTGTGACTCTCTCTGGGTCCCTGTGTCTCACTCGGTCCCTGTCACTCTCTCGGTCCCTGTGTCTCACTCGGTCCCTGTGTCTCTTTATCGGTCCCTGTGTCTCTCTCTCGGTCCCTGTGTCTCTCACTCGGTCCATGTGTCTCTCTCGGTCCCTGTGTCTCACTCCGTCCCTGTGTCTCTCTCCCTTGGTCCCTATGTCTCTCTCGGTCCTGGAGTCTCTCTTGGTCCCTGTGTCTCTCTCTCAGTCCCTGTGTCTCTCTCTCAGTCCCTGTGTCTCTCTCTCAGTGCCTGTGTCTCTCTCTCAGTCCCTGTGTCGCTCTCTGGGTCCCTGTGTCTGTCTCTCGGTCGCTGTGTCTCACTCGGTCCCTGTGTCTCTCTCCTTCGGTCCCTGTGTCTCTCTCGGTCCCGGTGTCTCTCTCGGTCCCTGTGTCTCTCTCTCTGTCCTGGTGTCTCTCTCTCGGTCCCTATCTCTCTCTCTGTCCCGGTGTCTCTCTCTCGGTCACTGTGTCTCTCTCTCAGTCCCTGTGTCTCTCTCTCGGTGCCTGTGTCTCTCTCTCGGTCCCTGTGTCTCTCTCAGTGGCTGTGTCTCTCTCGGTCCCTGTGTCTCTCTCTCGGTCCCTGTGTCTCTCTCTCGGTCCCTGTGTCTCTCTCGGTCCCTGTGACTCGCTCAGTCCCTGTGTCTCTCACTCGGTCCCTGTGTCTCTCTCTCGGTCCCTGTGTCTCTCTCGGTCCCTGTGTCTCTCTCCTTCGGTCCCTGTGTCTCTCTCGGACCCGGTGTCTCTCTCGGTCCCTGTGTCTCTCTCTCTGTCCCGGTGTCTCTCTCTCAGTCCCTATCTCTCTCTCGGTCCCTGTGACTCTCTCTGGGTCCCTGTGTCTCACTCGGTCGCTGTCATTCTCTCGGTCCCTTTGTCTCTCTCCTTCGGTCCCTGTGTCTCTCTCGGTCCCTGTGTCTCTCTCGGTCCCTGTGTCTCTCTCCTTCGGTCCCTGTGTCTCTCTCGGTCCCGGTGTCTCTCTCGGTCCCTGTGTCTCTCTCTCTGTCCCGGTGTCTCTCTCTCGGTCACTGTGTCTCCCTCTCAGTCCCTGTGTCTCTCTCTCGGTGCCTGTGTCTCTCTCTCGGTCCCTGTGTCTCTCTCAGTCCCTGTGTATCTCTCGGTCCCTGTGTCTCTCTCTCGGTCCCTGTGTCTCTCTCTCGGTCCCTGTGTCTCTCTCGGTTCCTGTGACTCGCTCAGTCCCTGTGTCTCTCACTCGGTCCCTGTGTCTCTCTCTCGGTCCCTGTGTCTCTCTCCCCCGGTCCCTGTTTCTCTCTCGGTCCCTGTGTCTCCCTCTCTCGGTCCCTGTGTCTCTCTCGGACGCTGTGTCTCACTCGGTCCCTGTGTCTCGCTCGGTCCCTGTGTCTCCCTCTCACCCCTGTGTCTCACTCGGTCCCTGTGTCTCTCACGGTCCTTGTGTCTCTCTCTCGGTCTGTGAGTCTCTCTCTTTCAGTCCCTGTGTCTCTCTCGATCACTGTCTCTCTCTCGGTCCCTGTGTCTCTCTCGGTCCCTGTGTCTCTCTCGGTCCCTGAGTCTATCTCTCGGTCCCTGTGTCTCACTCGGTCCCTGTGTCTCTCACTCGGTCCCTGTCTCTCTCTCGGTCCCTCTGTCTCACTCGGTCCCTGTCTCTCTCTCTGTTTCAGTGTCTCTGTCGGTCCTTGTGACTCTCTCTGGGTCCCTGTGTCTCACTCGGTCCCTGTCACTCTCTCGTCCCTGTATCTCTCTCGGTCCCTGTGTCTCTCTCGGTCCCTGAGTCTCTCTCTCGGTCCCTGTGTCTCACTCGGTCCCCTGTGTCTCTCACTCGGTCCCTGTATCTCTCTCGGTCCTGTGACTCTCTCGTTTCCTGTGCCTCTCTCTAGGTCCTTGTGTCTCTCTCGGTCCCTGTGTCTCTCTCTGGGTCCCTGTGTCTCACTCGGTCCCTGTCACTCTCTCGGTCCCTGTGTCTCACTCAATCCCTGTGTCTCTCACTCGGTCCTGAGTCTCTCACTCGGTCCCTGTGTCTCTTTCTCGGTCCCTGTGTCTCTCTGTCTCGGTCCCTGTGTCTGTCTCTTGCTCCCTGTGTCTTTCTCGGTCCCTGTGTCTTTCTCTCGGTATCTGTGTCTCTCTCTCTCGGTCCTGTGACTCGTTCAGTCCCTGTGTCTCTCTCTCGGTGCCTGTGTCTCTCTCTCTGCCCCTGTGTCTCTCTCGGTCTCTGTGTCTCTCTCTCGGTCCCTGTGACTCGCTCAGTCCCTGTGTCTCTCTTGTTCCCTGTGTCTCTCTCTCGGTCCCTGTGTCTCATTCGGTCCCTGTGTCTCTCTCTCTCGGTCCCTGTGTCTCTCTCGGTCCCGGTGTCTCTCTCGGTCCCTGTGTCTCCCTCGGTCCGTGTGTCTCACTCGGCCCCTGTGTCTCTCTCGGTCCCTGTATCTCTCTCTCAGTCCCTGTGTCTATCTCTCGGTGCCTGTGTCTCTCTCTCGGTCCCTCTGTCTCTCTCTCCAGTCCCTGTGTCTCTCTCGGTCACTGTCTCTCTCTCGGTCCCTGTGTCTCTGTCGGTCTCTGTGTCTCACTCGGTCACTCTGTCTCTCTCGGTCCCTGTGTCTCTCTCGGTCCCTGTGTCTCACGCTCTCAGTCCCTGTGTCTTTCTCGGTCACTGTCTCTCTCTCTCAGTCCCTGGGTCTCTCTCTCGGTGCCTGTGTCTCTCTCTCGGTCCCTGTGTCTCGCTCGGTCCCTGTGTCTCGCTCGGTCCCCATGTCTCTCACTCGGTCCCTGTCTCTCTCTTGGTCCCTGTGTCTCACTCGGTCCCTATCTCTCTCTCTCAGATTCAGTGTCTCTGTCGGTCCCTGTGTCTCTCTCTCGGTCCCTGTGACTCTCTCGGTCCCTGTGTCTCTCTCTAGGTCCTTGTTTCTCTCTCTGTCCCTGTGTCTCTCTCTCGGTCCCTGTCACTCTCTCGGTCCCTCTGTCTCAATCGGTCACTGTCTCTCTCTCTCGGTGCCTGTGTCTCTCACTTGGTCCCTGTGTCTCTCACTCGGTACTCTGTCTCTGTCTCGGTCTCTGAGTCTCTCTCGGTCCCGGTGTCTCTCTCGGTCCCTGTGTCTCTCTCTTGCTCCCTGTGTCTTTCTCGGTCCCTGTGTCTCACTCGGTCCCTGTGTCTCTCTCTCGGTCCCTATCTCTCTCTCGGTCCCTGTGTCTCTCACTCGGTCCCTGTGTCTCTCACTCGGTACCTGTCTCTGTCTCGGTCTCTGTGTCTCTCTCGGTCCCGGTGTCTCTCTCGGTCCCTGTGTCTCTCTGTTGCTCCCTGTGTCTTTCTCGGTCCCTGTGTCTCTCTTGGTCCCTGTGTCTCTCACTCGGTCCCTGTGTCTCTCTCGGTCCTTGTGTCTCTCTCTCGGTCCGTGTGTCTCTCTCTTTCAGTCCCTGTGTCTCTCTCGATCACTGTCTCTCTCTCGGTCCCTGTATCTCTCTCGGTCCCTGTGTCTCCCTCGGTCCCTGAGTCTCTCTCTCGGTCCCTGTGTCTCACTCGGTCCCTGTGTCTCTCACTCGGTCCCTGTCTCTCTCTCGGTCCCAGTGTCTCTCTCTATTTCAGTGTCTCTGTCGGTCCCTGTGACTCTCTCGTTTCCTGTGCCTCTCTCTAGGTCCTTGTGTCTCTCTCGGTCCCTGTGTCTCTCTCTGGGTCCCTGTGTCTCACTCGGTCCCTGTCACTCTCTCGGTCCCTGTGTCTCACTCAATCCCTGTGTCTCTCACTCGGTCCCTGAGTCTCTCACTCGGTCCCTGTGTCTCTTTCTCGGTCCCTGTGTCTCTCTGTCTCGGTCCCTGTGTCTGTCTCTTGCTCCCTGTGTCTTTCTCGGTCCCTGTGTCTTTCTCGGTCCCTGTGTCTCACTCGGTCCCTGTGTCTCCCCCGGTGCGTGTCTCTCTCTCTCCCTGTCCCGGTGTCTCTCTCTCGGTCACTGTGTCTCTCTCTCGGTCCCTGTGACTCTCTCGGTCCCTGTGTCTCTCTCTAGGTCCTTGTGTCTCTCTCGGTTCTTGTGTCTCTCTCTCGGTCCCTGTGTCTCTCTCCCTCGGTCCTGTGTCTCACTCGGTCCTGTGTCTCTCTCGGACCCTGTGTCTCCCTCTCACCCCTGTGTCTCACTCGGTCCCTGTGTCTCTCTCGGTCCCTTTGTCTCTCTCTCGGTCCCTGTGTCTCTCTCCCTCTGTCCCTGTGTTTCTCTCCGCCCCTGTGTCTCTCTCTCAGTCCCTGTGTCCCTCTCGGTCCCTGTGTCTCACTCGGTCCCTGTGTCTCACTCGGTCCCTGTGTCACTCTCTCGGTCCCTGTCTCTCTCTCTCGGTCCCTGTCTCTCTCTCTCTCGGTCACTGTGTTTCTCTCGGTCCCTGTCTCTCTCTCTCGGTCACTGTGTTTCTCTTGGTCCCTGTGTCTCTCTCTCTCAGTCCCTGTGTCTCTCTCACATTCGCTGTGTCTCTCTCTCGGTGCCTGTGTCTCTCTCTCTGCCCCTGTGTCACTCTCGGTCCCTGTGTCACTCTCTCGGTCCGTCTGTCTCCCTCGGTCCGTATGTCTCACTCGGTCCCTGTGTCTCACTCGGTCCCTGTCTCTCTCTCTCAGTCCCTGTGTCTCTCACACAGTACCTGTGTCTCTCTTGTTCCCTGTGTCTCTCTCTCGGTCCCTGTGTCTCTCTCTCGGTCTCTGTGTCTCTCTCTCGGTCCCTGTGACTCGCTCAGTCCCTGTGTCTCTCTCGGTCCCTGTGACTCTCTCTCGGTCTCTGTGTCTCTCTCTCGGTCCCTGTGACTCGCTCAGTCCCTGTGTCTCTCTTGTTCCCTGTGTCTCTCTCTCGGTCCCTGTGTCTCATTCGGTCCCTGTGTCTCTCTCTCTCGGACCCTGTCTCTCTCCCTCGGTCCCTGTGTCTCACTCGGTCCCTGTGTCTCTCTCCCTCGGTCCCTGTGTCTCTCTCGGTCCCGGTGTCTCTCTCGTGCCTGTGTCTCCCTCGGTCCGTGTGTCTCACTCGGCCCCTTTGTCTCTCTCGGTCCCTGTATCTCTCTCTCAGACCCTGTGTCTCTCTCTCGGTGCCTGTGTCTCTCTCTCGGTCCCTCTGTCTCTCTCTCCCAGTCCCTGTGTCTCTCTCGGTCACTGTCTCTCTCTCGGTCCCTGTGTCTCTCTCTCGGTCCCTGTGTCTCTCTCTCGGTCCCTGTGTCTCTCACTCGGTCCCTGTGTCTCTCACTCGGTCCCTGTCTCTCTCTTGGTCCCTGTGTCTCACTCGGTCCCTGTCTCTCTCTCTCAGATTCAATGTCTCTGTCGCTCCCTGTGTCTCTCTCTCTCTCGGTCCCTGTGACTCTCTCGGTCCCTGTGTCACTCTCTAGGTCCTTGTTTCTCTCTCGGCCCCTGTGTCTCTCTCTCTCGGTCCCTGTCACTCTCTCGGTCCCTCTCTCTCTCGGTCCCTGTGTCTCTCACTTGGTCCCTGTGTCTCTCACTGGGTACCTGTCTCTGTCTCGGTCCCTGTGTCTCTCTCGGTCCCTGTGTCTCTCTCTCGGTCCCTGTGTCTCTCTCTCGGTCCCTATCTCTCTCTCTGTCCCGGTGTCTCTCTCTCGGTCACTGTGTCTCTCTCTCAGTCCCTGTGTCTCTCTCTCAGTGCCTGTGTCTCTCTCTCGGTCCCTGTGTCTCTCTCAGTCCCTGTGACTCTCTCGGTCCCTGTGTCTCTCTCTCGGTCCCTGTGTCTCTCTCTCGGTCCCTGTGACTCGCTCAGTCCCTGTGTCTCTCACTCGGTCTCTGTGTCTCCCTCTCGGTCCCTGTGTCTCTCTCGGTCCTTGTGTCTCTCTCTCGGTTGCTGTGTCTCTCTGTCTCTCAGTCCCTGTGTCTCTCTCGGTCACTGTCTCTCTCTCTCGGTCCCTGTGTCTCTCTCGGTCCCTGTGTCTCTCTCAGTCCCTCTGTCTCACTCGGTCCCTGTGTCTCTCTCGGTCCTTGTGTCTCTCTCTCGGTCCCTGTGTCTCTCTCTCTCAGTCCCTGTGTCTCTCTTGGTCACTGTCTCTCTCTCGGTCCCTGTGTCTCTCTCGGTCCCTGTGTCTCTCTCGGGTCCTGTGTCTCACTCGGTCCCTGTGTCTCTCACGGTCCTTGTGTCTCTCTCTCGGTCCGTGTGTCTCTCTCTTTCAGTCCCTGTGTCTCTCTTGATCACTGTCGCTCTCTCGGTCCCGGTGTCTCTCTCGGTCCCTGTGTCTCTCTCGGTCCCTGAGTCTCTCTCTCGGTCCCTGTGGCTCACTCGGTCCCTGTGTCTCTCACTCAGTCCCTGTCTCTCTCTCGGTCCCTGTGTCTCACTCGGTCCCTGTCTCTCTCTCTATTTCGGTGTCTCTGTCGGTCCCTGTGACTCTCTCGGTCCCTGTGTCTCTCTCTAGGTCCTTGTGTCTCTCTCGGTCCCTGTGTCTCTCTCAGGGTCCCTGTGTCTCACTCGGTCCCTGTCACTCTCTCGGTCCCTGTGTCTCACTCGGTCCCTGTGTCTCTTTCTCGGTCCCTGTGTCTCTCTCTCTGTCCCTGTGTTTCTCACTCGGTCCCTGAGTCTCTCACTCGGTCCCAGTGTCTCTTTCTCGGTCCCTGTGTCTCTCTGTCTCGGTCCCTGTGTCTGTCTCTTGCTCCCTGTGTCTTTCTCAGTCCCTGTGTCTTTCTCGGTCCCTGTGTCTCACTCGGTCCCTGTGTCTCCCCCGGTGCTTGTCTCTCTCTCTCTCTGTCCCGGTGTCTCTCTCTCGGTCACTGTGTCTCTCTCTCGGTCCCTGTGACTCTCTCGGTCCCTGTGTCTCTCTCTAGGTCCTTGTGTCTCTCTCGGTCCTTGTGTCTCTATCTCGGTCCCTGTGTCTCTCTCCCTCGGTCCCTGTGTCTCACTCGGTCCCTGTGTCTCGCTCTCACCCCTGTGTCTCACTCGGTCCCTGTGTCTCTCTCGGTCCCTGTGTCTCTCTCTCGGTCCCTGTGTCTCTCTCCCTCTGTCCCTGTGTTTCTCTCCGCCCCTGTGTCTCTCTCTCAGTCCCTGTGTCCCTCTCGGTCCCTGTGTCTCACTCGGTCCCTGTGTCACTCTCTCGGTCCCTGTCTCTCTCTCTCGGTCCCTGTCTCTCTCTCTCGGTCACTGTGTTTCACTCGGTCCCTGTGTCTCTCTCTCGGTCCCTGTTTCCCTCTCGGTCCCTGTGTCTCTCTCTTGCTCCCTGTGTCTTTCTCGGTCCCTGTGTCTCTCCCGGTCCCTGTGTCACTCTCTCGGTCCCTGTCTCTCTCTCTCACCCCCTGTCTCTCTCTCTTGGTCACTGTGTTTCTCTCGGTCCCTGTGTGCCTCTCTCGGTCGCTGTGTCTCTCAATCGGTCCCTGTGTCTCTCTCTCGGTCCCTGTGACTCTCTCGGTCCCTGTGTCTCTCTCTAGGTCCTTGTGTCTCTCTCGGTCCTTGTGTCTCTCTCTCGGTCCCTGTGACTCTCTCCCTCGGTCCCTGTGTCTCACTCGGTCCCTGTGTCTCTCTCGGTCCCTGTGTCTCCCTCTCACCCCTGTGTCTCACTCGGTCCCTGTGTCTCTCTCGGTCCCTGTGTCTCTCTCTCGGTCCCTGTGTCCCTCTCGGTCCCTGTGTCTCTCTCTTGCTCCCTGTGTCTCACTCGGTCCCTGTGTCACTCTCTCGGTCCCTGTCTCTCTCTCTCGGTCCCTGTCTCTCTCTCTCGGTCACTGTGTTTCTCTCGGTCCCTGTGTCTCTCTCTCGGTCCCTGTTTCCCTCTCGGTCCCTGTGTCTCTCTCTTGCTCCCTGTGTCTTTCTCGGTCCCTGTGTCTCTCCCGGTCCCTGTGTCACTCTCTCGGTCCCTGTCTCTCTCTCTCACCCCCTGTCTCTCTCTCTCGGTCACTGTGTTTCTCTCGGTCCCTGTGTGCCTCTCTCGGTCGCTGTGTCTCTCACTCGTTCCCTGTGTCTCTCACTCGGTACCTGTCTCTGTCTCGGTCCCTGTGTCTCTCTCAGTCCCGGTGTCTCTCTCGGTCCCTGTGTCTCTCTCTTGCTCCCTGTGTCTTTCTCGGTCCCTGTGTCTCTCCCGGTCCCTGTCTCTCTCTCTCAGTCCCTGTGTCTCTCTCTCGGTCCCTGTGTCTCCCTCGGTCCGTGTGTCTCATTCGGTCCCTCTGTCTCTCTCGGTCCCTGTGTCTCTCTCGGTCCTGGTGTCTCTCTTGGTCCCTGTGTCTCTCTCTCTCAGTCCCTGTGTCTCTCTCTCAGTCCCTGTGTCTCTCTCTTGCTCCCTGTGTCTTTCTCGGTCCCTGTGTCTCTCCCGGTCCCTGTGACACTCTCTCGGTCCCTGTCTCTCTCTCTCACCCCCTGTCTCTCTCTCTCGGTCACTGTGTTTCTCTCGGTTCCTGTGTGCCTCTCTCGGTCGCTGTGTCTCTCACTCGGTCCCTGTGTCTCTCACTCGGTACCTGTCTCTGTCTCGGTCCCTGTGTCTCTCTCGGTCCCGGTGTCTCTCTCGGTCCCTGTGTCTCTCTCTTGCTCCCTGTGTCTTTCTCGGTCCCTGTGTCTCTCTCGGTCCCTGTGTCTCTCTCGGTCCCTGTGTCTCTCTCGGGTCCTGTGTCTCACTCGGTCCCTGTGTCTCTCACGGTCCTTGTGTCTCTCTCTCGGTCCGTGTGTCTCTCTCTTTCAGTCCCTGTGTCTCTCTTGATCACTGTCGCTCTCTCGGTCCCGGTGTCTCTCTCGGTCCCTGTGTCTCTCTCGGTCCCTGAGTCTCTCTCTCGGTCCCTGTGTCTCACTCGGTCCCTGTGTCTCTCACTCAGTCCCTGTCTCTCTCTCGGTCCCTGTGTCTCACTCGGTCCCTGTCTCTCTCTCTATTTCAGTGTCTCTGTCGGTCCCTGTGACTCTCTCGGTCCCTGTGTCTCTCTCTAGGTCCTTGTGTCTCTCTCGGTCCCTGTGTCTCTCTCAGGGTCCCTGTGTCTCACTCGGTCCCTGTCACTCTCTCGGTCCCTGTGTCTCATTCGGTCCCTGTGTCTCTCTCTCTCGGTCCCTGTGTCTCTCTCGGTCCCGGTGTCTCTCTCGGTCCCTGTGTCTCCCTCGGTCCGTGTGTCTCACTCGGCCCCTGTGTCTCTCTCGGTCCCTGTATCTCTCTCTCAGTCCCTGTGTCTATCTCTCGGTGCCTGTGTCTCTCTCTCTCGGTCCCTCTGTCTCTCTCTCCCAGTCCCTGTGTCTCTCTCGGTCACTGTCTCTCTCTCGGTCCCTGTGTCTCTGTCGGTCTCTGTGTCTCACTCGGTCACTCTGTCTCTCTCGGTCCCTGTGTCTCTCTCGGTCACTGTCTCTCTCTCTCAGTCCCTGGGTCTCTCTCTCGGTGCCTGTGTCTCTCTCTCGGTCCCTGTGTCTCGCTCGGTCCCTGTGTCTCGCTCGGTCCCCATGTCTCTCACTCGGTCCCTGTCTCTCTCTTGGTCCCTGTGTCTCACTCGGTCCCTATCTCTCTCTCTCAGATTCAGTGTCTCTGTCGGTCCCTGTGTCTCTCTCTCAGTCCCTGTGTCTCTCTCTCGGTCCCTGTGACTCTCTCGGTCCCTGTGTCTCTCTCTAGGTCCTTGTTTCTCTCTCTGTCCCTGTGTCTCTCTCTCGGTCCCTGTCACTCTCTCGGTCCCTCTGTCTCAATCGGTCACTGTCACTCTCTCTCGGTGCCTGTGTCTCTCACTTGGTCCCTGTGTCTCTCACTCGGTACCTGTCTCTGTCTCGGTCTCTGAGTCTCTCTCGGTCCCGGTGTCTCTCTCGGTCCCTGTGTCTCTCTCTTGCTCCCTGTGTCTTACTCGGTCCCTGTGTCTCACTCGGTCCCTGTGTCTCTCTCTCGGTCCCTATCTCTCTCTCGGTCCCTGTATCTCTCACTCGGTCCCTGTGTCTCTCACTCGGTACCTGTCTCTGTCTCGGTCTCTGTGTCTCTCTCGGTCCCGGTGTCTCTCTCGGTCCCTGTGTCTCTCTGTTGCTCCCTGTGTCTTTCTCGGTCCCTGTGTCTCTCTTGGTCCCTGTGTCTCTCACTCGGTCCCTGTGTCTCTCTCGGTCCTTGTGTCTCTCTCTCGGTCCGTGTGTCTCTCTCTTTCAGTCCCTGTGTCTCTCTCGATCACTGTCTCTCTCTCGGTCCCTGTATCTCTCTCGGTCCCTGTGTCTCTCTCGGTCCCTGAGTCTCTCTCTCGGTCCCTGTGTCTCACTCGGTCCCTGTGTCTCTCACTCGGTCCCTGTCTCTCTCTCGGTCCCAGTGTCTCTCTCTATTTCAGTGTCTCTGTCGGTCCCTGTGACTCTCTCGTTTCCTGTGCCTCTCTCTAGGTCCTTGTGTCTCTCTCGGTCCCTGTGTCTCTCTCTGGGTCCCTGTGTCTCACTCGGTCCCTGTCACTCTCTCGGTCCCTGTGTCTCACTCAATCCCTGTGTCTCTCACTCGGTCCCTGAGTCTCTCACTCGGTCCCTGTGTCTCACTCGGTCCCTGTGTCACTCTCTCGGTCCCTGTCTCTCTCTCTCGGTCCCTGTCTCTCTCTCTCGGTCACTGTGTTTCTCTCGGTCCCTGTGTCTCTCTCTCGGTCCCTGTTTCCCTCTCGGTCCCTGTGTCTCTCTCTTGCTCCCTGTGTCTTTCTCGGTCCCTGTGTCTCTCCCGGTCCCTGTGTCACTCTCTCGGTCCCTGTCTCTCTCTCTCACCCCCTGTCTCTCTCTCTCGGTCACTGTGTTTCTCTCGGTCCCTGTGTGCCTCTCTCGGTCGCTGTGTCTCTCACTCGTTCCCTGTGTCTCTCACTCGGTACCTGTCTCTGTCTCGGTCCCTGTGTCTCTCTCAGTCCCGGTGTCTCTCTCGGTCCCTGTGTCTCTCTCTTGCTCCCTGTGTCTTTCTCGGTCCCTGTGTCTCTCCCGGTCCCTGTCTCTCTCTCTCAGTCCCTGTGTCTCTCTCTCGGTCCCTGTGTCTCCCTCGGTCCGTGTGTCTCATTCGGTCCCTCTGTCTCTCTCGGTCCCTGTGTCTCTCTCGGTCCTGGTGTCTCTCTTGGTCCCTGTGTCTCTCTCTCTCAGTCCCTGTGTCTCTCTCTCAGTCCCTGTGTCTCTCTCTTGCTCCCTGTTTCTTTCTCGGTCCCTGTGTCTCTCCCGGTCCCTGTGTCACTCTCTCGGTCCCTGTCTCTCTCTCTCACCCCCTGTCTCTCTCTCTCGGTCACTGTGTTTCTCTCGGTTCCTGTGTGCCTCTCTCGGTCGCTGTGTCTCTCACTCGGTCCCTGTGTCTCTCACTCGGTACCTGTCTCTGTCTCGGTCCCTGTGTCTCTCTCGGTCCCGGTGTCTCTCTCGGTCCCTGTGTCTCTCTCTTGCTCCCTGTGTCTTTCTCGGTCCCTGTGTCTCTCCCGGTCCCTGTCTCTCTCTCTCAGTCCCTGTGTCTCTCTCTCGGTCCCTGTGTCTCCTCGGTCCGTGTGTCTCATTCGGTCCCTCTGTCTCTCTCGGTCCGTGTGTCTCACTCGGTCCCTGTGTCTCACTCGGTCCCTGTCTCTCTCTCTCAGTCCCTGTGTCTCTCACACAGTACCTGTGTCTCTCTTGTTCCCTGTGTCTCTCTCTCGGTCCCTGTGTCTCTCTCTCGGTCTCTGTGTCTCTCTCTCGGTCCCTGAGACTCGCTCAGTCCCTGTGTCTCACTCGGTCCCTGTGTCTCTCTCGGTCCCTGTGTCTCTCTCGGTCCCTGTGTCTCTCTCTCGGTATCTGTGTCTCTCTCTCTCGGTCCCTGTGACTCTCTCGGTCCCTGTGTCTCTCTCTAGGTCCTTGTTTCTCTCTCGGTGCCTGTGTCTCTCACTTGGTCCCTGTGTCTCTCACTCGGTACCTGTCTCTGTCTCGGTCTCTGACTCTCTCTCGGTCCCGGTGTCTCTCTCGGTCCCTGTGTCTCTCTCTTGCTCCCTGTGTCTTTCTCGGTCCCTGTGTCTCACTCGGTCCCTGTGTCTCTCTCTCGGTCCCTATCTCTCTCTCGGTCCCTGTGTCTCTCACTCGGTCCCTGTGTCTCTCACTCGGTACCTGTCTCTGTCTCGGTCTCTGTGTCTCTCTCGGTCCCGGTGTCTCTCTCGGTCCCTGTGTCTCTCTGTTGCTCCCTGTGTCTTTCTCGGTCCCTGTGTCTCTCTTGGTCCCTGTGTCTCTCACTCGGTCCCTGTGTCTCTCTCGGTCCTTGTGTCTCTCTCTCGGTCCGTGTGTCTCTCTCTTTCAGTCCCTGTGTCTCTCTCGATCACTGTCTCTCTCTCGGTCCCTGTATCTCTCTCGGTCCCTGTGTCTCTCTCGGACCCTGAGTCTCTCTCTCGGTCCCTGTGTCTCACTCGGTCCCTGTGTCTCTCTCGGTCCCTGTGTCTCACTCGGTCCCTGTGTCTCTCACTCGGTCCCTGTCTCTCTCTCGGTCCCAGTGTCTCTCTCTATTTCAGTGTCTCTGTCGGTCCCTGTGTCTCTCTCGGTCCCTGTGCCTCTCTCTAGGTCCTTGTGTCTCTCTCGGTCCCTGTGTCTCTCTCTCGGTCCCTGTGTCTCTCTCGGTCCCTGTGTCTCACTCAATCCCTGTGTCTCTCACTCGGTCCCTGAGTCTCTCACTCGGTCCCTGTGTCTCTTTCTCGGTCCCTGTGTCTCTCTGTCTCGGTCCCTGTGTCTGTCTCTTGCTCCCTGTGTCTTTCTCGGTCCCTGTGTCTTTCTCTCGGTATCTGTGTCTCTCTCTCTCGGTCCCTGTGACTCGTTCAGTCCCTGTGTCTCTCTCTCGGTGCCTGTGTCTCTCTCTCTGCCCCTGTGTCTCTCTCGGTCTCTGTGTCTCTCTCTCGGTCCCTGTGACTCGCTCAGTCCCTGTGTCTCTCTTGTTCCCTCTGAATCTCTCTCGGTCCCTGTGTCTCTCTCTCTCGGTCCCTGTGTCTCTCTCGGTCCCTGTGTCTCTCTCTCTCGGTCCCTGTGTCTCTCTCGGTCCCTGTGTCTCCCTCGGTTCGTGTGTCTCACTCGGCCCCTGTGTCTCTCTCGGTCCCTGTATCTCTCTCTCAGTCCCTGTGTCTCTCTCTCGGTGCCTGTGTCTCTCTCTCGGTCCCTCTGTCTCTCTCTCCCAGTCCCTGTGTCTCTCTCGGTCACTGTCTCTCTCTCGGTCCCTGTGTCTCTGTCGGTCTCTGTGTCTCACTCGGTCACTCTGTCTCTCTCGGTCCCTGTGTCTCTCTCGGTCCCTGTGTCTCACGCTCTCAGTCCCTGTGTCTCTCTCTCGGTCCCTCTGTCTCTCTCTCCCAGTCCCTGTGTCTCTCTCGGTCACTGTCTCTCTCTCTCAGTCCCTGGGTCTCTCTCTCGGTGCCTGTGTCTCTCTCTCGGTCCCTGTGTCTCGCTCGGTCCCTGTGTCTCGCTCGGTCCCCATGTCTCTCACTCGGTCCCTGTCTCTCTCTTGGTCCCTGTGTCTCACTCGGTCCCTATCTCTCTCTCTCAGATTCAGTGTCTCTGTCGGTCCCTGTGTCTCTCTCTCGGTCCCTGTGACTCTCTCGGTCCCTGTGTCTCTCTCTAGGTCCTTGTTTCTCTCTCTGTCCCTGTGTCTCTCTCTCGGTCCCTGTCACTCTCTCGATCCCTCTGTCTCAATCGGTCACTGTCTCTCTCTCTCGGTGCCTGTGTCTCTCACTTGGTCCCTGTGTCTCTCACTCGGTACCTGTCTCTGTCTCGGTCTCTGAGTCTCTCTCGGTCCCGGTGTCTCTCTCGGTCCCTGTGTCTCTCTCTTGCTCCCTGTGTCTTTCTCGGTCCCTGTGTCTCACTCGGTCCTTGTGTCTCTCTCTCGGTCCCTATCTCTCTCTCGGTCCCTGTGTCTCTCACTCGGTCCCTGTGTCTCTCACTCGGTACCTGTCTCTGTCTCGGTCTCTGTGTCTCTCTCGGTCCCGGTGTCTCTCTCGGTCCCTGTGTCTCTCTGTTGCTCCCTGTGTCTTTCTCGGTCCCTGTGTCTCTCTTGGTCCCTGTGTCTCTCACTCGGTCCCTGTGTCTCTCTCGGTCCTTGTGTCTCTCTCTCGGTCCGTGTGTCTCTCTCTTTCAGTCCCTGTGTCTCTCTCGATCACTGTCTCTCTCTCGGTCCCTGTATCTCTCTCGGTCCCTGTGTCTCTCTCGGTCCCTGAGTCTCTCTCTCGGTCCCTGTGTCTCACTCGGTCCCTGTGTCTATCACTCGGTCCCTGTCTCTCTCTCGGTCCCAGTGTCTCTCTCTATTTCAGTGTCTCTGTCGGTCCCTGTGACTCTCTCGTTTCCTGTGCCTCTCTCTAGGTCCTTGTGTCTCTCTCGGTCCCTGTGTCTCTCTCTGGGTCCCTGTGTCTCACTCGGTCCCTGTCACTCTCTCGGTCCCTGTGTCTCACTCAATCCCTGTGTCTCTCACTCGGTCCCTGAGTCTCTCACTCGGTCCCTGTGTCTCTTTCTCGGTCCCTGTGTCTCACTCGGTCCCTGTGTCTCCCCCGCTGCGTGTCTCTCTCTCTCCCTGTCCCGGTGTCTCTCTATCGGTCACTGTGTCTCTCTCTCGGTCCCTGTGACTCTCTCGGTCCCTGTGTCTCTCTCTAGGTCCTTGTGTCTCTCTCGGTTCTTGTGTCTCTCTCTCGGTCCCTGTGTCTCTCTCCCTCGGTCCCTGTGTCTCACTCGGTCCCTGTGTCTCTATCGGACCCTGTGTCTCCCTCTCACCCCTGTGTCTCACTCGGTCCCTGTGTCTCTCTCGGTCCCTGTGTCTCTCTCTCGGTTCCTGTGTCTCTCTCCCTCTGTCCCTGTGTTTCTCTCCGCCCCTGTGTCTCTCTCTCAGTCCCTGTGTCCCTCTCGGTCCCTGTGTCTCACTCGGTCCCTGTGTCTCACTCGGTCCCTGTGTCACTCTCTCGGTCCCTGTCTCTCTCTCTCGGTCCCTGTCTCTCTCTCTCGGTCACTGTGTTTCTCTCGGTCCCTGTCTCTCTCTCTCGGTCACTGTGTTTCTCTTGGTCCCTGTGTCTCTCTCTCTCAGTCCCTGTGTCTCTCTCACAGTCGCTGTGTCTCTCTCTCGGTGCCTGTGTCTCTCTCTCTGCCCCTGTGTCACTCTCGGTCCCTGTGTCACTCTCTCGGTCCGTCTGTCTCCCTCGGTCCGTATGTCTCACTCGGTCCCTGTGTCTCACTCGGTCCCTGTCTCTCTCTCTCAGTCCCTGTGTCTCTCACACAGTACCTGTGTCTCTCTTGTTCCCTGTGTCTCTCTCTCGGTCCCTGTGTCTCTCTCTCGGTCTCTGTGTCTCTCTCTCGGTCCCTGTGACTCGCTCAGTCCCTGTGTCTCTCTCGGTCCCTGTGTCTCTCTCTCGGTCTCTGTGTCTCTCTCTCGGTCCCTGTGACTCGCTCAGTCCCTGTGTCTCTCTTGTTCCCTGTGTCTCTCTCTCGGTCCCTGTGTCTCATTCGGTCCCTGTGTCTCTCTCTCTCGGACCCTGTCTCTCTCCCTCGGTCCCTGTGTCTCACTCGGTCCCTGTGTCACTCTCCCTCGGTCCCTGTGTCTCTCTCGGTCCCGGTGTCTCTCTCGGTCCCTGTGTCTCCCTCGGTCCGTGTGTCTCACTCGGCCCCTGTGTCTCTCTCGGTCCCTGTATCTCTCTCTCAGACCCTGTGTCTCTCTCTCGGTGCCTGTGTCTCTCTCTCGGTCCCTCTGTCTCTCTCTCCCAGTCCCTGTGTCTCTCTCGGTCACTGTCTCTCTCTCGGTCCCTGTGTCTATGTCGGTCTCTGTGTCTCACTAGGTCACTCTGTCTCTCTCGGTCCCTGTGTCTCTCTCTCGGTCCCTGTGTCTCTCTCTCGGTCCCTGTGTCTCTCACTCGGTCCCTGTGTCTCTCACTCGGTCCCTGTCTCTCTCTTGGTCCCTGTGTCTCACTCGGTCCCTGTCTCTCTCTCTCAGATTCAATGTCTCTGTCGCTCCCTGTGTCTCTCTCTCTCTCGGTCCCTGTGACTCTCTCGGTCCCTGTGTCACTCTCTAGGTCCTTGTTTCTCTCTCGGCCCCTGTGTCTCTCTCTCTCGGTCCCTGTCACTCTCTCGGTCCCTCTCTCTCTCGGTCCCTGTGTCTCTCACTTGGTCCCTGTGTCTCTCACTGGGTACCTGTCTCTGTCTCGGTCCCTGTGTCTCTCTCGGTCCCTGTGTCTCTCTCTCGGGCCCTGTGTCTCTCTCTCGGTCCCTATCTCTCTCTCTGTCCCGGTGTCTCTCTCTCGGTCACTGTGTCTCTCTCTCAGTCCCTGTGTCTCTCTCTCAGTGCCTGTGTCTCTCTCTCGGTCCCTGTGTCTCTCTCAGTCCCTGTGACTCTCTCGGTCCCTGTGTCTCTCTCTCGGTCCCTGTGTCTCTCTCTCGGTCCCTGTGTCTCTCTCGGTCCCTGTGACTCGCTCAGTCCCTGTGTCTCTCACTCGGTCTCTGTGTCTCCCTCTCAGTCCCTGTGTCTCTCTCGGTCCCTGTGTCTCTCTCAGTCCCTCTGTCTCACTCGGTCCCTGTGTCTCTCTCGGTCCTTGTGTCTCGCTCTCGGTCCCTGTGTCTCTCTCTCTCAGTCCCTGTGTCTCTCTCGGTCACTGTCTCTCTCTCGGTCCCTGTGTCTCTCTCGGTCCCTGTGTCTCTCTCGGGTCCTGTGTCTCACTCTGTCCCTGTGTCTCTCACGGTCCTTGTGTCTCTGTCTCGGTCCGTGTGTCTCTCTCTTTCAGTCCCTGTGTCTCTCTTGATCACTGTCGCTCTCTCGGTCCCGGTGTCTCTCTCGGTCCCTGTGTCTCTCTCGGTCCCTGAGTCTCTCTCTCGGTCCCTGTGTCTCACTCGGTCCCTGTGTCTCTCACTCAGTCCCTGTCTCTCTCTCGGTCCCTGTGTCTCACTCGGTCCCTGTCTCTCTCTCTATTTCAGTGTCTCTGTCGGTCCCTGTGACTCTCTCGGTCCCTGTGTCTCTCTCTAGGTCCTTGTGTCTCTCTCGGTCCCTGTGTCTCTCTCAGGGCCCCTGTGTCTCACTCGGTCCCTGTCACTCTCTCGGTCCCTGTGTCTCACTCGGTCCCTGTGTCTCTTTCTCGGTCCCTGTGTCTCTCTCTCTGTCCCTCTGTTTCTCACTCGGTCCCTGAGTCTCTCACTCGGTCCCAGTGTCTCTTTCTCGGTCCCTGTGTCTCTCTGTCTCGGTCCCTGTGTCTGTCTCTTGCTCCCTGTGTCTTTCTCGGTCCCTGTGTCTTTCTCGGTCCCTGTGTCTCACTCGGTCCCTGTGTCTCCCCCGGTGCTTGTCTCTCTCTCTCTCTGTCCCGGTGTCTCTCTCTCGGTCACTGTGTCTCTCTCTCGGTCCCTGTGACTCTCTCGGTCCCTGTGTCTCTCTCTAGGTCCTTGTGTCTCTCTCGGTCCTTGTGTCTCTATCTCGGTCCCTGTGTCTCTCTCCCTCGGTCCCTGTGTCTCACTCGGTCCCTGTGTCTCGCTCTCACCCCTGTGTCTCACTCGGTCCCTGTGTCTCTCTCGGTCCCTGTGTCTCTCTCTCGGTCCCTGTGTCTCTCTCCCTCTGTCCCTGTGTTTCTCTCCGCCCCTGTGTCTCTCTCTCAGTCCCTGTGTCCCTCTCGGTCCCTGTGTCTCACTCGGTCCCTGTGTCACTCTCTCGGTCCCTGTCTCTCTCTCTCGGTCCCTGTCTCTCTCTCTCGGTCACTGTGTTTCTCTCGGTCCCTGTGTCTCTCTCTCGGTCCCTGTTTCCCTCTCGGTCCCTGTGTCTCTCTCTTGCTCCCTGTGTCTTTCTCGGTCCCTGTGTCTCTCCCGGTCCCTGTGTCACTCTCTCGGTCCCTGTCTCTCTCTCTCACCCCCTGTCTCTCTCTCTCGGTCACTGTGTTTCTCTCGGTCCCTGTGTGCCTCTCTCGGTCGCTGTGTCTCTCAATCGGTCCCTGTGTCTCTCTCTCGGTCCCTGTGACTCTCTCGGTCCCTGTGTCTCTCTCTAGGTCCTTGTGTTTCTCTCGGTCCTTGTGTCTCTCTCTCGGTCCCTGTGACTCTCTCCCTCGGTCCCTGTGTCTCACTCGGTCCCTGTGTCTCTCTCGGTCCCTGTGTCTCCCTCTCACCCCTGTGTCTCACTCGGTCCCTGTGTCTCTCTCGGTCCCTGTGTCTCTCTCTCGGTCCCTGTGTCTCTCTCCCTCTGTACCTGTGTTTCTCTCCGCCCCTGTGTCTCTCTCTCAGTCCCTGTGTCCCTCTCGGTCCCTGTGTCTCTCTCTTGCTCCCTGTGTCTCACTCGGTCCCTGTGTCACTCTCTCGGTCCCTGTCTCTCTCTCTCGGTCCCTGTCTCTCTCTCTCGGTCACTGTGTTTCTCTCGGTCCCTGTGTCTCTCTCTCGGTCCCTGTTTCCCTCTCGGTCCCTGTGTCTCTCTCTTACTCCCTGTGTCTTTCTCGGTCCCTGTGTCTCTCCCGGTCCCTGTGTCACTCTCTCGGTCCCTGTCTCTCTCTCTCACCCCCTGTCTCTCTCTCTCGGTCACTGTGTTTCTCTCGGTCCCTGTGTGCCTCTCTCGGTCGCTGTGTCTCTCACTCGTTCCCTGTGTCTCTCACTCGGTACCTGTCTCTGTCTCGGTCCCTGTGTCTCTCTCAGTCCCGGTGTCTCTCTCGGTCCCTGTGTCTCTCTCTTGCTCCCTGTGTCTTTCACGGTCCCTGTGTCTCTCCCGGTCCCTGTCTCTCTCTCTCAGTCCCTGTGTCTCTCTCTCGGTCCCTGTGTCTCCCTCGGTCCGTGTGTCTCATTCGGTCCCTCTGTCTCTCTCGGTCCCTGTGTCTCTCTCGGTCCTGGTGTCTCTCTTGGTCCCTGTGTCTCTCTCTCTCTCAGTCCCTGTGTCTCTCTCTCAGTCCCTGTGTCTCTCTCTTGCTCCCTGTGTCTTTCTCGGTCCCTGTGTCTCTCCCGGGCCCTGTGACACTCTCTCGGTCCCTGTCTCTCTCTCTCACACCCTGTCTCTCTCTCTCGGTCACTGTGTTTCTCTCGGTTCCTGTGTGCCTCTCTCGGTCGCTGTGTCTCTCACTCGGTCCCTGTGTCTCTCACTCGGTACCTGTCTCTGTCTCGGTCCCTGTGTCTCTCTCGGTCCCGGTGTCTCTCTCGGTCCCTGTGTCTCTCTCTTGCTCCCTGTGTCTTTCTCGGTCCCTGTGTCTCTCTCGGTCCCTGTGTCTCTCTCGGTCCCTGTGTCTCTCTCGGGTCCTGTGTCTCACTCGGTCCCTGTGTCTCTCACGGTCCTTGTGTCTCTCTCTCGGTCCGTGTGTCTCTCTCTTTCAGTCCCTGTGTCTCTCTTGATCACTTTCGCTCTCTCGGTCCCGGTGTCTCTCTCGGTCCCTGTGTCTCTCTCGGTCCCTGAGTCTCTCTCTCGGTCCCTGTGTCTCACTCGGTCCCTGTGTCTCTCACTCAGTCACTGTCTCTCTCTCGGTCCCTGTGTCTCACTCGGTCCCTGTCTCTCTCTCTATTTCAGTGTCTCTGTCGGTCCCTGTGACTCTCTCGGTCCCTGTGTCTCTCTCTAGGTCCTTGTGTCTCTCTCGGTCCCTGTGTCTCTCTCAGGGTCCCTGTGTCTCACTCGGTCCCTGTCACTCTCTCGGTCCCTGTGTCTCACTCGGTCCCTGTGTCTCTTTCTCGGTCCCTGTGTCTCTCTGTCTCGGTCCCTGTGTCTGTCTCTTGCTCCCTGTGTCTTTCTCGGTCCCTGTGTCTTTCTCGGTCCCTGTGTCTCACTCGGTCCCTGTGTCTCCCCCGGTGCTTGTCTCTCTCTCTCTCTGTCCCGGTGTCTCTCTCTCGGTCACTGTGTCTCTCTCTCGGTCCCTGTGACTCTCTCGGTCCCTGTGTCTCTCTCTAGGTCCTTGTGTCTCTCTCGGTCCTTGTGTCTCTATCTCGGTCCCTGTGTCTCTCTCCCTCGGTCCCTGTGTCTCACTCGGTCCCAGTTTCTCGCTCTCACCCCTGTGTCTCACTCGATCCCTGTGTCTCTCTCGGTCCCTGTGTCTCTCTCTCGGTCCCTGTGTCTCTCTCCCTCTGTCCCTGTGTTTCTCTCCGCCCCTGTGTCTCTCTCTCAGTCCCTGTGTCCCTCTCGGTCCCTGTGTCTCACTCGGTCCCTGTGTCACTCTCTCGGTCCCTGTCTCTCTCTCTCGGTCCCTGTCTCTCTCTCTCGGTCACTGTGTTTCTCTCGGTCCCTGTGTCTCTCTCTCGGTCCCTGTTTCCCTCTCGGTCCCTGTGTCTCTCTCTTGCTCCCTGTGTCTTTCTCGGTCCCTGTGTCTCTCCCGGTCCCTGTGTCACTCTCTCGGTCCCTGTCTCTCTCTCTCACCCCCTGTCTCTCTCTCTCGGTCACTGTGTTTCTCTCGGTCCCTGTGTGCCTCTCTCGGTCGCTGTGTCTCTCAATCGGTCCCTGTGTCTCTCTCTCGGTCCCTGTGACTCTCTCGGTCCCTGTGTCTCTCTCTAGGTCCTTGTGTCTCTCTCGGTCCTTGTGTCTCTCCCTCGGTCCCTGTGACTCTCTCCCTCGGTCCCTGTGTCTCACTCGGTCCCTGTGTCTCTCTCGGTCCCTGTGTCTCCCTCTCACCCCTGTGTCTCACTCGGTCCCTGTGTCTCTCTCGGTCCCTGTGTCTCTCTCTCGGTCCCTGTGTCTCTCTCCCTCTGTACCTGTGTTTCTCTCCGCCCCTGTGTCTCTCTCTCAGTCCCTGTGTCCCTCTCGGTCCCTGTGTCTCTCTCTTGCTCCCTGTGTCTCACTCGGTCCCTGTGTCACTCTCTCGGTCCCTGTCTCTCTCTCTCGGTCCCTGTCTCTCTCTCTCGGTCACTGTGTTTCTCTCGGTCCCTGTGTCTCTCTCTCGGTCCCTGTTTCCCTCTCGGTCCCTGTGTCTCTCTCTTGCTCCCTGTGTCTTTCTCGGTCCCTGTGTCTCTCCCGGTCCCTGTGTCACTCTCTCGGTCCCTGTCTCTCTCTCTCACCCCCTGTCTCTCTCTCTCGGACACTGTGTTTCTCTCGGTCCCTGTGTGCCTCTCTCGGTCGCTGTGTCTCTCACTCGTTCCCTGTGTCTCTCACTCGGTACCTGTCTCTGTCTCGGTCCCTGTGTCTCTCTCAGTCCCGGTGTCTCTCTCGGTCCCTGTGTCTCTCTCTTGCTCCCTGTGTCTTTCTCGGTCCCTGTGTCTCTCCCGGTCCCTGTCTCTCTCTCTCAGTCCCTGTGTCTCTCTCTCGGTCCCTGTGTCTCCCTCGGTCCGTGTGTCTCATTCGGTCCCTCTGTCTCTCTCGGTCCCTGTGTCTCTCTCGGTCCTGGTGTCTCTCTTGGTCCCTGTGTCTCTCTCTCTCAGTCCCTGTGTCTCTCTCTCAGTCCCTGTGTCTCTCTCTTGCTCCCTGTGTCTTTCTCGGTCCCTGTGTCTCTCCCGGTCCCTGTGACACTCTCTCGGTCCCTGTCTCTCTCTCTCACCCCCTGTCTCTCTCTCTCGGTCACTGTGTTTCTCTCGGTTCCTGTGTGCCTCTCTCGGTCGCTGTGTCTCTCACTCGGTCCCTGTGTCTCTCACTCGGTACCTGTCTCTGTCTCGGTCCCTGTGTCTCTCTCGGTCCCGGTGTCTCTCTCGGTCCCTGTGTCTCTCTCTTGCTCCCTGTGTCTCCTCGGTCCGTGTGTCTCATTCGGTCCCTCTGTCTCTCTCGGTCCGTGTGTCTCACTCGGTCCCTGTGTCTCACTCGGTCCCTGTCTCTCTCTCTCAGTCCCTGTGTCTCTCACACAGTACCTGTGTCTCTCTTGTTCCGTGTGTCTCTCTCTCGGTCCCTGTGTCTCTCTCTCGGTCTCTGTGTCTCTCTCTCGGTCCCTGAGACTCGCTCAGTCCCTGTGTCTCACTCGGTCCCTGTGTCTCTCTCGGTCCCTGTGTCTCTCTCGGTCCCTGTGTCTCTCTCTCGGTATCTGTGTCTCTCTCTCTCGGTCCCTGTGACTCGCTCAGTCCCTGTGTCTCTCTCTCGGTGCCTGTGTCTCTCTCTCTGCCCCTGTGTCTCTCTCGGTCTCTGTGTCTCTCTCTCGGTCCCTGTGACTCGCTCAGTCCCTGTGTCTCTCTTGTTCCCTGTGTCTCTCTCTCGGTCCCTGTGTCTCATTCGGTCCCTGTGTCTCTCTCTCTCGGTCCCTGTGTCTCTCTCTCGGTCTCTGTGTCTCTCTCTCGGTCCCTGTGACTCGCTCAGTCCCTGTGTCTCTCTTGTTCCCTGTGTCTCTCTCTCGGTCCCTGTGTCTCATTCGGTCCCTGTGTCTCTCTCTCTCGGACCCTGTCTCTCTCCCTCGGTCCCTGTGTCTCACTCGGTCCCTGTGTCTCTCTCCCTCGGTCCCTGTGTCTCTCTCGGTCCCGGTGTCTCTCTCGGTCCCTGTGTCTCCCTCGGTCCGTGTGTCTCACTCGGCCCCTGTGTCTCTCTCGGTCCCTGTAAATCTCTCTCAGACCCTGTGTCTCTCTCTCGGTGCCTGTGTCTCTCTCTCTCGGTCCCTCTGTCTCTCTCTCCCAGTCCCTGTGTCTCTCTCGGTCACTGTCTCTCTCTCGGTCCCTGTGTCTATGTCGGTCTCTGTGTCTCACTAGGTCACTCTGTCTCTCTCGGTCCCTGTGTCTCTCTCTCGGTCCCTGTGTCTCTCTCTCGGTCCCTGTGTCTCTCACTCGGTCCCTGTGTCTCTCACTCGGTCCCTGTGTCTCCCTCGGTCCGTGTGCCTCACTCGGCCCCTGTGTCTCTCTCGGTCCCTGTAAATCTCTCTCAGACCCTGTGTCTCTCTCTCGGTGCCTGTGTCTCTCTCTCGGTCCCTCTGTCTCTCTCTCCCAGTCCCTGTGTCTCTCTCGGTCACTGTCTCTCTCTCGGTCCCTGTGTCTATGTCGGTCTCTGTGTCTCACTAGGTCACTCTGTCTCTCTCGGTCCCTGTGTCTCTCTCTCGGTCCCTGTGTCTCTCTCTCGGTCCCTGTGTCTCTCACTCGGTCCCTGCGTCTCACTCGGTCCCTGTGTCACTCTCTCGGTCCCTGTCTCTCTCTCTCGGTCCCTGTCTCTCTCTCTCGGTCACTGTGTTTCTCTCGGTCCCTGTGTCTCTCTCTCGGTCCCTGTTTCCCTCTCGGTCCCTGTGTCTCTCTCTTGCTCCCTGTGTCTTTCTCGGTCCCTGTGTCTCTCCCGGTCCCTGTGTCACTCTCTCGGTCCCTGTCTCTCTCTCTCACCCCTGTCTCTCTCTCTCGGTCACTGTGTTTCTCTCGGTCCCTGTGTGCCTCTCTCGGTCGCTGTGTCTCTCAATCGGTCCCTGTGTCTCTCTCTCGGTCCCTGTGACTCTCTCGGTCCCTGTGTCTCTCTCTAGGTCCTTGTGTCTCTCTCGGTCCTTGTGTCTCTCTCTCGGTCCCTGTGACTCTCTCCCTCGGTCCCTGTGTCTCACTCGGTCCCTGTGTCTCTCTCGGTCCCTGTGTCTCCCTCTCACCCCTGTGTCTCACTCGGTCCCTGTGTCTCTCTCGGTCCCTGTGTCTCTCTCTCGGTCCCTGTGTCTCTCTCCCTCTGTACCTGTGTTTCTCTCCGCCCCTGTGTCTCTCTCTCAGTCCCTGTGTCCCTCTCGGTCCCTGTGTCTCTCTCTTGCTCCCTGTGTCTAACTCGGTCCCTGTGTCACTCTCTCGGTCCCTGTCTCTCTCTCTCGGTCCCTGTCTCTCTCTCTCGGTCACTGTGTTTCTCTCGGTCCCTGTGTCTCTCTCTCGGTCCCTGTTTCCCTCTCGGTCCCTCTGTCTCTCTCTTGCTCCCTGTGTCTTTCTCGGTCCCTGTGTCTCTCCCGGTCCCTGTGTCACTCTCTCGGTCCCTGTCTCTCTCTCTCACCCCCTGTCTCTCTCTCTCGGTCACTGTGTTTCTCTCGGTCCCTGTGTGCCTCTCTCGGTCGCTGTGTCTCTCACTCGTTCCCTGTGTCTCTCACTCGGTACCTGTCTCTGTCTCGGTCCCTGTGTCTCTCTCAGTCCCGGTGTCTCTCTCGGTCCCTGTGTCTCTCTCTTGCTCCCTGTGTCTTTCTCGGTCCCTGTGTCTCTCCCGGTCCCTGTCTCTCTCTCTCAGTCCCTGTGTCTCTCTCTCGGTCCCTGTGTCTCCCTCGGTCCGTGTGTCTCATTCGGTCCCTCTGTCTCTCTCGGTCCCTGTGTCTCTCTCGGTCCTGGTGTCTCTCTTGGTCCCTGTGTCTCTCTCTCTCAGTCCCTGTGTCTCTCTCTCAGTCCCTGTGTCTCTCTCTTGCTCCCTGTGTCTTTCTCGGTCCCTGTGTCTCTCCCGGTCCCTGTGACACTCTCTCGGTCCCTGTCTCTCTCTCTCACCCCCTGTCTCTCTCTCTCGGTCACTGTGTTTCTCTCGGTTCCTGTGTGCCTCTCTCGGTCGCTGTGTCTCTCACTCGGTCCCTGTGTCTCTCACTCGGTACCTGTCTCTGTCTCGGTCCCTGTGTCTCTCTCGGTCCCGGTGTCTCTCTCGGTCCCTGTGTCTCTCTCTTGCTCCCTGTGTCTTTCTCGGTCCCTGTGTCTCTCCCGGTCCCTGTCTCTCTCTCTCAGTCCCTGTGTCTCTCTCTCGGTCCCTGTGTCTCCTCGGTCCGTGTGTCTCATTCGGTCCCTCTGTCTCTCTCGGTCCGTGTGTCTCACTCGGTCCCTGTGTCTCACTCGGTCCCTGTCTCTCTCTCTCAGTCCCTGTGTCTCTCACACAGTACCTGTGTCTCTCTTGTTCCCTGTGTCTCTCTCTCGGTCCCTGTGTCTCTCTCTCGGTCTCTGTGTCTCTCTCTCGGTCCCTGAGACTCGCTTAGTCCCTGTGTCTCACTCGGTCCCTGTGTCTCTCTCGGTCCCTGTGTCTCTCTCGGTCCCTGTGTCTCTCTCTCGGTATCTGTGTCTCTCTCTCTCGGTCCCTGTGACTCGCTCAGTCCCTGTGTCTCTCTCTCGGTGCCTGTGTCTCTCTCTCTGCCCCTGTGTCTCTCTCGGTCTCTGTGTCTCTCTCTCGGTCCCTGTGACTCGCTCAGTCCCTGTGTCTCTCTTGTTCCCTGTGTCTCTCTCTCGGTCCCTGTGTCTCATTCGGTCCCTGTGTCTCTCTCTCTCGGTCCCTGTGTCTCTCTCGGTCCCGGTGTCTCTCTCGGTCCCTGTGTCTCCCTCGGTCCGTGTGTCTCACTCGGCCCCTGTGTCTCTCTCGGTCCCTGTATCTCTCTCTCAGTCCCTGTGTCTATCTCTCGGTGCCTGTGTCTCTCTCTCGGTCCCTCTGTCTCTCTCTCCCAGTCCCTGTGTCTCTCTCGGTCACTGTCTCTCTCTCGGTCCCTGTGTCTCTGTCGGTCTCTGTGTCTCACTCGGTCACTCTGTCTCTCTCGGTCCCTGTGTCTCTCTCGGTCCCTGTGTCTCACGCTCTCAGTCCCTGTGTCTTTCTCGGTCACTGTCTCTCTCTCTCAGTCCCTGGGTCTCTCTCTCGGTGCCTGTGTCTCTCTCTCGGTCCCTGTGTCTCGCTCGGTCCCTGTGTCTCGCCCTGTCCCCATGTCTCTCACTCGATCCCTGTCTCTCTCTTGGTCCCTGTGTCTCACTCGGTCCCTATCTCTCTCTCTCAGATTCAGTGTCTCTGTCGGTCCCTGTGTCTCTCTCTCGGTCCCTGTGACTCTCTCGGTCCCTGTGTCTCTCTCTAGGTCCTTGTTTCTCTCTCTGTCCCTGTGTCTCTCTCTCGGTCCCTGTCACTCTCTCGGTCCCTGTGTCTCAATCGGTCCCTGTGTCTCTCTCTCGGTCCCTATCTCTCTCTCGGTCCCTGTGTCTCTCACTCGGTCCCTGTGTCTCTCACTCGGTACCTGTCTCTGTCTCGGTCTCTGTGTCTCTCTCGGTCCCGGTGTCTCTCTCGGTCCCTGTGTCTCTCTGTTGCTCCCTGTGTCTTTCTCGGTCCCTGTGTCTCTCACTCGGTCCCTGTGTCTCTCTCGGTCCTTGTGTCTCTCTCTCGGTCCGTGTGTCTCTCTCTTTCAGTCCCTGTGTCTCTCTCGATCACTGTCTCTCTCTCGGTCCCTGTATCTCTCTCGGTCCCTGTGTCTCTCTCGGTCCCTGAGTCTCTCTCTCGGTCCCTGTGTCTCACTCGGTCCCTGTGTCTCTCACTCGGTCCCTGTCTCTCTCTCGGTCCCAGTGTCTCTCTCTATTTCAGTGTCTCTGTCGGTCCCTGTGACTCTCTCGTTTCCTGTGCCTCTCTCTAGGTCCTTGTGTCTCTCTCGGTCCCTGTGTCTCTCTCTGGGTCCCTGTGTCTCACTCGGTCCCTGTCACTCTCTCGGTCCCTGTGTCTCACTCAATCCCTGTGTCTCTCACTCGGTCCCTGAGTCTCTCACTCGGTCCCTGTGTCTCTTTCTCGGTCCCTGTGTCTCTCTGTCTCGGTCCCTGTGTCTGTCTCTTGCTCCCTGTGTCTCTCTTGGTCCCTGTGTCTCTCACTCGGTCCCTGTGTCTCTCTCGGTCCTTGTGTCTCTCTCTCGGTCCGTGTGTCTCTCTCTTTCAGTCCCTGTGTCTCTCTCGATCACTGTCTCTCTCTCGGTCCCTGTATCTCTCTCGGTCCCTGTGTCTCTCTCGGTCCCTGAGTCTCTCTCTCGGTCCCTGTGTCTCACTCGGTCCCTGTGTCTCTCACTCGGTCCCTGTCTCTCTCTCGGTCCCAGTGTCTCTCTCTATTTCAGTGTCTCTGTCGGTCCCTGTGACTCTCTCGGTCCCTGTGTCTCTCTCTAGGTCCTTGTGTCTCTCTCGGTCCCTGTGTCTCTCTCAGGGCCCCTGTGTCTCACTCGGTCCCTGTCACTCTCTCGGTCCCTGTGTCTCACTCGGTCCCTGTGTCTCTTTCTCGGTCCCTGTGTCTCTCTCTCTGTCCCTCTGTTTCTCACTCGGTCCCTGAGTCTCTCACTCGGTCCCAGTGTCTCTTTCTCGGTCCCTGTGTCTCTCTGTCTCGGTCCCTGTGTCTGTCTCTTGCTCCCTGTGTCTTTCTCGGTCCCTGTGTCTTTCTCGGTCCCTGTGTCTCACTCGGTCCCTGTGTCTCCCCCGGTGCTTGTCTCTCTCTCTCTCTGTCCCGGTGTCTCTCTCTCGGTCACTGTGTCTCTCTCTCGGTCCCTGTGACTCTCTCGGTCCCTGTGTCTCTCTCTAGGTCCTTGTGTCTCTCTCGGTCCTTGTGTCTCTATCTCGGTCCCTGTGTCTCTCTCCCTCGGTCCCTGTGTCTCACTCGGTCCCTGTGTCTCGCTCTCACCCCTGTGTCTCACTCGGTCCCTGTGTCTCTCTCGGTCCCTGTGTCTCTCTCTCGGTCCCTGTGTCTCTCTCCCTCTGTCCCTGTGTTTCTCTCCGCCCCTGTGTCTCTCTCTCAGTCCCTGTGTCCCTCTCGGTCCCTGTGTCTCACTCGGTCCCTGTGTCACTCTCTCGGTCCCTGTCTCTCTCTCTCGGTCCCTGTCTCTCTCTCTCGGTCACTGTGTTTCTCTCGGTCCCTGTGTCTCTCTCTCGGTCCCTGTTTCCCTCTCGGTCCCTGTGTCTCTCTCTTGCTCCCTGTGTCTTTCTCGGTCCCTGTGTCTCTCCCGGTCCCTGTGTCACTCTCTCGGTCCCTGTCTCTCTCTCTCACCCCCTGTCTCTCTCTCTCGGTCACTGTGTTTCTCTCGGTCCCTGTGTGCCTCTCTCGGTCGCTGTGTCTCTCAATCGGTCCCTGTGTCTCTCTCTCGGTCCCTGTGACTCTCTCGGTCCCTGTGTCTCTCTCTAGGTCCTTGTGTTTCTCTCGGTCCTTGTGTCTCTCTCTCGGTCCCTGTGACTCTCTCCCTCGGTCCCTGTGTCTCACTCGGTCCCTGTGTCTCTCTCGGTCCCTGTGTCTCCCTCTCACCCCTGTGTCTCACTCGGTCCCTGTGTCTCTCTCGGTCCCTGTGTCTCTCTCTCGGTCCCTGTGTCTCTCTCCCTCTGTACCTGTGTTTCTCTCCGCCCCTGTGTCTCTCTCTCAGTCCCTGTGTCCCTCTCGGTCCCTGTGTCTCTCTCTTGCTCCCTGTGTCTCACTCGGTCCCTGTGTCACTCTCTCGGTCCCTGTCTCTCTCTCTCGGTCCCTGTCTCTCTCTCTCGGTCACTGTGTTTCTCTCGGTCCCTGTGTCTCTCTCTCGGTCCCTGTTTCCCTCTCGGTCCCTGTGTCTCTCTCTTGCTCCCTGTGTCTTTCTCGGTCCCTGTGTCTCTCCCGGTCCCTGTGTCACTCTCTCGGTCCCTGTCTCTCTCTCTCACCCCCTGTCTCTCTCTCTCGGTCACTGTGTTTCTCTCGGTCCCTGTGTGCCTCTCTCGGTCGCTGTGTCTCTCACTCGTTCCCTGTGTCTCTCACTCGGTACCTGTCTCTGTCTCGGTCCCTGTGTCTCTCTCAGTCCCGGTGTCTCTCTCGGTCCCTGTGTCTCTCTCTTGCTCCCTGTGTCTTTCACGGTCCCTGTGTCTCTCCCGGTCCCTGTCTCTCTCTCTCAGTCCCTGTGTCTCTCTCTCGGTCCCTGTGTCTCCCTCGGTCCGTGTGTCTCATTCGGTCCCTCTGTCTCTCTCGGTCCCTGTGTCTCTCTCGGTCCTGGTGTCTCTCTTGGTCCCTGTGTCTCTCTCTCTCTCAGTCCCTGTGTCTCTCTCTCAGTCCCTGTGTCTCTCTCTTGCTCCCTGTGTCTTTCTCGGTCCCTGTGTCTCTCCCGGGCCCTGTGACACTCTCTCGGTCCCTGTCTCTCTCTCTCACACCCTGTCTCTCTCTCTCGGTCACTGTGTTTCTCTCGGTTCCTGTGTGCCTCTCTCGGTCGCTGTGTCTCTCACTCGGTCCCTGTGTCTCTCACTCGGTACCTGTCTCTGTCTCGGTCCCTGTGTCTCTCTCGGTCCCGGTGTCTCTCTCGGTCCCTGTGTCTCTCTCTTGCTCCCTGTGTCTTTCTCGGTCCCTGTGTCTCTCTCGGTCCCTGTGTCTCTCTCGGTCCCTGTGTCTCTCTCGGGTCCTGTGTCTCACTCGGTCCCTGTGTCTCTCACGGTCCTTGTGTCTCTCTCTCGGTCCGTGTGTCTCTCTCTTTCAGTCCCTGTGTCTCTCTTGATCACTTTCGCTCTCTCGGTCCCGGTGTCTCTCTCGGTCCCTGTGTCTCTCTCGGTCCCTGAGTCTCTCTCTCGGTCCCTGTGTCTCACTCGGTCCCTGTGTCTCTCACTCAGTCACTGTCTCTCTCTTGGTCCCTGTGTCTCACTCGGTCCCTGTCTCTCTCTCTATTTCAGTGTCTCTGTCGGTCCCTGTGACTCTCTCGGTCCCTGTGTCTCTCTCTAGGTCCTTGTGTCTCTCTCGGTCCCTGTGTCTCTCTCAGGGTCCCTGTGTCTCACTCGGTCCCTGTCACTCTCTCGGTCCCTGTGTCTCACTCGGTCCCTGTGTCTCTTTCTCGGTCCCTGTGTCTCTCTGTCTCGGTCCCTGTGTCTGTCTCTTGCTCCCTGTGTCTTTCTCGGTCCCTGTGTCTTTCTCGGTCCCTGTGTCTCACTCGGTCCCTGTGTCTCCCCCGGTGCTTGTCTCTCTCTCTCTCTGTCCCGGTGTCTCTCTCTCGGTCACTGTGTCTCTCTCTCGGTCCCTGTGACTCTCTCGGTCCCTGTGTCTCTCTCTAGGTCCTTGTGTCTCTCTCGGTCCTTGTGTCTCTATCTCGGTCCCTGTGTCTCTCTCCCTCGGTCCCTGTGTCTCACTCGGTCCCAGTTTCTCGCTCTCACCCCTGTGTCTCACTCGATCCCTGTGTCTCTCTCGGTCCCTGTGTCTCTCTCTCGGTCCCTGTGTCTCTCTCCCTCTGTCCCTGTGTTTCTCTCCGCCCCTGTGTCTCTCTCTCAGTCCCTGTGTCCCTCTCGGTCCCTGTGTCTCACTCGGTCCCTGTGTCACTCTCTCGGTCCCTGTCTCTCTCTCTCGGTCCCTGTCTCTCTCTCTCGGTCACTGTGTTTCTCTCGGTCCCTGTGTCTCTCTCTCGGTCCCTGTTTCCCTCTCGGTCCCTGTGTCTCTCTCTTGCTCCCTGTGTCTTTCTCGGTCCCTGTGTCTCTCCCGGTCCCTGTGTCACTCTCTCGGTCCCTGTCTCTCTCTCTCACCCCCTGTCTCTCTCTCTCGGTCACTGTGTTTCTCTCGGTCCCTGTGTGCCTCTCTCGGTCGCTGTGTCTCTCAATCGGTCCCTGTGTCTCTCTCTCGGTCCCTGTGACTCTCTCGGTCCCTGTGTCTCTCTCTAGGTCCTTGTGTCTCTCTCGGTCCTTGTGTCTCTCCCTCGGTCCCTGTGACTCTCTCCCTCGGTCCCTGTGTCTCACTCGGTCCCTGTGTCTCTCTCGGTCCCTGTGTCTCCCTCTCACCCCTGTGTCTCACTCGGTCCCTGTGTCTCTCTCGGTCCCTGTGTCTCTCTCTCGGTCCCTGTGTCTCTCTCCCTCTGTACCTGTGTTTCTCTCCGCCCCTGTGTCTCTCTCTCAGTCCCTGTGTCCCTCTCGGTCCCTGTGTCTCTCTCTTGCTCCCTGTGTCTCACTCGGTCCCTGTGTCACTCTCTCGGTCCCTGTCTCTCTCTCTCGGTCCCTGTCTCTCTCTCTCGGTCACTGTGTTTCTCTCGGTCCCTGTGTCTCTCTCTCGGTCCCTGTTTCCCTCTCGGTCCCTGTGTCTCTCTCTTGCTCCCTGTGTCTTTCTCGGTCCCTGTGTCTCTCCCGGTCCCTGTGTCACTCTCTCGGTCCCTGTCTCTCTCTCTCACCCCCTGTCTCTCTCTCTCGGACACTGTGTTTCTCTCGGTCCCTGTGTGCCTCTCTCGGTCGCTGTGTCTCTCACTCGTTCCCTGTGTCTCTCACTCGGTACCTGTCTCTGTCTCGGTCCCTGTGTCTCTCTCAGTCCCGGTGTCTCTCTCGGTCCCTGTGTCTCTCTCTTGCTCCCTGTGTCTTTCTCGGTCCCTGTGTCTCTCCCGGTCCCTGTCTCTCTCTCTCAGTCCCTGTGTCTCTCTCTCGGTCCCTGTGTCTCCCTCGGTCCGTGTGTCTCATTCGGTCCCTCTGTCTCTCTCGGTCCCTGTGTCTCTCTCGGTCCTGGTGTCTCTCTTGGTCCCTGTGTCTCTCTCTCTCAGTCCCTGTGTCTCTCTCTCAGTCCCTGTGTCTCTCTCTTGCTCCCTGTGTCTTTCTCGGTCCCTGTGTCTCTCCCGGTCCCTGTGACACTCTCTCGGTCCCTGTCTCTCTCTCTCACCCCCTGTCTCTCTCTCTCGGTCACTGTGTTTCTCTCGGTTCCTGTGTGCCTCTCTCGGTCGCTGTGTCTCTCACTCGGTCCCTGTGTCTCTCACTCGGTACCTGTCTCTGTCTCGGTCCCTGTGTCTCTCTCGGTCCCGGTGTCTCTCTCGGTCCCTGTGTCTCTCTCTTGCTCCCTGTGTCTTTCTCGGTCCCTGTGTCTCTCCCGGTCCCTGTCTCTCTCTCTCAGTCCCTGTGTCTCTCTCTCGGTCCCTGTGTCTCCTCGGTCCGTGTGTCTCATTCGGTCCCTCTGTCTCTCTCGGTCCGTGTGTCTCACTCGGTCCCTGTGTCTCACTCGGTCCCTGTCTCTCTCTCTCAGTCCCTGTGTCTCTCACACAGTACCTGTGTCTCTCTTGTTCCGTGTGTCTCTCTCTCGGTCCCTGTGTCTCTCTCTCGGTCTCTGTGTCTCTCTCTCGGTCCCTGAGACTCGCTCAGTCCCTGTGTCTCACTCGGTCCCTGTGTCTCTCTCGGTCCCTGTGTCTCTCTCGGTCCCTGTGTCTCTCTCTCGGTATCTGTGTCTCTCTCTCTCGGTCCCTGTGACTCGCTCAGTCCCTGTGTCTCTCTCTCGGTGCCTGTGTCTCTCTCTCTGCCCCTGTGTCTCTCTCGGTCTCTGTGTCTCTCTCTCGGTCCCTGTGACTCGCTCAGTCCCTGTGTCTCTCTTGTTCCCTGTGTCTCTCTCTCGGTCCCTGTGTCTCATTCGGTCCCTGTGTCTCTCTCTCTCGGTCCCTGTGTCTCTCTCTCGGTCTCTGTGTCTCTCTCTCGGTCCCTGTGACTCGCTCAGTCCCTGTGTCTCTCTTGTTCCCTGTGTCTCTCTCTCGGTCCCTGTGTCTCATTCGGTCCCTGTGTCTCTCTCTCTCGGACCCTGTCTCTCTCCCTCGGTCCCTGTGTCTCACTCGGTCCCTGTGTCTCTCTCCCTCGGTCCCTGTGTCTCTCTCGGTCCCGGTGTCTCTCTCGGTCCCTGTGTCTCCCTCGGTCCGTGTGTCTCACTCGGCCCCTGTGTCTCTCTCGGTCCCTGTAAATCTCTCTCAGACCCTGTGTCTCTCTCTCGGTGCCTGTGTCTCTCTCTCTCGGTCCCTCTGTCTCTCTCTCCCAGTCCCTGTGTCTCTCTCGGTCACTGTCTCTCTCTCGGTCCCTGTGTCTATGTCGGTCTCTGTGTCTCACTAGGTCACTCTGTCTCTCTCGGTCCCTGTGTCTCTCTCTCGGTCCCTGTGTCTCTCTCTCGGTCCCTGTGTCTCTCACTCGGTCCCTGTGTCTCTCACTCGGTCCCTGTGTCTCCCTCGGTCCGTGTGTCTCACTCGGCCCCTGTGTCTCTCTCGGTCCCTGTAAATCTCTCTCAGACCCTGTGTCTCTCTCTCGGTGCCTGTGTCTCTCTCTCGGTCCCTCTGTCTCTCTCTCCCAGTCCCTGTGTCTCTCTCGGTCACTGTCTCTCTCTCGGTCCCTGTGTCTATGTCGGTCTCTGTGTCTCACTAGGTCACTCTGTCTCTCTCGGTCCCTGTGTCTCTCTCTCGGTCCCTGTGTCTCTCTCTCGGTCCCTGTGTCTCTCACTCGGTCCCTGCGTCTCACTCGGTCCCTGTGTCACTCTCTCGGTCCCTGTCTCTCTCTCTCGGTCCCTGTCTCTCTCTCTCGGTCACTGTGTTTCTCTCGGTCCCTGTGTCTCTCTCTCGGTCCCTGTTTCCCTCTCGGTCCCTGTGTCTCTCTCTTGCTCCCTGTGTCTTTCTCGGTCCCTGTGTCTCTCCCGGTCCCTGTGTCACTCTCTCGGTCCCTGTCTCTCTCTCTCACCCCTGTCTCTCTCTCTCGGTCACTGTGTTTCTCTCGGTCCCTGTGTGCCTCTCTCGGTCGCTGTGTCTCTCAATCGGTCCCTGTGTCTCTCTCTCGGTCCCTGTGACTCTCTCGGTCCCTGTGTCTCTCTCTAGGTCCTTGTGTCTCTCTCGGTCCTTGTGTCTCTCTCTCGGTCCCTGTGACTCTCTCCCTCGGTCCCTGTGTCTCACTCGGTCCCTGTGTCTCTCTCGGTCCCTGTGTCTCCCTCTCACCCCTGTGTCTCACTCGGTCCCTGTGTCTCTCTCGGTCCCTGTGTCTCTCTCTCGGTCCCTGTGTCTCTCTCCCTCTGTACCTGTGTTTCTCTCCGCCCCTGTGTCTCTCTCTCAGTCCCTGTGTCCCTCTCGGTCCCTGTGTCTCTCTCTTGCTCCCTGTGTCTAACTCGGTCCCTGTGTCACTCTCTCGGTCCCTGTCACACAGTGAGCACGTGTCTCGTCACTGTGTTTCTCTCGGTCCCTGTGTCTCTCTCTCGGTCCCTGTTTCCCTCTCGGTCCCTCTGTCTCTCTCTTGCTCCCTGTGTCTTTCTCGGTCCCTGTGTCTCTCCCGGTCCCTGTGTCACTCTCTCGGTCCCTGTCTCTCTCTCTCACCCCCTGTCTCTCTCTCTCTCGGTCACTGTGTTTCTCTCGGTCCCTGTGTGCCTCTCTCGGTCGCTGTGTCTCTCACTCGTTCCCTGTGTCTCTCACTCGGTACCTGTCTCTGTCTCGGTCCCTGTGTCTCTCTCAGTCCCGGTGTCTCTCTCGGTCCCTGTGTCTCTCTCTTGCTCCCTGTGTCTTTCTCGGTCCCTGTGTCTCTCCCGGTCCCTGTCTCTCTCTCTCAGTCCCTGTGTCTCTCTCTCGGTCCCTGTGTCTCCTCGGTCCGTGTGTCTCATTCGGTCCCTCTGTCTCTCTCGGTCCCTGTGTCTCTCTCGGTCCTGGTGTCTCTCTTGGTCCCTGTGTCTCTCTCTCTCAGTCCCTGTGTCTCTCTCTCAGTCCCTGTGTCTCTCTCTTGCTCCCTGTGTCTTTCTCGGTCCCTGTGTCTCTCCCGGTCCCTGTGACACTCTCTCGGTCCCTGTCTCTCTCTCTCACCCCCTGTCTCTCTCTCTCGGTCACTGTGTTTCTCTCGGTTCCTGTGTGCCTCTCTCGGTCGCTGTGTCTCTCACTCGGTCCCTGTGTCTCTCACTCGGTACCTGTCTCTGTCTCGGTCCCTGTGTCTCTCTCGGTCCCGGTGTCTCTCTCGGTCCCTGTGTCTCTCTCTTGCTCCCTGTGTCTTTCTCGGTCCCTGTGTCTCTCCCGGTCCCTGTCTCTCTCTCTCAGTCCCTGTGTCTCTCTCTCGGTCCCTGTGTCTCCTCGGTCCGTGTGTCTCATTCGGTCCCTCTGTCTCTCTCGGTCCGTGTGTCTCACTCGGTCCCTGTGTCTCACTCGGTCCCTGTCTCTCTCTCTCAGTCCCTGTGTCTCTCACACAGTACCTGTGTCTCTCTTGTTCCCTGTGTCTCTCTCTCGGTCCCTGTGTCTCTCTCTCGGTCTCTGTGTCTCTCTCTCGGTCCCTGAGACTCGCTTAGTCCCTGTGTCTCACTCGGTCCCTGTGTCTCTCTCGGTCCCTGTGTCTCTCTCGGTCCCTGTGTCTCTCTCTCGGTATCTGTGTCTCTCTCTCTCGGTCCCTGTGACTCGCTCAGTCCCTGTGTCTCTCTCTCGGTGCCTGTGTCTCTCTCTCTGCCCCTGTGTCTCTCTCGGTCTCTGTGTCCTCTCTCTCGGTCCCTGTGACTCGCTCAGTCCCTGTGTCTCTCTTGTTCCCTGTGTCTCTCTCTCGGTCCCTGTGTCTCATTCGGTCCCTGTGTCTCTCTCTCTCGGTCCCTGTGTCTCTCTCGGTCCCGGTGTCTCTCTCGGTCCCTGTGTCTCCCTCGGTCCGTGTGTCTCACTCGGCCCCTGTGTCTCTCTCGGTCCCTGTATCTCTCTCTCAGTCCCTGTGTCTATCTCTCGGTGCCTGTGTCTCTCTCTCGGTCCCTCTGTCTCTCTCTCCAGTCCCTGTGTCTCTCTCGGTCACTGTCTCTCTCTCGGTCCCTGTGTCTCTGTCGGTCTCTGTGTCTCACTCGGTCACTCTGTCTCTCTCGGTCCCTGTGTCTCTCTCGGTCCCTGTGTCTCACGCTCTCAGTCCCTGTGTCTTTCTCGGTCACTGTCTCTCTCTCTCAGTCCCTGGGTCTCTCTCTCGGTGCCTGTGTCTCTCTCTCGGTCCCTGTGTCTCGCTCGGTCCCTGTGTCTCGCCCTGTCCCCATGTCTCTCACTCGATCCCTGTCTCTCTCTTGGTCCCTGTGTCTCACTCGGTCCCTATCTCTCTCTCTCAGATTCAGTGTCTCTGTCGGTCCTGTGTCTCTCTCTCGGTCCCTGTGACTCTCTCGGTCCCTGTGTCTCTCTCTAGGTCCTTGTTTCTCTCTCTGTCCCTGTGTCTCTCTCTCGGTCCCTGTCACTCTCTCGGTCCCTCTGTCTCAATCGGTCACTGTCTCTCTCTCTCGGTGCCTGTGTCTCTCACTTGGTCCCTGTGTCTCTCACTCGGTACCTGTCTCTGTCTCGGTCTCTGAGTCTCTCTCGGACCCGGTGTCTCTCTCGGTCCCTGTGTCTCTCTCTTGCTCCCTGTGTCTTTCTCGGTCCCTGTGTCTCAATCGGTCCCTGTGTCTCTCTCTCGGTCCCTATCTCTCTCTCGGTCCCTGTGTCTCTCACTCGGTCCCTGTGTCTCTCACTCGGTACCTGTCTCTGTCTCGGTCTCTGTGTCTCTCTCGGTCCCGGTGTCTCTCTCGGTCCTGTGTCTCTCTGTTGCTCCCTGTGTCTTTCTCGGTCCCTGTGTCTCTCACTCGGTCCCTGTGTCTCTCTCGGTCCTTGTGTCTCTCTCTCGGTCCGTGTGTCTCTCTCTTTCAGTCCCTGTGTCTCTCTCGATCACTGTCTCTCTCTCGGTCCCTGTATCTCTCTCGGTCCCTGTGTCTCTCTCGGTCCCTGAGTCTCTCTCTCGGTCCCTGTGTCTCACTCGGTCCCTGTGTCTCTCACTCGGTCCCTGTCTCTCTCTCGGTCCCAGTGTCTCTCTCTATTTCAGTGTCTCTGTCGGTCCCTGTGACTCTCTCGTTTCCTGTGCCTCTCTCTAGGTCCTTGTGTCTCTCTCGGTCCCTGTGTCTCTCTCTGGGTCCCTGTGTCTCACTCGGTCCCTGTCACTCTCTCGGTCCCTGTGTCTCACTCAATCCCTGTGTCTCTCACTCGGTCCCTGAGTCTCTCACTCGGTCCCTGTGTCTCTTTCTCGGTCCCTGTGTCTCTCTGTCTCGGTCCCTGTGTCTGTCTCTTGCTCCCTGTGTCTCTCTTGGTCCCTGTGTCTCTCACTCGGTCCCTGTGTCTCTCTGGGTCCTTGTGTCTCTCTCTCGGTCCGTGTGTCTCTCTCTTTCAGTCCCTGTGTCTCTCTCGATCACTGTCTCTCTCTCGGTCCCTGTATCTCTCTCGGTCCCTGTGTCTCTCTCGGTCCCTGAGTCTCTCTCTCGGTCCCTGTGTCTCACTCGGTCCCTGTGTCTCTCACTCGGTCCCTGTCTCTCTCTCGGTCCCAGTGTCTCTCTCTATTTCAGTGTCTCTGTCGGTCCCTGTGACTCTCTCGTTTCCTGTGCCTCTCTCTAGGTCCTTGTGTCTCTCTCGGTCCCTGTGTCTCTCTCTGGGTCCCTGTGTCTCACTCGGTCCCTGTCACTCTCTCGGTCCCTGTGTCTCACTCAATCCCTGTGTCTCTCACTCGGTCCCTGAGTCTCTCACTCGGTCCCTGTGTCTCACTCGGTCCCTGTGTCACTCTCTCGGTCCCTGTCTCTCTCTCTCGGTCCCTGTCTCTCTCTCTCGGTCACTGTGTTTCTCTCGGTCCCTGTGTCTCTCTCTCGGTCCCTGTTTCCCTCTCGGTCCCTGTGTCTCTCTCTTGCTCCCTGTGTCTTTCTCGGTCCCCGTGTCTCTCCCGGTCCCTGTGTCACTCTCTCGGTCCCTGTCTCTCTCTCTCACCCCCTGTCTCTCTCTCTCGGTCACTGTGTTTCTCTCGGTCCCTGTGTGCCTCTCTCGGTCGCTGTGTCTCTCACTCGTTCCCTGTGTCTCTCACTCGGTACCTGTCTCTGTCTCGGTCCCTGTGTCTCTCTCAGTCCCGGTGTCTCTCTCGGTCCCTGTGTCTCTCTCTTGCTCCCTGTGTCTTTCTCGGTCCCTGTGTCTCTCCCGGTCCCTGTCTCTCTCTCTCAGTCCCTGTGTCTCTCTCTCGGTCCCTGTGTCTCCCTCGGTCCGTGTGTCTCATTCGGTCCCTCTGTCTCTCTCGGTCCCTGTGTCTCTCTCGGTCCTGGTGTCTCTCTTGGTCCCTGTGTCTCTCTCTCTCAGTCCCTGTGTCTCTCTCTCAGTCCCTGTGTCTCTCTCTTGCTCCCTGTGTCTTTCTCGGTCCCTGTGTCTCTCCCGGTCCCTGTGTCACTCTCTCGGTCCCTGTCTCTCTCTCTCACCCCCTGTCTCTCTCTCTCGGTCACTGTGTTTCTCTCGGTTCCTGTGTGCCTCTCTCGGTCGCTGTGTCTCTCACTCGGTCCCTGTGTCTCTCACTCGGTACCTGTCTCTGTCTCGGTCCCTGTGTCTCTCTCGGTCCCGGTGTCTCTCTCGGTCCCTGTGTCTCTCTCTTGCTCCCTGTGTCTTTCTCGGTCCCTGTGTCTCTCCCGGTCCCTGTCTCTCTCTCTCAGTCCCTGTGTCTCTCTCTCGGTCCCTGTGTCTCCTCGGTCCGTGTGTCTCATTCTGTCCCTCTGTCTCTCTCGGTCCGTGTGTCTCACTCGGTCCCTGTGTCTCACTCGGTCCCTGTCTCTCTCTCTCAGTCCCTGTGTCTCTCACACAGTACCTGTGTCTCTCTTGTTCCCTGTGTCTCTCTCTCGGTCCCTGTGTCTCTCTCTCGGTCTCTGTGTCTCTCTCTCGGTCCCTGAGACTCGCTCAGTCCCTGTGTCTCACTCGGTCCCTGTGTCTCTCTCGGTCCCTGTGTCTCTCTCGGTCCCTGTGTCTCTCTCTCGGTATCTGTGTCTCTCTCTCTCGGTCCCTGTGACTCGCTCAGTCCCTGTGTCTCTCTCTCGGTGCCTGTGTCTCTCTCTCTGCCCCTGTGTCTCTCTCGGTCTCTGTGTCTCTCTCTCGGTCCCTGTGACTCGCTCAGTCCCTGTGTCTCTCTTGTTCCCTGTGTCTCTCTCTCGGTCCCTGTGTCTCATTCGGTCCCTGTGTCTCTCTCTCTCGGTCCCTGTGTCTCTCTCGGTCCCGGTGTCTCTCTCGGTCCCTGTGTCTCCCTCGGTCCGTGTGTCTCACTCGGCCCCTGTGTCTCTCTCGGTCCCTGTATCTCTCTCTCAGTCCCTGTGTCTATCTCTCGGTGCCTGTGTCTCTCTCTCGGTCCCTCTGTCTCTCTCTCCCAGTCCCTGTGTCTCTCTCGGTCACTGTCTCTCTCTCGGTCCCTGTGTCTCTGTCGGTCTCTGTGTCTCACTCGGTCACTCTGTCTCTCTCGGTCCCTGTGTCTCTCTCGGTCCCTGTGTCTCACGCTCTCAGTCCCTGTGTCTTTCTCGGTCACTGTCTCTCTCTCTCAGTCCCTGGGTCTCTCTCTCGGTGCCTGTGTCTCTCTCTCGGTCCCTGTGTCTCGCTCGGTCCCTGTGTCTCGCTCGGTCCCCATGTCTCTCACTCGGTCCCTGTCTCTCTCTTGGTCCCTGTGTCTCACTCGGTCCCTATCTCTCTCTCTCAGATTCAGTGTCTCTGTCGGTCCCTGTGTCTCTCTCTCGGTCCCTGTGACTCTCTCGGTCCCTGTGTCTCTCTCTAGGTCCTTGTTTCTCTCTCTGTCCCTGTGTCTCTCTCTCGGTCCCTGTCACTCTCTCGGTCCCTCTGTCTCAATCGGTCACTGTCTCTCTCTCTCGGTGCCTGTGTCTCTCACTTGGTCCCTGTGTCTCTCACTCGGTACCTGTCTCTGTCTCGGTCTCTGAGTCTCTCTCGGACCCGGTGTCTCTCTCGGTCCCTGTGTCTCTCTCTTGCTCCCTGTGTCTTTCTCGGTCCCTGTGTCTCAATCGGTCCCTGTGTCTCTCTCTCGGTCCCTATCTCTCTCTCGGTCCCTGTGTCTCTCACTCGGTCCCTGTGTCTCTCACTCGGTACCTGTCTCTGTCTCGGTCTCTGTGTCTCTCTCGGTCCCGGTGTCTCTCTCGGTCCCTGTGTCTCTCTGTTGCTCCCTGTGTCTTTCTCGGTCCCTGTGTCTCTCACTCGGTCCCTGTGTCTCTCTCGGTCCTTGTGTCTCTCTCTCGGTCCGTGTGTCTCTCTCTTTCAGTCCCTGTGTCTCTCTCGATCACTGTCTCTCTCTCGGTCCCTGTATCTCTCTCGGTCCCTGTGTCTCTCTCGGTCCCTGAGTCTCTCTCTCGGTCCCTGTGTCTCACTCGGTCCCTGTGTCTCTCACTCGGTCCCTGTCTCTCTCTCGGTCCCAGTGTCTCTCTCTATTTCAGTGTCTCTGTCGGTCCCTGTGACTCTCTCTAGGTCCTTGTGTCTCTCTCGGTCCCTGTGTCTCTCTCTGGGTCCCTGTGTCTCACTCGGTCCCTGTCACTCTCTCGGTCCCTGTGTCTCACTCAATCCCTGTGTCTCTCACTCGGTCCCTGAGTCTCTCACTCGGTCCCTGTGTCTCTTTGTCGGTCCCTGTGTCTCTCTGTCTCGGTCCCTGTGTCTGTCTCTTGCTCCCTGTGTCTTTCTCGGTCCCTGTGTCTTTCTCTCGGTATCTGTGTCTCTCTCTCTCGGTCCCTGTGACTCGTTCAGTCCCAGTGTCTCTCTCTCGGTGCCTGTGTCTCTCTCTCTGCCCCTGTGTCTCTCTCGGTCTCTGTGTCTCTCTCTCGGTCCCTGTGACTCGCTCAGTCCCTGTGTCTCTCTTGTTCCCTGTGTCTCTCTCTCGGTCCCTGTGTCTCATTCGGTCCCTGTGTCTCTCTCTCTCGGTCCCTGTGTCTCTCTCGGTCCCGGTGTCTCTCTCGGCCCCTGTGTCTCCCTCGGTCCGTGTGTCTCACTCGGCCCCTGTGTCTCTCTCGGTCCCTGTATCTCTCTCTCTCAGTCCCTGTGTCTATCTCTCGGTGCCTGTGTCTCTCTCTCGGTCCCTCTGTCTCTCTCTCCCAGTCCCTGTGTCTCTCTCGGTCACTGTCTCTCTCTCGGTCCCTGTGTCTCTGTCGGTCTCTGTGTCTCACTCGGTCACTCTGTCTCTCTCGGTCCCTGTGTCTCTCTCGGTCCCTGTGTCTCTCTCTCTCAGTCCCTGTGTCTCTCTCTCGGTCCCTGTGTCTCTCTCGGTCCCTGTGTCTCTCTCGGTCCCTGTGTCTCACGCTCTCAGTCCCTGTGTCTTTCTCGGTCACTGTCTCTCTCTCTCAGTCCCTGGGTCTCTCTCTCGGTGCCTGTGTCTCTCTCTCGGTCCCTGTGTCTCGCTCGGTCCCTGTGTCTCGCTCGGTCCCCATGTCTCTCACTCGGTCCCTGTCTCTCTCTTGGTCCCTGTGTCTCACTCGGTCCCTAACTCTCTCTCTCAGACTCAGTGTCTCTGTCGGTCCCTGTGTCTCTCTCTCGGTCCCTGTGACTCTCTCGGTCCCTGTGTCTCTCTCTAGGTCCTTGTTTCTCTCTCTGTCCCTGTGTCTCTCTCTCGGTCCCTGTCACTCTCTCGGTCCCTCTGTCTCAATCGGTCACTGTCTCTCTCTCTCGGTGCCTGTGTCTCTCACTTGGTCCCTGTGTCTCTCACTCGGTACCTGTCTCTGTCTCGGTCTCTGAGTCTCTCTCGGTCCCGGTGTCTCTCTCGGTCCCTGTGTCTCTCTCTTGCTCCCTGTGTCTTTCTCGGTCCCTGTGTCTCACTCGGTCCCTGTGTCTCTCTCTCGGTCCCTATCTCTCTCTCGGTCCCTGTGTCTCTCACTCGGTCCCTGTGTCTCTCACTCGGTACCTGTCTCTGTCTCGGTCTCTGTGTCTCTCTCGGTCCCGGTGTCTCTCTCGGTCCCTGTGTCTCTCTGTTGCTCCCTGTGTCTTTCTCGGTCCCTGTGTCTCTCTTGGTCCTTGTGTCTCTCACTCGGTCCCTGTGTCTCTCTCGGTCCTTGTGTCTCTCTCTCGGTCCGTGTGTCTCTCTCTTTCAGTCCCTGTGTCTCTCTCGATCACTGTCTCTCTCTCGGTCCCTGTATCTCTCTCGGTCCCTGTGTCTCTCTCGGTCCCTGAGTCTCTCTCTCTGTCCCTGTGTCTCAATCGGTCCCTGTGTCTCTCACTCGGTCCCTGTCTCTCTCTCGGTCCCAGTGTCTCTCTCTATTTCAGTGTCTCTGTCGGTCCCTGTGACTCTCTCGTTTCCTGTGCCTCTCTCTAGGTCCTTGTGTCTCTCTCGGTCCCTGTGTCTCACTCAATCCCTGTGTCTCTCACTCGGTCCCTGAGTCTCTCACTCGGTCCCTGTGTCTCTTTCTCGGTCCCTGTGTCTCTCTGTCTCGGTCCCTGTGTCTGTCTCTTGCTCCCTGTGTCTTTCTCGGTCCCTGTGTCTTTCTCGGTCCCTGTGTCTCACTCGGTCCCTGTGTCTCCCCCGGTGCGTGTCTCTCTCTCTCCCTGTCCCGGTGTCTCTCTCTCGGTCACTGTGTCTCTCTCTCGGTCCCTGTGACTCTCTCGGTCCCTGTGTCTCTCTCTAGGTCCTTGTGTCTCTCTCGGTTCTTGTGTCTCTCTCTCGGTCCCTGTGTCTCTCTCCCTCGATCCCTGTGTCTCACTCGGTCCCTGTGTCTCTCTCGGACCCTGTGTCTCCCTCTCACCCCTGTGTCTCACTCGGTCCCTGTGTCTCTCTCGGTCCCTGTGTCTCTCTCTCGGTCCCTGTGTCTCTCTCCCTCTGTCCCTGTGTTTCTCTCCGCCCCTGTGTCTCTCTCTCAGTCCCTGTGTCCCTCTCGGTGCCTGTGTCTCACTCGGTCCCTGTGTCTCACTCGGTCCCTGTGTCACTCTCTCGGTCCGTGTCTCTCTCTCTCGGTCCCTGTCTCTCTCTCTCGGTCACTGTGTTTCTCTCGGTCCCTGTCTCTCTCTCTCGGTCACTGTGTTTCTCTCGGTCCCTGTGTCTCTCTCTCGGTCCCTGTTTCCCTCTCGGTCCCTGTGTCTCTCTCTTGCTCCCTGTGTCTTTCTCGGTCCCTGTGTCTCTCCCGGTCCCTGTGTCACTCTCTCGGTCCCTGTCTCTCTCTCTCACCCCCTGTCTCTCTCTCTCGGTTACTGTGTTTCTCTCGGTCCCTGTGTGCCTCTCTCGGTCGCTGTGTCTCTCACTCGGTCCCTGTGTCTCTCACTCGGTACCTGTCTCTGTCTCGGTCCCTGTGTCTCTCTCAGTCCCGGTGTCTCTCTCGGTCCCTGTGTCTCTCTCTTGCTCCCTGTGTCTTTCTCAGTCCCTGTGTCTCTCCCGGTCCCTGTCTCTCTCTCTCAGTCCCTGTGTCTCTCTCTCGGTCCCTGTGTCTCCCTCGGTCCGTGTGTCTCATTCGGTCCCTCTGTCTCTCTCGGTCCCTGTGTCTCTCTCGGTCCTGGTGTCTCTCTTGGTCCCTGTGTCTCTCTCTCTCAGTCCCTGTGTCTCTCTCTCAGTCCCTGTGTCTCTCTCTTGCTCCCTGTGTCTTTCTCGGTCCCTGTGTCTCTCCCGGTCCCTGTGTCACTCTCTCGGACCCTGTCTCTCTCTCTCACCCCCTGTCTCTCTCTCTCGGTCACTGTGTTTCTCTCGGTTCCTGTGTGCCTCTCTCGGTCGCTGTGTCTCTCACTCGGTCCCTGTGTCTCTCACTCGGTACCTGTCTCTGTCTCGGTCCCTGTGTCTCTCTCGGTCCCGGTGTCTCTCTCGGTCCCTGTGTCTCTCTCTTGCTCCCTGTGTCTTTCTCGGTCCCTGTGTCTCTCCCGGTCCCTGTCTCTCTCTCTCAGTCCCTGTGTCTCTCTCTCGGTCCCTGTGTCTCCTCGGTCCGTGTGTCTCATTCGGTCCCTCTGTCTCTCTCGGTCCCTGTGTCTCTCTCGGTCCCTGTGTCTCTCTCGGTCCCTGTCTCTCTCTCTCAGTCCCTGTGTCTCTCTCTCGGTCCCTGTGTCTCCTCGGTCCGTGTGTCTCATTCGGTCCCTCTGTCTCTCTCGGTCCCTGTGTCTCTCTCGGTCCCTGTGTCTCTCTCGGTCCCTGTCTCTCTCTCTCAGTCCCTGTGTCTCTCACACAGTACCTGTGTCTCTCTTGTTCCCTGTGTCTCTCTCTCGGTCCCTGTGTCTCTCTCTCGGTCTCTGTGTCTCTCTCTCGGTCCCTGAGACTCGCTCAGTCCCTGTGTCTCACTCGGTCCCTGTGACTCTCTCGATCCCTGTGTCTCTCTCGGTCCCTGTGTCTCTCTCTCGGTATCTGTGTCTCTCTCTCTCGGTCCCTGTGACTCGCTCAGTCCCTGTGTCTCTCTCTCGGTGCCTGTGTCTCTCTCTCTGCCCCTGTGTCTCTCTCGGTCTCTGTGTCTCTCTCTCGGTCCCTGTGACTCGCTCAGTCCCTGTGTCTCTCTTGTTCCCTGTGTCTCTCTCTCGGTCCCTGTGTCTCATTCGGTCCCTGTGTCTCTCTCTCTCGGTCCCTGTGTCTCTCTCGGTCCCGGTGTCTCTCTCGGTCCCTGTGTCTCCCTCGGTCCGTGTGTCTCACTCGGCCCCTGTGTCTCTCTCGGTCCCTGTATCTCTCTCTCAGTCCCTGTGTCTATCTCTCGGTGCCTGTGTCTCTCTCTCGGTCCCTCTGTCTCTCTCTCCCAGTCCCTGTGTCTCTCTCGGTCACTGTCTCTCTCTCGGTCCCTGTGTCTCTGTCGGTCTCTGTGTCTCACTCGGTCACTCTGTCTCTCTCGGTCCCTGTGTCTCTCTCGGTCCCTGTGTCTCACGCTCTCAGTCCCTGTGTCTTTCTCGGTCACTGTCTCTCTCTCTCAGTCCCTGGGTCTCTCTCTCGGTCCCTCTGTCTCTCTCTCCCAGTCCCTGTGTCTCTCTCGGTCCCTGTGTCTCGCTCGGTCCCCATGTCTCTCACTCGGTCCCTGTGTCTCACTCGGTCCCTATTTCTCTCTCTCAGATTCAGTGTCTCTGTCGGTCCCTGTGTCTCTCTCTCGCTCCCTGTGACTCTCTCGGTCCCTGTGTCTCTCTCTCGGTCCCTGTCACTCTCTCGGTCCCTCTGTCTCAATCGGTCACTGTCTCTCTCTCTCGGTCCCTGTGTCTCTCACTTGGTCCCTGTGTCTCTCACTCGGTACCTGTCTCTGTCTCGGTCTCTGAGTCTCTCTCGGTCCCGGTGTCTCTCTCGGTCCCTGTGTCTCTCTCTTGCTCCCTGTGTCTTTCTCGGTCCCTGTGTCTCACTCGGTCCCTGTGTCTCTCTCTCGGTCCCTATCTCTCTCTCGGTCCCTGTGTCTCTCACTCGGTCCCTGTGTCTCTCACTCGGTACCTGTCTCTGTCTCGGTCTCTGTGTCTCTCTCGGTCCCGGTGTCTCTCTCGGTCCCTGTGTCTCTCTGTTGCTCCCTGTGTCTTTCTCGGTCCCTGTGTCTCTCTCGGTCCCTGTGTCTCTCACTCGGTCCCTGTGTCTCTCTCGGTCCTTGTGTCTCTCTTTCGGTCCGTGTGTCTCTCTCTTTCAGTCCCTGTGTCTCACTCGATCACTGTCTCTCTCTCGGTCCCTGTATCTCTCTCGGTCCCTGTGTCTCTCTCGGTCCCTGAGTCTCTCTCTCGGTCCCTGTGTCTCACTCGGTCCCTGTGTCTCTCACTCGGTCCCTGTCTCTCTCTCGGTCCCAGTGTCTCTCTCTATTTCAGTGTCTCTGTCGGTCCCTGTGACTCTCTCGTTTCCTGTGCCTCTCTCTAGGTCCTTGTGTCTCTCTCGGTCCCTGTGTCTCTCTCTGGGTCCCTGTGTCTCACTCGGTCCCTGTCACTCTCTCGGTCCCTGTGTCTCACTCAATCCCTGTGTCTCTCACTCGGTCCCTGAGTCTCTCACTCGGTCCCTGTGTCTCTTTCTCGGTCAAGGTGTCTCTCTGTCTCGGTCCCTGTGTCTGTCTCTTGCTCCCTGTGTCTTTCTCGGTCCCTGTGTCTTTCTCGGTCCCTGTGTCTCACTCGGTCCCTGTGTCTCCCACGGTGCGTGTCTCTCTCTCTCCCTGTCCCGGTGTCTCTCTCTCGGTCACTGTGTCTCTCTCTCGGTCCCTGTGACTCTCTCGGTCCCTGTGTCTCTCTCTAGGTCCTTGTGTCTCTCTCGGTTCTTGTGTCTCTCTCTCGGTCCCTGTGTCTCTCTCCCTCGGTCCCTGTCTCTCTCTCTCGGTCACTGTGTTTCTCTCGGTCCCTGTGTCTCTCTCTCGGTCCCTGTGTCCCTCTCGGTCCCTGTGTCTCTCTCTTGCTCCCTGTGTCTTTCTCGGTCCCTGTGTCTCTCCCAGTCCCTGTGTCACTCTCTCGGTCCCTGTCTCTCTCTCTCACCCCCTGTCTCTCTCTCTCGGTCACTGTGTCTCTCTCGGTCCCAGTGTCTCTCTCGGTCCCTGTGTCTCTCTCTTGCTCCCTGTGTCTCTCCGGGTCCCTGTCTCTCTCTCTCAGTCCCTGTGTCTCTGTCTCGGTCCCTGTATCTCTCTCTCTGTCCCGGTGTCTCTCTCTCGGTCACTGTGTCTCTCTCTCGGTCCCTGTGTCTCCCTCGGTCCATGTGTCTCACTCGGTCCCTCTGTCTCTCTCGGTCCCTGTATCTCTCTCTCACCCCTGTGTCTCTCTCGGTCCTGGTGTCTCTCTTGGTCCCTGTGTCTCTCTCTCTCAGTCCCTGTGTCTCTCTCACAGTCGCTGTGTCTCTCTCTCAGTGCCTGTGTCTCTCTCTCTGCCCCTGTGTCACTCTCGGTCCCTGTGTCTCTCTCTCGGTCCGTCTGTCTCCCTCGGTCCGTGTGTCTCACTCGGTCCCTGTGTCTCACTCGGTCCCTGTCTCTCTCTCTCAGTCCCTGTGTCTCTCACACAGTACCTGTGTCTCTCTTTTTCCCTGTGTCTCTCTCTCGGTCCCTGTGTCTCTCTCTCGGTCTCTGTGTCTCTCTCTCGGTCCCTGTGACTCCTTCAGTCCCTGTGTCTCTCTCGGTCCCTGTGCCTCTCTCTCGGTCCTTGTGTCTCATTCGGTCCCTGTGTCTCTCTCTCTCGGACCCTGTCTCTCTCCCTCGGTCCCTGTGTCTCTCTCTCGGTCCGTCTGTCTTGCTCGGTCCGTGTGTCTCACTCGGTCCCTGTGTCTCACTCGGTCCCTGTCTCTCTCTCTCAGTCCCTGTGTCTCTCACACAGTACCTGTGTCTCTCTTGTTCCCTGTGTCTCTCTCTCGGTCCCTGTGTCTCTCTCTCGGTCTCTGTGTCTCTCTCTCGGTCCCTGTGACTCTCTCGGTCCCTGTGTCTCTCTCTCGGTCCCTGTGTCTCTCTCTCGGTCCCTGTGTCTCTCTCGGTCCCTGTGACTCGCTCGGTCCCTGTGACTCGCTCAGTCCCTGTGTCTCTCACTCGGTCTCTGTGTCTCCCTCTCGGTCCCTGTGTCTCTCTCGGTCCTTGTGTCTCTCTCTCGGTTGCTGTGTCTCTGTGTCTCTCAGTCCCTGTGTCTCTCTCGGTCCCTGTGTCTCTCTCGGTCCCTGTGTCTCATTGAGTCCCTCTGTCTCATTCGGTCCCTGTGTCTCTCTCGGTCCTTGTGTCTCTCTCTCGGTCCCTGTGTCTCTCTCTCTCAGTCCCTGTGTCTCTCTCGGTCACTGTCTCTCTCTCTCGGTCCCTGTGTCTCTCTCGGTCCCTGTGTCTCTCTCGGGTCCTGTGTCTCATTCGGTCCCTGTGTCTCTCTCGGTCCCTGAGTATCTCTCTCGGTCCCTGTGTCTCACTCGGTCCCTGTGTCTCTCACTCAGTCCCTGTCTCTCTCTCGGTCCCTGTGTCTCACTCGGTCCCTGTCTCTCTCTCTATTTCAGTGTCTCTGTCGGTCCCTGTGACTCTCTCGGTCCCTGTGTCTCTCTCAGGGTCCCTGTGTCTCACTCGGTCCCTGTCACTCTCTAGGTCCTTGTGTCTCTCTCGGTCCCTGTGTCTCTCTCAGGGTCCCTGTGTCTCACTCGGTCCCTGTCACTCTCTCGGTCCCTGTGTCTCACTCGGTCCCTGTGTCTCTTTCTCGGTCCCTGTGTCTCTTTCTCTGTCCCTGTGTTTCTCACTCGGTCCGTGTGTCTCTCACTCGGTCCCAGTGTCTCTTTCTCGGTCAAGGTGTCTCTCTGTCTCGGTCCCTGTGTCTGTCTCTTGCTCCCTGTGTCTTTCTCGGTCCCTGTGTCTTTCTCGGTCCCTGTGTCTCACTCGGTCCCTGTGTCTCCCCCGGTGCTTGTCTCTCTCTCTCTCTGTCCCGGTGTCTCTCTCTCGGTCACTGTGTCTCTCTCTCGGTCCCTGTGACTCTCTCGATCCCTGTGTCTCTCTCTAGGTCCTTGTGTCTCTCTCGGTCCTTGTGTCTCTATCTCGGTCCCTGTGTCTCTCTCCCTCGGTCCCTGTGTCTCACTCGGTCCCTGTGCCTCTCTCGGTCCCTGTGTCTCGCTCTCACCCCTGTGTCTCACTCGGTCCCTGTGTCTCTCTCGGTCCCTGTGTCTCTCTCTCGGTCCCTGTGTCTCTCTCCCTCTGTCCCTGTGTTTCTCTCCGCCCCTGTGTCTCTCTCTCAGTCCCTGTGTCCCTCTCGGTCCCTGTGTCTCACTCGGTCCCTGTGTCTCACTCGGTCCCTGTGTCACTCTCTCGGTCCCTGTCTCTCTCTCTCGGTCCCTGTGTCTCTCTCTCGTCACTGTGTTTCTCTCGGTCCCTGTGTCTCTCTCTTGCTCCCTGTGTCTTTCTCGGTCCCTGTGTCTCTCCCGGTCCCTGTGTCACTCTCTCGGTCCCTGTTTCCCTCTCGGTCCCTGTGTCTCTCTCTTGCTCCCTGTGTCTTTCTCGGTCCCTGTGTCTCTCCCGGTCCCTGTGTCTCTCTCTCGGTCCCTGTTTCCCTCTCGGTCCCTGTGTCTCTCTCTTGCTCCCTGTGTCTTTCTCGGTCCCTGTGTCTCTCCCGGTCCCTGTGTCACTCTCTCGGTCCCTGTCTCTCTCTCTCACCCCCTGTCTCTCTCTCTCGGTCACTGTGTCTCTCACTCGGTCCCTGTGTCTCTCACTCGGTACCTGTCTCTGTCTCGGTCCCTGTGTCTTTCTCGGTCCCGGTGTCTCTCTCGGTCCCTGTGTCTCTCTCTTGCTCCCTGTGTCTTTCTCGGTCCCTGTGTCTCTCCCGGTCCCTGTCTCTCTCTCCCAGTCCCTGTGTCACTCTCTCGGTCCCTGTCTCTCTCTCTCACCCCCTGTCTCTCTCTCTCGGTCCCTGTGTCTCTCTCTTGCTCCCTGTGTCTCTCCGGGTCCCTGTCTCTCTCTCTCAGTCCCTGTGTCTCTGTCTCGGTCCCTGTATCTCTCTCTCTGTCCCGGTGTCTCTCTCTCGGTCACTGTGTCTCTCTCTCGGTCCCTGTGTCTCCCTCGGTCCGTGTGTCTCACTCGGTCCCTCTGTCTCTCTCGGTCCCTGTATCTCTCTCTCACCCCTGTGTCTCTCTCGGTCCTGGTGTCTCTCTTGGTCCCTGTGTCTCTCTCTCTCAGTCCCTGTGTCTCTCTCACAGTCGCTGTGTCTCTCTCTCAGTGCCTGTGTCTCTCTCTCTGCCCCTGTGTCACTCTCGGTCCCTGTGTCTCTCTCTCGGTCCGTCTGTCTCCCTCGGTCCGTGTGTCTCACTCGGTCCCTGTGTCTCACTCGGTCCCTGTCTCTCTCTCTCAGTCCCTGTGTCTCTCACACAGTACCTGTGTCTCTCTTTTTCCCTGTGTCTCTCTCTCGGTCCCTGTGTCTCTCTCTCGGTCTCTGTGTCTCTCTCTCGGTCCCTGTGACTCCTTCAGTCCCTGTGTCTCTCTCGGTCCCTGTGTCTCTCTCTCGGTCTCTGTGTCTCTCTCTCGGTCCCTGTGACGCACTCAGTCCCTGTGTCTCTCTTGTTCCCTGTGTCTCTCTCTCGGTCCCTGTGTCTCATTCGGTCCCTGTGTCTCTCTCTCTCGGTCCCTGTGTCTCTCTCGGTCCCGGTGTCTCTCTCGGCCCCTGTGTCTCCCTCGGTCCGTGTGTCTCACTCGGCCCCTGTGTCTCTCTCGGTCCCTGTATCTCTCTCTCAGTCCCTGTGTCTATCTCTCGGTGCCTGTGTCTCTCTCTCGGTCCCTCTGTCTCTCTCTCCCAGTCCCTGTGTCTCTCTCGGTCACTGTCTCTCTCTCGGTCCCTGTGTCTCTGTCGGTCTCTGTGTCTCACTCGGTCACTCTGTCTCTCTCGGTCCCTGTGTCTCTCTCGGTCCCTGTGTCTCTCTCTCTCAGTCCCTGTGTCTCTCTCTCGGTCCCTGTGTCTCTCTCGGTCCCTGTGTCTCTCTCGGTCCCTGTGTCTCACGCTCTCAGTCCCTGTGTCTTTCTCGGTCACTGTCTCTCTCTCTCAGTCCCTGGGTCTCTCTCTCGGTGCCTGTGTCTCTCTCTCGGTCCCTGTGTCTCGCCCGGTCCCTGTGTCTCGCTCGGTCCCCATGTCTCTCACTCGGTCCCTGTCTCTCTCTTGGTCCCTGTGTCTCACTCGGTCCCTATCTCTCTCTCTCAGACTCAGTGTCTCTGTCGGTCCCTGTGTCTCTCTCTCGGTCCCTGTGACTCTCTCGGTCCCTGTGTCTCTCTCTAGGTCCTTGTTTCTCTCTCTGTCCCTGTGTCTCTCTCTCGGTCCCTGTCACTCTCTCGGTCCCTCTGTCTCAATCGGTCACTGTCTCTCTCTCTCGGTGCCTGTCTCTGTCTCGGTCTCTGTGTCCCTCTCGGTCCCTGTGTCTTTCTCGGTCCCTGTGTCTCACTCGGTCCCTGTGTCTCTCTCTCGGTCCCTATCTCTCTCTCGGTCCCTGTGTCTCTCACTCGGTCCCTGTGTCTCTCACTCGGTACCTGTCTCTGTCTCGGTCTCTGTGTCTCTCTCGGTCCCGGTGTCTCTCTCGGTCCCTGTGTCTCTCTGTTGCTCCCTGTGTCTTTCTCGGTCCCTGTGTCTCTCTTGGTCCTTGTGTCTCTCACTCGGTCCCTGTGTCTCTCTCGGTCCTTGTGTCTCTCTCTCGGTCCGTGTGTCTCTCTCTTTCAGTCCCTGTGTCTCTCTCGATCACTGTCTCTCTCTCGGTCCCTGTATCTCTCTCGGTCCCTGTGTCTCTCTCGGTCCCTGAGTCTCTCTCTCTGTCCCTGTGTCTCACTCGGTCCCTGTGTCTCTCACTCGGTCCCTGTCTCTCTCTCGGTCCCAGTGTCTCTCTCTATTTCAGTGTCTCTGTCGGTCCCTGTGACTCTCTCGTTTCCTGTGCCTCTCTCTAGGTCCTTGTGTCTCTCTCGGTCCCTGTGTCTCACTCAATCCCTGTGTCTCTCACTCGGTCCCTGAGTCTCTCACTCGGTCCCTGTGTCTCTTTCTCGGTCCCTGTGTCTCTCTGTCTCGGTCCCTGTGTCTGTCTCTTGCTCCCTGTGTCTTTCTCGGTCCCTGTGTCTTTCTCGGTCCCTGTGTCTTACTCGGTCCCTGTGTCTCCCCCGGTGCGTGTCTCTCTCTCTCCCTGTCCCGGTGTCTCTCTCTCGGTCACTGTGTCTCTCTCTCGGTCCCTGTGACTCTCTCGGTCCCTGTGTCTCTCTCTAGGTCCTTGTGTCTCTCTCGGTTCTTGTGTCTCTCTCTCGGTCCCTGTGTCTCTCTCCCTCGGTCCCTGTGTCTCACTCGGTCCCTGTGTCTCTCTCGGACCCTGTGTCTCCCTCTCACCCCTGTGTCTCACTCGGTCCCTGTGTCTCTCTCGGTCCCTGTGTCTCTCTCTCGGTCCCTGTGTCTCTCTCCCTCTGTCCCTGTGTTTCTCTCCGCCCCTGTGTCTCTCTCTCAGTCCCTGTGTCCCTCTCGGTCCCTGTGTCTCACTCGGTCCCTGTGTCTCACTCGGTCCCTGTGTCACTCTCTCGGTCCGTGTCTCTCTCTCTCGGTCCCTGTCTCTCTCTCTCGGTCACTGTGTTTCTCTCGGTCCCTGTCTCTCTCTCTCGGTCACTGTGTTTCTCTCGGTCCCTGTGTCTCTCTCTCGGTCCCTGTTTCCCTCTCGGTCCCTGTGTCTCTCTCTTGCTCCCTGTGTCTTTCTCGGTCCCTGTGTCTCTCCCGGTCCCTGTGTCACTCTCTCGGTCCCTGTCTCTCTCTCTCACCCCCTGTCTCTCTCTCTCGGTTACTGTGTTTCTCTCGGTCCCTGTGTGCCTCTCTCGGTCGCTGTGTCTCTCACTCGGTCCCTGTGTCTCTCACTCGGTACCTGTCTCTGTCTCGGTCCCTGTGTCTCTCTCAGTCCCGGTGTCTCTCTCGGTCCCTGTGTCTCTCTCTTGCTCCCTGTGTCTTTCTCAGTCCCTGTGTCTCTCCCGGTCCCTGTCTCTCTCTCTCAGTCCCTGTGTCTCTCTCTCGGTCCCTGTGTCTCCCTCGGTCCGTGTGTCTCATTCGGTCCCTCTGTCTCTCTCGGTCCCTGTGTCTCTCTCGGTCCTGGTGTCTCTCTTGGTCCCTGTGTCTCTCTCTCTCAGTCCCTGTGTCTCTCTCTCAGTCCCTGTGTCTCTCTCTTGCTCCCTGTGTCTTTCTCGGTCCCTGTGTCTCTCCCGGTCCCTGTGTCACTCTCTCGGTCCCTGTCTCTCTCTCTCACCCCCTGTCTCTCTCTCTCGGTCACTGTGTTTCTCTCGGTTCCTGTGTGCCTCTCTCGGTCGCTGTGTCTCTCACTCGGTCCCTGTGTCTCTCACTCGGTACCTGTCTCTGTCTCGGTCCCTGTGTCTCTCTCGGTCCCGGTGTCTCTCTCGGTCCCTGTGTCTCTCTCTTGCTCCCTGTGTCTTTCTCGGTCCCTGTGTCTCTCCCGGTCCCTGTCTCTCTCTCTCAGTCCCTGTGTCTCTCTCTCGGTCCCTGTGTCTCCTCGGTCCGTGTGTCTCATTCGGTCCCTCTGTCTCTCTCGGTCCGTGTGTCTCACTCGGTCCCTGTGTCTCACTCGGTCCCTGTCTCTCTCTCTCAGTCCCTGTGTCTCTCACACAGTACCTGTGTCTCTCTTGTTCCCTGTGTCTCTCTCTCGGTCCCTGTGTCTCTCTCTCGGTCTCTGTGTCTCTCTCTCGGTCCCTGAGACTCGCTCAGTCCCTGTGTCTCACTCGGTCCCTGTGACTCTCTCGATCCCTGTGTCTCTCTCGGTCCCTGTGTCTCTCTCTCGGTATCTGTGTCTCTCTCTCTCGGTCCCTGTGACTCGCTCAGTCCCTGTGTCTCTCTCTCGGTGCCTGTGTCTCTCTCTCTGCCCCTGTGTCTCTCTCGGTCTCTGTGTCTCTCTCTCGGTCCCTGTGACTCGCTCAGTCCCTGTGTCTCTCTCTCAGTCCCTGTGTCTATCTCTCGGTGCCTGTGTCTCTCTCTCGGTCCCTCTGTCTCTCTCTCCCAGTCCCTGTGTCTTTCTCGGTCACTGTCTCTCTCTCGGTCCCTGTGTCTCTGTCGGTCTCTGTGTCTCACTCGGTCACTCTATCTCTCTCGGTCCCTGTGTCTCTCTCGGTCCCTGTGTCTCTCGCTCTCAGTCCCTGGGTCTCTCTCTCGGTGCCTGTGTCTCTCTCTCGGTCCCTCTGTCTCTCTCTCCCAGTCCCTGTGTCTCTCTCGGTTCCTGTGTCTCGCTCGGTCCCCATGTCTCTCACTCGGTCCCTGTCTCTCTCTTGGTCCCTGTGTCTCACTCGGTCCCTATCTCTCTCTCTCAGATTCAGTGTCTCTGTCGGTCCCTGTGTCTCTCTCTCGGTCCCTGTGACTCTCTCGGTCCCTGTGTCTCTCTCTAGGTCCTTGTTTCTCTCTCGGTCCCTGTGTCTCTCTCTCGGTCCCTGTCACTCTCTCGGTCCCTCTGTCTCAATTGGTCCCTGTCTCTCTCTCTCGGTCCCTGTGTCTCTCACTTGGTCCCTGTGTCTCTCACTCGGTACCTGTCTCTGTCTCGGTCTCTGTGTCTCTCTCGGTCCCGGTGTCTCTCTCGGTCCCTGTGTCTCTCTCTTGCTCCCTGTGTCTTTCTCGGTCCCTGTGTCTCACTCGGTCCCTGTGTCTCTCTCTCGGTCCCTATCTCTCTCTCGGTCCCTATGTCTCTCACTCGGTCCCTGTGTCTCTCACTCGGTACCTGTCTCTGTCTCGGTCTCTGTGTCTCTCTCGGTCCCGGTGTCTCTCTCGGTCCCTGTTCTCTCTCTTGCTCCCTGTGTCTTTCTCGGTCCTTGTGTCTCTCTCAGTCCCTGTGTCTCTCACTCGGTCCCTGTGTCTCTCTCTTTCAGTCCCTGTGTCTCTCTCGATCACTGTCTCTCTCTCGGTCCCTGTATCTCTCTCGGTCCCTGTGTCTCTCTCGGTCCCTGAGTCTCTCTCTCGGTCTCTGTGTCTCACTCGGTCCCTGTGTCTCTCACTCGGTCCCTGTCTCTCTCTCGGTCCCTGTGTCTCTCTCTATTTCAGTGTCTCTGTCGGTCCCTGTGACTCTCTCGTTTCCTGTGTCTCTCTCTAGGTCCTTGTGTCTCTCTCGGTCCCTGTGTCTCTCTCTGGGTCCCTGTGTCTCACTCGGTCCCTGTCACTCTCTCGGTCCCTGTGTCTCACTCAATCCCTGTGTCTCTCACTTGGTCCCTGAGTCTCTCACTCGGTCCCTGTGTCTCTTTCTCGGTCCCTGTGTCTCTCTGTCTCGGTCCCTGTGTCTGTCTCTTGCTCCCTGTGTCTTTCTCGGTCCCTGTGTCTTTCTCGGTCCCTGTGTCTCACTCGGTCCCTGTGTCTCCCTCGGTGCGTGTCTCTCTCTCTCCCTGTCCCGGTGTCTCTCTCTCGGTCACTGTGTCTCTCTCTCGTCCCTGTGACTCTCTCGGTCCCTGTGTCTCTCTCGAGGTCCTTGTGTCTCTCTCGGTTCTTGTGTCTCTCTCTCGGTCCCTGTGTCTCTCTGCCTCGGTCCCTGTGTCTCATTCGGTCCCTGTGTCTCTCTCGGTCCCTGTGTCTCCCTCTCACCCCTGTGTCTCACTCGGTCCCTGTGTCTCTCTCGGACCCTGTGTCTCTCTCTCGGTCCCTGTGTCTCTCTCCCTCTGTCCCTGTGTTTCTCTCCGCCCCTGTGTCTCTCTCTCAGTCCCTGTGTCCCTCTCGGTCCCTGTGTCTCACTCGGTCCCTGTGTCTCACTCGGTCCCTGTGTCACTCTCTCGGCCCCTGTCTCTCTCTCTCTCGGTCCCTGTCTCTCTCTCTCGGTCACTGTGTTTCTCTCAGTCCCTGTGTCTCTCTCTCGGTCCCTGTGTCCCTCTCGGTCCCTGTGTCTCTCTCTTGCTCCCTGTGTCTTTCTCGGTCCCTGTGTCTCTCCCGGTCCCTGCGTCACTCTCTCGGTCCCTGTCTCTCTCTCTCACCCCCTGTCTCTCTCTCTCGTTCACTGTGTTTCTCTCGGTCTCTGTGTCTCTCTCTCGGTACCTGTCTCTGTCTCGGTCCCAGTGTCTCTCTCGGTCCCTGTGTCTCTCTCTTGCTCCCTGTGTCTCTCCCGGTCTCTGTCTCTCTCTCTCAGTCCCTGTGTCTCTGTCTCGGTCCCTGTATCTCTCTCTCTGTCCCTGTGTCTCTCTCTCGGTCACTGTGTCTCTCTCTCGGTCCCTGTGTCTCCCTCGGTCCGTGTGTCTCACTCGGTCTCTCTGTCTCTCTCGGTCCCTGTATCTCTCTCTCACCCCTGTGTCTCTCTTGGTCCTGGTGTCTCTCTTGGTCCCTGTGTCTCTCTCTCTCAGTCCCTGTGTCTCTCTCTCAGTCGCTGTGTCTCTCTCTCGGTGCCTGTGTCTCTCTCTCTGCCCCTGTGTGTCTCTCGGTCCCTGTGTCTCTCTCTCGGTCCGTCTGTCTCCCTCGGTCCGTGTGTCTCACTCGGTCCCTGTGTCTCACTCGGTCCCTGTCTCTCTTTCTCAGTCCCTGTGTCTCTCTTGTTCCCTGTGTCTCTCTCTCGGTCCCTGTGTCTCTCTCTCGGTCTCTGTGTCTCTCTCTCGGTCCCTGTGACTCGCTCAGTCCCTGTGTCTCTCTCGGTCCCTGTGTCTCTCTCTCGGTCTTTGTGTCTCTCTCTCGGTCCCTGTGACTCGCTCAGTCCCTGTGTCTCTCTTGTTCCCTGTGTCTCTCTCTCGGTCCCTGTGTCTCTCTCTCTCGGACCCTGTCTCTCTCCCTCGGTCCCTGTGTCTCACTCGGTCCCTGTGTCTCTCTCCCTCGGTCCCTGTGTCTCTCTCTCGGTCCCTGTGTCTCTCTCTCTCGGTCCCTGTCACTCTCTCGGTCCCTCTCTCTCTCGGTCCCTGTGTCTCTCACTTGGTCCCTGTGTCTCTCACTCGGTACCTGTCTCTGTCTCGGTCCCTGTGTCTCTCTCGGTCCCTGTGTCTCTCTCTCGGTCCCTGTGTCTCTCTCTCGGTCCCTATCTCTCTCTCTGTCCCGGTGTCTCTCTCTCGGTCACTGTGTCTCTCTTTCAGTCCCTGTGTCTCTCTCTCGGTGCCTCTGTCTCTCTCTCGGTCCCTGTGTCTCTCTCAGTCCCTGTGACTCTCTCGGTCCCTGTGTCTCTCTCTCGGTCCCTGTATCTCTCCCTCGGTCCCTGTGTCTCTCTCGGTCCCTGTGACTCGCTCAGTCCCTGTGTCTCTCACTCGGTCTCTGTGTCTCCCTGTCGGTCCCTGTGTCTCTCTCGGTCCTTGTATCTCTCTCTCGGTTGCTGTGTCTCTCTGTCTCTCAGTCCCTGTGTCTCTCCCGGTCACTGTCTCTCTCTCTCGGTCCCTGTGTCTCTCTCGGTCCCTGTGTCTCTCTCAGTCCCTCTGACTCACTCGGTCCCTGTGTCTCTCTCGGTCCTTGTGTCTCTCTCTCGGTCCCTGTGTCTCTCTCTCTAAGTCCCTGTGTCTTTCTCGGTCACTGTCTCTCTCTCGGTCCCTGTGTCTCTCTCGGTCCCTGTGTCTCTCTCGGGCCCTGTGTCTCACTCGGTCCCTGTGTCTCTCTCGGTCCTTGTGTCTCTCTGTCGGTCCGTGTGTCTCTCTCTTTCAGTCCCTGTGTCTCTCTCGATCACTGTCTCTCTCTCGGTCCCGGTGTCTCTCTCGGTCCCTGTGTCTCTCTCGGTCCCTGAGTCTCTCTCTCGGTCCCTGTGTCTCACTCGGTCCCTGTGTCTCTCACTCAGTCCCTGTCTCTCTCTCGGTCCCTGTGTCTCACTCGGTCCCTGTCTCTCTCTCTATTTCAGTGTCTCTGTTGGTCCCTGTGACTCTCTCTAGGTCCTTGTGTCTCTCTCGGTCCCTGTGTCTCTCTCAGGGTCCCTGTGTCTCACTCGGTCCCTGTCACTCTCTCGGTCCCTGTGTCTCACTCGGTCCCTGTGTCTCTTTCTCGGTCCCTGAGTCTCTCACTCGGTCCCAGTGTCTCTTTCTCGGTCCCTGTGTCTCTCTGTCTCGGTCCCTGTGTCTGTCTCTTGCTCCCTGTGTCTTTCTCGGTCCCTGTATCTTTCACGGTCCCTGTGTCTCACTCGGTCCCTGTGTCTCTCTCTATTTCAGTGTCTCTGTCGGTCCCTGTGACTCTCTCTAGGTCCTTGTGTCTCTCTCGGTCCCTGTGTCTCTCTCAGGGTCCCTGTGTCTCACTCGGTCCCTGTCACTCTCTCGGTCCCTGTGTCTCACTCGGTCCCTGTGTCTCTTTCTCGGTCCCTGAGTCTCTCACTCGGTCCCAGTGTCTCTTTCTCGGTCCCTGTGTCTCTCTGTCGCGGTCCCTGTGTCTGTCTCTTGCTCCCTGTCTCTCTCTCGGTCCCTGTGTCTCTCTCCCTCGGTCCCTGTGTCTCACTCGGTCCCTGTGTCTCTCTCGGTCCCTGTGTCTCCCTCTCACCCCTGTGTCTCACTCGGTCCCTGTGTCTCTCTCGGTCCCTGTGTCTCTCTCTCGGTCCCTGTGTCTCTCTCCCTCTGTCCCTGTGTTTCTCTCCGCCCCTGTGTCTCTCTCTCAGTCCCTGTGTCCCTCTCGGTCCCTGTGTCTCACTCGGTCCCTGTGTCTCACTCGGTCCCTGTGTCACTCTCTCGGTCCCTGTCTCTCTCTCTCTCGGTCCCTGTCTCTCTCTCTCGGTCACTGTGTTTCTCTCGGTTCCTGTGTCTCTCTCTCGGTCCCTGTTTCCCTCTCGGTCCCTGTGTCTCTCTCTTGCTCCCTGTGTCTTTCTCGGTCCCTGTGTCTCTCCCGGTCCCTGTGTCACTCTCTCGGTCCCTGTCTCCAACTCTCACCCCCTGTCTCTCTCTCTCTCGGTCACTGTGTTTCTCTCGGTCCCTGTGTGCCTCTCTCGGTCGCTGTGTCTCTCACTCGGTCCCTGTGTCTCTCATTCGGTACCTGTCTCTGTCTCGGTCCCTGTGTCTCTCTCGGTCCCGGTGTCTCTCTCGGTCCCTGTGTCTCTCTCTTGCTCCCTGTGTCTTTCTCGGTCCCTGTGTCTCTCCCGGTCCCTGTCTCTCTCTCTCAGTCCCTGTGTCTCTCTCTCGGTCCCTGTGTCTCCCTCGGTCCGTGTGTCTCACTCGGTCCCTATGTCTCTCTCGGTGCCTGTGTCTCTCGCTCTCTGCCCCTGTGTCTCTCTCGGTCCCTGTGTCTCTCTCTCGGTCCGTCTGTCTCCCTCGGTCCGTGTGTCTCACTCGGTCCCTGTGTCTCACTCGGTCCCTGTCTCTCTCTCTCAGTCCCTGTGTCTCTCACACAGTACCTGTGTCTCTCTTGTTCCCTGTGTCTCTCTCTCGGTCCCTGTGTCTCTCTCTCGGTCTCTGTGTCTCTCTCTCGGTCCCTGAGACTCGCTCAGTCCCTGTGTCTCACTCGGTCCCTGTGTCTCTCTCGGTCCCTGTGTCTCTCTCGGTCCCTGTGTCTCTCTCTCGGTCTCTGTGTCTCTCTCTCGGTCCCTGTGTCTCGCTCAGTCCCTGTGTCTCTCTCTCGGTGCCTGTGTCTCTCTCTCTGCCCCTGTGTCTCTCTCGGTCTCTGTGTCTCTCTCTCGGTCCCTGTGACTCGCTCAGTCCCTGTGTCTCTCTTGTTCCCTGTGTCTCTCTCTCGGTCCCTGTGTCTCATTCGGTCCCTGTGTCTCTCTCTCTCGGTCCCTGTGTCTCTCTCGGTCCCGGTGTCTCTCTCGGTCCCTGTGTCTCCCTCGGTCCGTGTGTCTCACTCGGCCCCTGTGTCTCTCTCGGTCCCTGTATCTCTCTCTCAGTCCCTGTGTCTATCTCTCGGTGCCTGTGTCTCTCTCTCGGTCCCTCTGTCTCTCTCTCCCAGTCCCTGTGTCTCTCTCGGTCACTGTCTCTCTCTCGGTCCCTGTGTCTCTGTCAGTCTCTGTGTCTCACTCGGTCACTCTGTCTCTCTCGGTCACTGTGTCTCTCTCGGTCCCTGTGTCTCTCGCTCTCAGTCCCTGTGTCTTTCTCGGTCACTGTCTCTCTCTCTCAGTCCCTGGGTCTCTCTCTCGGTGCCGGTGTCTCTCTCTCGGTCCCTCTGTCTCTCTCTCCCAGTCCCTGTGTCTCTCTCTCGGTGCCTGTGTCTCTCTCTCGGTCCCTGTGTCTCGCTCGGTCCCTGTGTCTCGCTCGGTCCCTGTGACTCTCTCGGTCCCTGTGTCTCTCTCTCGGTGCCTGTGTCTCTCTCTCGGTCCCTGTGTCTCTCTCGGTCCCTGTGTCTCGCTCGGTCCCTGTGTCTCGCTCGGTCCCTGTGTCTCTCTCGGTCCCTGTGTCTCTCTCGGTCCCTGTGACTCTCTCGGTCCCTGTGTCTCTCTCTCGGTGCCTGTGTCTCTCTCTCGGTCCCTGTGTCTCTCTCTCGGTCCCTGTCTCTCTCTTGGTCCCTATGTCTCACTCGGTCACTCTATCTCTCTCGGTCCCTGTGTCTCTCTCGGTCCCTTTGTCTCTCTCTCTCAATCCCTGTCTCTCTCTCTCTCTCGGTCCCTGTGTCTCGCTCGGTCCCTGTGTCTCGCTCGGTCCCCATGTCTCTCACTCGGTCCCTGACTCTCTCTTGGTCCCTGTGTCTCACTCGGTCCCTGTCTCTCTCTCTCAGATTCAGTGTCTCTGTCGGTCCCTGTGTCTCTCTCTCGGTCCCTGTGACTCTCTCGGTCCCTGTGACTCTCTCGGTCCCTGTGTCTCTCACTCGGTACCTGTCTCTGTCTCGGTCTCTGTGTCTCTCACTCGGTACCTGTCTCTGTCTCGGTCTCTGTGTCTCTCTCGGTCCCTGTGTCTCACTCGGTCCCTGTGTCTCTCACTCAGTCCCTGTCTCTCTCTCGGTCCCTGTGTCTCACTCGGTCCCTGTCTCTCTCTCTATTTCAGTGTCTCTGTCGGTCCCTGTGACTCTCTCGGTCCCTGTGTCTCTCTCTAGCTCCTTGTGTCTCTCTCGGTCCCTGTGTCTCTCTCAGGGTCCCTGTGTCTCACTCGATCCCTGTCACTCTCTCGGTCCCTGTGTCTCACTCGGTCCCTGTGTCTCTTTCTCGGTCCCTGTGTCTCTCTCTCTGTCCCTGTGTTTCTCACTCGGTCCCTGAGTCTCTCACTCGGTCCCAGTGTCTCTTTCTCGGTCCCTGTGTCTCTCTGTCTCGGTCCCTGTGTCTGTCTCTTGCTCCCTGTGTCTTTCTCGGTCCCTGTGTCTTTCTCGGTCCCTGTGTCTCACTCGGTCCCTGTGTCTCCCCCGGTGCTTGTCTCTCTCTCTCTCGGTCCCGGTGTCTCTCTCTCGGTCACTGTGTCTCTCTCTCGGTCCCTGTGACTCTCTCGGTCCCTGTGTCTCTCTCTAGGTCCTTGTGTCTCTCTCGGTCCTTGTGTCTCTCTCTCGGTCCCTGTGTCTCTCTCCCTCGGTCCCTGTGTCACACTCGGTCCCTGTGTCTCTCTCGGTCCCTGTGTCTCTCTCTCGGTCCCTGTGTCTCTCTCCCTCTGTCCCTGTGTTTCTCTCCGCCCCTGTGTCTCTCTCTCAGTCCCTGAGTCCCTCTCGGTCCCTGTGTCTCACTCGGTCCCTGTGTCTCACTCGGTCCCTGTGTCACTCTCTCGGTCCCTGTCTCTCTCTCTCGGTCCCTGTCTCTCTCTCTCGGTCACTGTGTTTCTCTCGGTCCCTGTGTCTCTCTCTCGGTCCCTGTTTCCCTCTCGGTCCCTGTGTCTCTCTCTTGTTCCCTGTGTCTTTCTCGGTCCCTGTGTCTCTCCCGGTCCCTGTGTCACTCTCTCGGTCCCTGTCTCTCTCTCTCACCCCCTGTCTCTCTCTCTCGGTCACTGTGTTTCTCTCGGTCCCTGTGTGCCTCTCTCGGTCGCTGTGTCTCTCACTCGGTCCCTGTGTCTCTCACTCGGTACCTGTCTCTGTCTCGGTCCCTGTGTCTCTCTCGGTCCCGGTGTCTCTCTCGGTCCCTGTGTCTCTCTCTTGCTCCCTGTGTCTTTCTCGGTCCCTGTGTCTCTCCTGGTCCCTGTCTCTCTCTCTCAGTCCCTGTGTCTCCCTCGGTCCGTGTGTCTCACTCGGTGCCTCTGTCTCTCTCGGTCCCTGTGTCTCTCTCGGTCCTGGTGTCTCTCTTGGTCCCTGTGTCTCTCTTACTCAGTCCCTGTGTCTCTCTCTCAGTCCCTGTGTCTCTCTCTCAGTGCCTGTGTCTCTCGCTCTCTGCCCCTGTGTCTCTCTCGGTCCCTGTGTCTCTCTCTCGGTCCGTCTGTCTCCCTCGGTCCGTGTGTCTCACTCGGTCCCTGTGTCTCACTCGGTCCCTGTCTCTCTCTCTCAGTCCCTGTGTCTCTCACACAGTACCTGTGTCTCTCTTGTTCCCTATGTCTCTCTCTCGGTCCCTGTGTCTCTCTCTCGGTCTCTGTGTCTCTCTCTCGGTCCCTGAGACTCGCTCAGTCCCTGTGTCTCACTCGGTCCCTGTGTCTCTCTTACTCAGTCCCTGTGTCTCTCTCTCAGTCCCTGTGTCTCTCTCTCAGTGCCTGTGTCTCTCGCTCTCTGCCCCTGTGTCTCTCTCGGTCCCTCTGTCTCTCTCGGTCCCTGTGTCTCTCTCTCGGTCTCTGTGTCTCTCTCTCGGTCCCTGTGACTCGCTCAGTCCCTGTGTCTCTCTCTCGGTGCCTGTGTCTCTCTCTCTCTGCCCCTGTGTCTCTCTCGGTCTCTGTGTCTCTCTCTCGGTCCCTGTGACTCGCTCAGTCCCTGTGTCTCTCTTGTTCCCTGTGTCTCTCTCTCGGTCCCTGTGTCTCATTCGGTCCCTGTGTCTCTCTCTCTCGGTCCCTGTGTCTCTCTCGGTCCCGGTGTCTCTCTCGGTCCCTGTGTCTCCCTCGGTCCGTGTGTCTCACTCGGCCCCTGTGTCTCTCTCGGTCCCTGTATCTCTCTCTCAGTCCCTGTGTCTATCTCTCGGTGCCTGTGTCTCTCTCTCGGTCCCTCTGTCTCTCTCTCCCAGTCCCTGTGTCTCTCTCGGTCACTGTCTCTCTCTCGGTCCCTGTGTCTCTGTCGGTCTCTGTGTCTCACTCGGTCACTCTGTCTCTCTCGGTCCCTGTGTCTCTCTCGGTCCCTGTGTCTCTCGCTCTCAGTCCCTGTGTCTTTCTCGGTCCCTGTGTCTCTGTCGGTCTCTGTGTCTCACTCGGTCACTCTGTCTCTCTCGGTCCCTGTGTCTCTCTCGGTCCCTGTGTCTCTCTCTCTCAGTCCCTGTGTCTGTCTCGGTCACTGTCACTCTCTCTCGGTCCCTGTGTCTCTCACTTGGTCCCTGTCTCTCTCTCGGTCCCTGTGTCTCTCTCGGTCCCTGTGTCTCTCTCTCGGTCCCTATCTCTCTCTCGGTCCCTGTGTCTCTCTCTAGGTCCTTGTTTCTCTCTCGGTCCCTGTGTCTCTTTCTCTCGGTCCCTGTGTCTCTCTCTCGGTCCCTGTCACTCTCTCGGTCCCTCTCTCTCTCGGTCCCTATCTCTCTCTCTGTCCCTATCTCTCTCTCTGTCCCGGTGTCTCTCTCTCGGTCACTGTGTCTCTCTCTCAGTCCCTGTGTCTCTCTCTCGGTGCCTGTGTGTCTCTCTCGGTCCCTGTGTCTCTCTCAGTCCCTGTGTCTCTCTCTCGGTCCCTGTATCTCTCTCTCGGTCCCTGTGTCTCTCGCGGTCCCTGTGACTCGCTCAGTCCCTGTGTCTCTCTCTCTCGGTCTCTGTGTCTCCCTCTCGGTCCCTGTGTCTCTCTCGGTCCTTGTGTCTCTCTCTCGGTTGCTGTGTCTCTCTGTCTCTCAGTCCCTGTGTCTCTCTCGGTCACTGTCTCTCTCTCTCGGTCCCTGTGTCTCTCTCGGTCCCTGTGTCTCTCTCAGTCCCTCTGTCTCACTCGGTCCCTGTGTCTCTCTAGGTCCTTGTGTCTCTCTCTCGGTCCCTGTGTCTCTCTCTCTCAGTCCCTGTGTCTCTCTCGGTCACAGTCTCTCTCTCGGTCCCTGTGTCTCTCTCGGTCCCTGTGTCTCTCTCGGGCCCTGTGTCTCACTCGGTCCCTGTGTCTCTCTCGGTCCTTGTGTCTCTCTGTCGGTCCGTGTGTCTCTCTCTTTCAGTCCCTGTGTCTCTCTCGATCACTGTCTCTCTCTCGGTCCCGGTGTCTCTCTCGGTCCCTGTGTCTCTCTCGGTCCCTGAGTCTCTCTCTCGGTCCCTGTGTCTCACTCGGTCCCTGTGTCTCTCACTCAGTCCCTGCTCTCTCTCGGTCCCTGTGTCTCACTCGGTCCCTGTCTCTCTCTCTATTTCAGTGTCTCTGTCGGTCCCTGTGACTCTCTCGGTCCCTGTGTCTCTCTCTAGGTCCTTGTGTCTCTCTCGGTCCCTGTGTCTCATTCAGGGTCCCTGTGTCTCACTCGGTCCCTGTCACTCTCTCGGTCCCTGTGTCTCACTCGGTCCCTGTGTCTCTTTCTCGGTCACTGTGTCTCTCTCTCGGTCCCTGTGACTCTCTCGGTCCCTGTGTCTCTCTCTAGGTCCTTGTGTCTCTCTCGGTCCTTGTGTCTCTCTCTCGGTCCCTGTGTCTCTCTCCCTCGGTCCCTGTGTCTCACTCGGTCCCTGTGTCTCTCTCGGTCCCTGTGTCTCCCTCTCACCCCTGTGTCACACTCGGTCCCTGTGTCTCTCTCGGTCCCTGTGTCTCTCTCTCGGTCCCTGTGTCTCTCTCCCTCTGTCCCTGTGTTTCTCTCCGCCCCTGTGTCTCTCTCTCAGTCCCTGTGTCCCTCTCGGTCCCTGTGTCTCACTCGGTCCCTGTGTCTCACTCGGTCCCTGTGTCACTCTCTCGGTCCCTGTCTCTCTCTCTCGGTCCCTGTCTCTCTCTCTCGGTCACTGTGTTTCTCTCGGTCCCTGTGTCTCTCTCTCGGTCCCTGTTTCCCTCTCGGTCCCTGTGTCTCTCTCTTGTTCCCTGTGTCTTTCTCGGTCCCTGTGTCTCTCCCGGTCCCTGTGTCACTCTCTCGGTCCCTGTCTCTCTCACTCACCCCCTGTCTCTCTCTCTCGGTCACTGTGTTTCTCTCGGTCCCTGTGTGCCTCTCTCGGTCGCTGTGTCTCTCACTCGGTCCCTGTGTCTCTCACTCGGTACCTGTCTCTGTCTCGGTCCCTGTGTCTCTCTCGGTCCCGGTGTCTCTCTCGGTCCCTGTGTCTCTCTCTTGCTCCCTGTGTCTTTCTCGGTCCGTGTGTCTCTCTCGGTCCCTGTCTCTCTCTCTCGGTCCCTGTCTCTCTCTCTCGGTCACTGTGTTTCTCTCGGTCCCTGTGTCTCTCTCTCGGTCCCTGTTTCCCTCTTGGTCCCTGTGTCTCTCTCTTGTTCCCTGTGTCTTTCTCGGTCCCTGTGTCTCTCCCGGTCCCTGTGTCACTCTCTCGGTCCCTGTCTCTCTCACTCACCCCCTGTCTCTCTCTCTCGGTCACTGTGTTTCTCTCGGTCCCTGTGTGCCTCTCTCGGTCGCTGTGTCTCTCACTCGGTCCCTGTGTCTCTCACTCGGTACCTGTCTCTGTCTCGGTCCCTGTGTCTCTCTCGGTCCCGGTGTCTCTCTCGGTCCCTGTGTCACTCTCTTGCTCCCTGTGTCTTTCTCGGTCCCTGTGTCTCTCCCGGTCCCTGTCTCTCTCTCTCAGTCCCTGTGTCTCTGTCTCGGTCCCTGTGTCTCTCTCGGTCCCGGTGTCTCTCTCGGTCCCTGTGTCTCTCTCTTGCTCCCTGTGTCTTTCTCGGTCCCTGTGTCTCTCCCGGTCCCTGTGTCACTCTCTCGGTCCCTGTCTCTCTCACTCACCCCCTGTCTCTCTCTCTCGGTCACTGTGTTTCTCTCGGTCCCTGTGTGCCTCTCTCGGTCGCTGTGTCTCTCACTCGGTCCCTGTGTCTCTCACTCGGTACCTGTCTCTGTCTCGGTCCCTGTGTCTCTCTCGGTCCCGGTGTCTCTCTCGGTCCCTGTGTCTCTCTCTTGCTCCCTGTGTCTTTCTCGGTCCGTGTGTCTCTCTCGGTCCCTGTCTCTCTCTCTCGGTCCCTGTCTCTCTCTCTCGGTCACTGTGTTTCTCTCGGTCCCTGTGTCTCTCTCTCGGTCCCTGTTTCCCTCTTGGTCCCTGTGTCTCTCTCTTGTTCCCTGTGTCTTTCTCGGTCCCTGTGTCTCTCCCGGTCCCTGTGTCACTCTCTCGGTCCCTGTCTCTCTCACTCACCCCCTGTCTCTCTCTCTCGGTCACTGTGTTTCTCTCGGTCCCTGTGTGCCTCTCTCGGTCGCTGTGTCTCTCACTCGGTCCCTGTGTCTCTCACTCGATACCTGTCTCTGTCTCGGTCCCTGTGTCTCTCTCGGTCCCGGTGTCTCTCTCGGTCCCTGTGTCTCTCTCTTGCTCCCTGTGTCTTTCTCGGTCCCTGTGTCTCTCCCGGTCCCTGTCTCTCTCTCTCAGTCCCTGTGTCTCTGTCTCGGTCCCTGTGTCTCTCTCGGTCCCGGTGTCTCTCTCGGTCCCTGTGTCTCTCTCTTGCTCCCTGTGTCTTTCTCGGTCCCTGTGTCTCTCCCGGTCCCTGTCTCTCTCTCTCAGTCCCTGTGTCTCTCTCTCGGTCCCTGTGTCTCTCTCTTGCTCCCTGTGTCTTTCTCGGTCCCTGTGTCTCTCCCGGTCCCTGTCTCTCTCTCTCAGTCCCTGTGTCTCTGTCTCGGTCCCTGTGTCTCTCTCGGTCCCGGTGTCTCTCTCGGTCCCTGTGTCTCTCTCTTGCTCCCTGTGTCTTTCTCGGTCCCTGTGTCTCTCCCGGTCCCTGTCTCTCTCTCTCAGTCCCTGTGTCTCACTCGGTCCCTCTGTCTCTCTCGGTCCCTGTGTCTCTCTCTCGGTCCGTCTGTCTGCCTCGGTCCGTGTGTCTCACTCGGTCCCTGTGTCTCTCTCGGTCCCTGTGTCTCCCTCTCACCCCTGTGTCACACTCGGTCCCTGTGTCTCTCTCGGTCCCTGTGTCTCACTCGGTCCCTGTCTCTCTCTCTATTTCAGTGTCTCTGTCGGTCTCTGTGTCTCACTCGGTCACTCTGTCTCTCTCGGTCCCTGTGACTCTCTCGGTCCCTGTGTCTCTCTCTAGGTCCTTGTGTCTCTCTCGGTCCCTGTGTCTCACTCGGTCCCTGTGTCTCTTTCTCGGTCCCTGTGTCTCTCTCTCTGTCCCTGTGTTTCTCACTCGGTCCCTGAGTCTCTCACTCGGTCCCAGTGTCTCTTTCTCGGTCCCTGTGTCTCTCTGTCTTGGTCCCTGTGTCTGTCTCTTGCTCCCTGTGTCTTTCTCGGTCCCTGTGTCTTTCTCGGTCCCTGTGTCTCACTCGGTCCCTGTGTCTCCCCCGGTGCTTGTCTCTCTCTCTCTCTGTCCCGGTGTCTCTCTCTTGTTCCCTGTGTCTCTCTCTCGGTCCCTGTGTCTCTCTCTCGGTCTCTGTGTCTCTCTCTCGGTCCCTGTCTCTCTCTCTATTTCAGTGTCTCTGTCGGTCCCTGTGACTCTCTCGGTCCCTGTGTCTTTCTCTAGGTCCTTGTGTCTCTCTCGGTCCCTGTGTCTCTCTCAGGGTCCCTGTGTCTCACTCGGTCCCTGTCACTCTCTCGGTCCCTGTGTCTCACTCGTTCCCTGTGTCTCTTTCTCGGTCCCTGTGTCTCTCTCTCTGTCCCTGTGTTTCTCACTCGGTCCCTGAGTCTCTCACTCGGTCCCAGTGTCTCTTTCTCGGTCCCTGTGTCTCTCTGTCTCGGTCCCTGTGTCTGTATCTTGCTCCCTGTGTCTTTCTCGGTCCCTGTGTCTTTCTCGGTCCCTGTGTCTCACTCGGTCCCTGTGTCTGCCCCGGTGCTTGTCTCTCTCTCTCTCTGTCCCGGTGTCTCTCTCTCGGTCACTGTGTCTCTCTCTCGGTCCCTGTGACTGTCTCGGTCCCTGTGTCTCTCTCTAGGTCCTTGTGTCTCTCTCAGTCCTTGTGTCTCTCTCTCGGTCCCTGTGTCTCTCTCCCTCGGTCCCTGTGTCTCACTCGGTCCCTGTGTCTCTCTCGGTCCCTGTGTCTCCCTCTCACCCCTGTGTCACACTCGGTCCCTGTGTCTCTCTCGGTCCCTGTGTCTCTCTCTCGGTCCCTGTGTCTCTCTCCCTCTGTCCCTGTGTTTCTCTCCGCCCCTGTGTCTCTCTCTCAGTCCCTGTGTCCCTCTCGGTCCCTGTGTCTCACTCGGTCCCTGTGTCTCACTCGGTCCCTGTGTCACTCTCTCGGTCCCTGTCTCTCTCTCTCGGTCCCTGTCTCTCTCTCTCGATCACTGTGTTTCTCTCGGTCCCTGTGTCTCTCTCTCGGTCCCTGTTTCCCTCTCGGTCCCTGTGTCTCTCTCTTGTTCCCTGTGTCTTTCTCGGTCCCTGTCTCTCTGTCGGTCCCTGTCTCTCTCTCTCACCCCCTGTCTCTCTCTCTCGGTCACTGTGTTTCTCTCGGTCCCTGTGTGCCTCTCTCGGTCGCTGTGTCTCTCACTCGGTCCCTGTGTCTCTCACTCGGTACCTGTCTCTGTCTCGGTCCCTGTGTCTCTCTCGGTCCCGGTGTCTCTCTCGGTCCCTGTGTCTCTCTCTTGCTCCCTGTGTCTTTCTCGGTCCCTGTGTCTCTCCCGGTCCCTGTCTCTCTCTCTCAGTCCCTGTGTCTCTGTCTCAGTCCCTGTGTCTCTCTCGGTCCCGGTGTCTCTCTCGGTCCCTGTGTCTCTCTCTTGCTCCCTGTGTCTTTCTCGGTCCCTGTGTCTCTCCCGGTCCCTGTCTCTCTCTCTCAGTCCCTGTGTCTCTCTCTCGGTCCCTGTGTCTCCCTCGGTCCGTGTGTCTCACTCGGTCCCTCTGTCTCTCTCTAGGTCCTTGTGTCTCTCTCTTGCTCCCTGTGTCTTTCTCGGTCCCTGTGTCTCTCCCGGTCCCTGTCTCTCTCTCTCAGTCCCTGTGTCTCTGTCTCAGTCCCTGTGTCTCTCTCGGTCCCGGTGTCTCTCTCGGTCCCTGTGTCTCTCTCTTGCTCCCTATGTCTTTCTCGGTCCCTGTGTCTCTCCCGGTCCCTGTCTCTCTCTCTCAGTCCCTGTGTCTCTCTCTCGGTCCCTGTGTCTCCCTCGGTCCCTGTGACTCTCTCGGTCCCTGTGTCTCTCTCTAGGTCCTTGTGTCTCTCTCTTGCTCCCTGTGTCTTTCTCGGTCCCTGTGTCTCTCCCGGTCCCTGTGTCACTCTCTCGGTCCCTGTCTCTCTCACTCACCCCCTGTCTCTCTCTCTCGGTCACTGTGTTTCTCTCGGTCCCTGTGTGCCTCTCTCGGTCGCTGTGTCTCTCACTCGGTCCCTGTGTCTCTCACTCGGTACCTGTCTCTGTCTCGGTCCCTGTGTCTCTCTCGGTCCCGGTGTCTCTCTCGGTCCCTGTGTCTCTCTCTTGCTCCCTGTGTCTTTCTCGGTCCGTGTGTCTCTCTCGGTCCCTGTCTCTCTCTCTCGGTCCCTGTCTCTCTCTCTCGGTCACTGTGTTTCTCTCGGTCCCTGTGTCTCTCTCTCGGTCCCTGTTTCCCTCTTGGTCCCTGTGTCTCTCTCTTGTTCCCTGTGTCTTTCTCGGTCCCTGTGTCTCTCCCGGTCCCTGTGTCACTCTCTCGGTCCCTGTCTCTCTCACTCACCCCCTGTCTCTCTCTCTCGGTCACTGTGTTTCTCTCGGTCCCTGTGTGCCTCTCTCGGTCGCTGTGTCTCTCACTCGGTCCCTGTGTCTCTCACTCGGTACCTGTCTCTGTCTCGGTCCCTGTGTCTCTCTCGGTCCCGGTGTCTCTCTCGGTCCCTGTGTCTCTCTCTTGCTCCCTGTGTCTTTCTCGGTCCCTGTGTCTCTCCCGGTCCCTGTCTCTCTCTCTCAGTCCCTGTGTCTCTGTCTCGGTCCCTGTGTCTCTCTCGGTCCCGGTGTCTCTCTCGGTCCCTGTGTCTCTCTCTTGCTCCCTGTGTCTTTCTCGGTCCCTGTGTCTCTCCCGGTCCCTGTCTCTCTCTCTCAGTCCCTGTGTCTCTCTCTCGGTCCCTGTGTCTCTCTCTTGCTCCCTGTGTCTTTCTCGGTCCCTGTGTCTCTCCCGGTCCCTGTCTCTCTCTCTCAGTCCCTGTGTCTCTGTCTCGGTCCCTGTGTCTCTCTCGGTCCCGGTGTCTCTCTCGGTCCCTGTGTCTCTCTCTTGCTCCCTGTGTCTTTCTCGGTCCCTGTGTCTCTCCCGGTCCCTGTCTCTCTCTCTCAGTCCCTGTGTCTCACTCGGTCCCTCTGTCTCTCTCGGTCCCTGTGTCTCTCTCTCGGTCCGTCTGTCTGCCTCGGTCCGTGTGTCTCACTCGGTCCCTGTGTCTCTCTCGGTCCCTGTGTCTCCCTCTCACCCCTGTGTCACACTCGGTCCCTGTGTCTCTCTCGGTCCCTGTGTCTCACTCGGTCCCTGTCTCTCTCTCTATTTCAGTGTCTCTGTCGGTCTCTGTGTCTCACTCGGTCACTCTGTCTCTCTCGGTCCCTGTGACTCTCTCGGTCCCTGTGTCTCTCTCTAGGTCCTTGTGTCTCTCTCGGTCCCTGTGTCTCACTCGGTCCCTGTGTCTCTTTCTCGGTCCCTGTGTCTCTCTCTCTGTCCCTGTGTTTCTCACTCGGTCCCTGAGTCTCTCACTCGGTCCCAGTGTCTCTTTCTCGGTCCCTGTGTCTCTCTGTCTTGGTCCCTGTGTCTGTCTCTTGCTCCCTGTGTCTTTCTCGGTCCCTGTGTCTTTCTCGGTCCCTGTGTCTCACTCGGTCCCTGTGTCTCCCCCGGTGCTTGTCTCTCTCTCTCTCTGTCCCGGTGTCTCTCTCTTGTTCCCTGTGTCTCTCTCTCGGTCCCTGTGTCTCTCTCTCGGTCTCTGTGTCTCTCTCTCGGTCCCTGTCTCTCTCTCTATTTCAGTGTCTCTGTCGGTCCCTGTGACTCTCTCGGTCCCTGTGTCTTTCTCTAGGTCCTTGTGTCTCTCTCGGTCCCTGTGTCTCTCTCAGGGTCCCTGTGTCTCACTCGGTCCCTGTCACTCTCTCGGTCCCTGTGTCTCACTCGTTCCCTGTGTCTCTTTCTCGGTCCCTGTGTCTCACTCGGTCCCTGTCACTCTCTCGGTCCCTGTGTCTCACTCGTTCCCTGTGTCTCTCTCTCTGTCCCTGTGTTTCTCACTCGGTCCCTGAGTCTCTCACTCGGTCCCAGTGTCTCTTTCTCGGTCCCTGTGTCTCTCTGTCTCGGTCCCTGTGTCTGTATCTTGCTCCCTGTGTCTTTCTCGGTCCCTGTGTCTTTCTCGGTCCCTGTGTCTCACTCGGTCCCTGTGTCTGCCCCGGTGCTTGTCTCTCTCTCTCTCTGTCCCGGTGTCTCTCTCTCGGTCACTGTGTCTCTCTCTCGGTCCCTGTGACTGTCTCGGTCCCTGTGTCTCTCTCTAGGTCCTTGTGTCTCTCTCAGTCCTTGTGTCTCTCTCTCGGTCCCTGTGTCTCTCTCCCTCGGTCCCTGTGTCTCACTCGGTCCCTGTGTCTCTCTCGGTCCCTGTGTCTCCCTCTCACCCCTGTGTCACACTCGGTCCCTGTGTCTCTCTCGGTCCCTGTGTCTCTCTCTCGGTCCCTGTGTCTCTCTCCCTCTGTCCCTGTGTTTCTCTCCGCCCCTGTGTCTCTCTCTCAGTCCCTGTGTCCCTCTCGGTCCCTGTGTCTCACTCGGTCCCTGTGTCTCACTCGGTCCCTGTGTCACTCTCTCGGTCCCTGTCTCTCTCTCTCGGTCCCTGTCTCTCTCTCTCGGTCACTGTGTTTCTCTCGGTCCCTGTGTCTCTCTCTCGGTCCCTGTTTCCCTCTCGGTCCCTGTGTCTCTCTCTTGTTCCCTGTGTCTTTCTCGGTCCCTGTCTCTCTGTCGGTCCCTGTCTCTCTCTCTCACCCCCTGTCTCTCTCTCTCGGTCACTGTGTTTCTCTCGGTCCCTGTGTGCCTCTCTCGGTCGCTGTGTCTCTCACTCAGTCCCTGTGTCTCTCACTCGGTACCTGTCTCTGTCTCGGTCCCTGTGTCTCTCTCGGTCCCGGTGTCTCTCTCGGTCCCTGTGTCTCTCTCTTGCTCCCTGTGTCTTTCTCGGTCCCTGTGTCTCTCCCGGTCCCTGTCTCTCTCTCTCAGTCCCTGTGTCTCTGTCTCAGTCCCTGTGTCTCTCTCGGTCCCGGTGTCTCTCTCGGTCCCTGTGTCTCTCTCTTGCTCCCTGTGTCTTTCTCGGTCCCTGTGTCTCTCCCGGTCCCTGTCTCTCTCTCTCAGTCCCTGTGTCTCTCTCTCGGTCCCTGTGTCTCCCTCGGTCCGTGTGTCTCACTCGGTCCCTCTGTCTCTCTCGGTCCCTGTGTCTCTCTCTCGGTCCGTCTGTCTCCCTCGGTCCGTGTGTCTCACTCGGTCCCTGTGTCTCACTCGGTCCCTGTCTCTCTCTCTCAGTCCCTGTGTCTCTCACACAGTACCTGTGTCTCTCTTGTTCCCTGTGTCTCTCTCTCGGTCCCTGTGTCTCTCTCTCGGTCTCTGTGTCTCTCTCTCGGTCCCTGAGACTCGCTCAGTCCCTGTGTCTCACTCGGTCCCTGTGTCTCTCTCAGTCCCTGTGTCTCTCTCTCGGTGCCTGTGTCTCTCTCTCTCTGCCCCTGTGTCTCTCTCGGTCTCTGTGTCTCTCTCTCGGTCCCTGTGACTCGCTCAGTCCCTGTGTCTCTCTCGGTCCCTGTGTCTCGCTCGGTCCCCATGTCTCTCACTCGGTCCCTGTGTCTCTCTCTTGGTCCCTGTGTCTCACTCGGTCCCGATCTCTCTCTCTCAGATTCAGTGTCTCTGTCGGTCCCTGTGTCTCTCTCTCGGTCCCTGTGACTCTCTCGGTCCCTGTGTCTCTCTCTAGGTCCTTGTTTCTCTCTCTGTCCCTGTGTCTCTCTCTCGGTGCCTGTGTCTCTCACTTGGTCCCTGTGTCTCTCACTCGGTACCTGTCTCTGTCTCGGTCTCTGAGTCTCTCTCGGTCCCGGTGTCTCTCTCGGGCCCTGTGTCTCTCTCTTGCTCCCTGTGTCTTTCTCGGTCCCTGTGTCTCACTCGGTCCCTGTGTCTCTCTCTCGGTCCCTATCTCTCTCTCGGTCCCTGTGTCTCTCACTCGGTCCCTGTGTCTCTCACTCGGTACCTGTCTCTGTCTCGGTCTCTGTGTCTCTCTCGGTCCCGGTGTCTCTCTCGGTCCCTGTGTCTCTCTCTTGCTCCCTGTGTCTTTCTCGGTCCCTGTGTCTCTCTCGGTCCCTGTGTCTCTCACTCGGTCCCTGTGTCTCTCTCGGTCCTTGTGTCTCTCTCTCGGTCCGTGTGTCTCTCTCTTTCAGTCCCTGTGTCTCTCTCGATCACTGTCTCTCTCTCGGTCCCTGTATCTCTCTCGGTCCCTGTGTCTCTCTCGGTCCCTGAGTCTCTCTCTCGGTCCCTGTGTCTCACTCGGTCCCTGTGTCTCTCACTCGGTCCCTGTCTCTCTCTCGGTCCCTGTGTCTCTCTCTATTTCAGTGTCTCTGTCGGTCCCTGTGACTCTCTCGTTTCCTGTGCCTCTCTCTAGGTCCTTGTGTCTCTCTCGGTCCCTGTGTCTCTCTCTGGGTCCCTGTGTCTCACTCGGTCCCTGTCACTCTCTCGGTCCCTGTGTCTCACTCAATCCCTGTGTCTCTCACTCGGTCCCTGAGTCTCTCACTCGGTCCCTGTGTCTCTTTCTCGGTCCTTGTGTCTCTCTCTCGGTCCCTGTGTCTCTCTCCCTCGGTCCCTGTGTCTCACTCGGTCCCTGTGTCTCTCTCGGTCCCTGTGTCTCCCTCTCACCCCTGTGTCACACTCGGTCCCTGTGTCTCTCTCGGTCCCTGTGTCTCTCTCTCGGTCCCTGTGTCTCTCTCCCTCTGTCCCTGTGTTTCTCTCCGCCCCTGTGTCTCTCTCTCAGTCCCTGTGTCCCTCTCGGTCCCTGTGTCTCACTCGGTCCCTGTGTCTCACTCGGTCCCTGTGTCACTCTCTCGGTCCCTGTCTCTCTCTCTCGGTCCCTGTCTCTCTCTCTCGGTCACTGTGTTTCTCTCGGTCCCTGTGTCTCTCTCTCGGTCCCTGTTTCCCTCTCGGTCCCTGTGTCTCTCTCTTGTTCCCTGTGTCTTTCTCGGTCCCTGTGTCTCTCCCGGTCCCTGTGTCACTCTCTCGGTCCCTGTCTCTCTCACTCACCCCCTGTCTCTCTCTCTCGGTCACTGTGTTTCTCTCGGTCCCTGTGTGCCTCTCTCGGTCGCTGTGTCTCTCACTCGGTCCCTGTGTCTCTCACTCGGTACCTGTCTCTGTCTCGGTCCCTGTGTCTCTCTCGGTCCCGGTGTCTCTCTCGGTCCCTGTGTCTCTCTCTTGCTCCCTGTGTCTTTCTCGGTCCGTGTGTCTCTCTCGGTCCCTGTCTCTCTCTCTCGGTCCCTGTCTCTCTCTCTCGGTCACTGTGTTTCTCTCGGTCCCTGTGTCTCTCTCTCGGTCCCTGTTTCCCTCTTGGTCCCTGTGTCTCTCTCTTGTTCCCTGTGTCTTTCTCGGTCCCTGTGTCTCTCCCGGTCCCTGTGTCACTCTCTCGGTCCCTGTCTCTCTCACTCACCCCCTGTCTCTCTCTCTCGGTCACTGTGTTTCTCTCGGTCCCTGTGTGCCTCTCTCGGTCGCTGTGTCTCTCACTCGGTCCCTGTGTCTCTCACTCGGTACCTGTCTCTGTCTCGGTCCCTGTGTCTCTCTCGGTCCCGGTGTCTCTCTCGGTCCCTGTGTCACTCTCTTGCTCCCTGTGTCTTTCTCGGTCCCTGTGTCTCTCCCGGTCCCTGTTTCTCTCTCTCAGTCCCTGTGTCTCTGTCTCGGTCCCTGTGTCTCTCTCGGTCCCGGTGTCTCTCTCGGTCCCTGTGTCTCTCTCTTGCTCCCTGTGTCTTTCTCGGTCCCTGTGTCTCTCCCGGTCCCTGTGTCACTCTCTCGGTCCCTGTCTCTCTCACTCACCCCCTGTCTCTCTCTCTCGGTCACTGTGTTTCTCTCGGTCCCTGTGTGCCTCTCTCGGTCGCTGTGTCTCTCACTCGGTCCCTGTGTCTCTCACTCGGTACCTGTCTCTGTCTCGGTCCCTGTGTCTCTCTCGGTCCCGGTGTCTCTCTCGGTCCCTGTGTCTCTCTCTTGCTCCCTGTGTCTTTCTCGGTCCGTGTGTCTCTCTCGGTCCCTGTCTCTCTCTCTCGGTCCCTGTCTCTCTCTCTCGGTCACTGTGTTTCTCTCGGTCCCTGTGTCTCTCTCTCGGTCCCTGTTTCCCTCTTGGTCCCTGTGTCTCTCTCTTGTTCCCTGTGTCTTTCTCGGTCCCTGTGTCTCTCCCGGTCCCTGTGTCACTCTCTCGGTCCCTGTCTCTCTCACTCACCCCCTGTCTCTCTCTCTCGGTCACTGTGTTTCTCTCGGTCCCTGTGTGCCTCTCTCGGTCGCTGTGTCTCTCACTCGGTCCCTGTGTCTCTCACTCGGTACCTGTCTCTGTCTCGGTCCCTGTGTCTCTCTCGGTCCCGGTGTCTCTCTCGGTCCCTGTGTCTCTCTCTTGCTCCCTGTGTCTTTCTCGGTCCCTGTGTCTCTCCCGGTCCCTGTCTCTCTCTCTCAGTCCCTGTGTCTCTCTCTCGGTCCCTGTGTCTCTCTCTTGCTCCCTGTGTCTTTCTCGGTCCCTGTGTCTCTCCCGGTCCCTGTCTCTCTCTCTCAGTCCCTGTGTCTCTGTCTCGGTCCCTGTGTCTCTCTCGGTCCCGGTGTCTCTCTCGGTCCCTGTGTCTCTCTCTTGCTCCCTGTGTCTTTCTCGGTCCCTGTGTCTCTCCCGGTCCCTGTCTCTCTCTCTCAGTCCCTTTGTCTCACTCGGTCCCTCTGTCTCTCTCGGTCCCTGTGTCTCTCTCTCGGTCCGTCTGTCTGCCTCGGTCCGTGTGTCTCACTCGGTCCCTGTGTCTCTCTCGGTCCCTGTGTCTCCCTCTCACCCCTGTGTCACACTCGGTCCCTGTGTCTCTCTCGGTCCCTGTGTCTCACTCGGTCCCTGTCTCTCTCTCTATTTCAGTGTCTCTGTCGGTCTCTGTGTCTCACTCGGTCACTCTGTCTCTCTCGGTCCCTGTGACTCTCTCGGTCCCTGTGTCTCTCTCTAGGTCCTTGTGTCTCTCTCGGTCCCTGTGTCTCACTCGGTCCCTGTGTCTCTTTCTCGGTCCCTGTGTCTCTCTCTCTGTCCCTGTGTTTCTCACTCGGTCCCTGAGTCTCTCACTCGGTCCCAGTGTCTCTTTCTCGGTCCCTGTGTCTCTCTGTCTTGGTCCCTGTGTCTGTCTCTTGCTCCCTGTGTCTTTCTCGGTCCCTGTGTCTTTCTCGGTCCCTGTGTCTCACTCGGTCCCTGTGTCTCCCCCGGTGCTTGTCTCTCTCTCTCTCTGTCCCGGTGTCTCTCTCTTGTTCCCTGTGTCTCTCTCTCGGTCCCTGTGTCTCTCTCTCGGTCTCTGTGTCTCTCTCTCGGTCCCTGTCTCTCTCTCTATTTCAGTGTCTCTGTCGGTCCCTGTGACTCTCTCGGTCCCTGTGTCTTTCTCTAGGTCCTTGTGTCTCTCTCGGTCCCTGTGTCTCTCTCAGGGTCCCTGTGTCTCACTCGGTCCCTGTCACTCTCTCGGTCCCTGTGTCTCACTCGTTCCCTGTGTCTCTTTCTCGGTCCCTGTGTCTCACTCGGTCCCTGTCACTCTCTCGGTCCCTGTGTCTCACTCGTTCCCTGTGTCTCTCTCTCTGTCCCTGTGTTTCTCACTCGGTCCCTGAGTCTCTCACTCGGTCCCAGTGTCTCTTTCTCGGTCCCTGTGTCTCTCTGTCTCGGTCCCTGTGTCTGTCTCTTGCTCCCTGTGTCTTTCTCGGTCCCTGTGTCTTTCTCGGTCCCTGTGTCTCACTCGGTCCCTGTGTCTGCCCCGGTGCTTGTCTCTCTCTCTCTCTGTCCCGGTGTCTCTCTCTCGGTCACTGTGTCTCTCTCTCGGTCCCTGTGACTGTCTCGGTCCCTGTGTCTCTCTCTAGGTCCTTGTGTCTCTCTCAGTCCTTGTGTCTCTCTCTCGGTCCCTGTGTCTCTCTCCCTCGGTCCCTGTGTCTCACTCGGTCCCTGTGTCTCTCTCGGTCCCTGTGTCTCCCTCTCACCCCTGTGTCACACTCGGTCCCTGTGTCTCTCTCGGTCCCTGTGTCTCTCTCTCGGTCCCTGTGTCTCTCTCCCTCTGTCCCTGTGTTTCTCTCCGCCCCTGTGTCTCTCTCTCAGTCCCTGTGTCCCTCTCGGTCCCTGTGTCTCACTCGGTCCCTGTGTCTCACTCGGTCCCTGTGTCACTCTCTCGGTCCCTGTCTCTCTCTCTCGGTCCCTGTCTCTCTCTCTCGGTCACTGTGTTTCTCTCGGTCCCTGTGTCTCTCTCTCGGTCCCTGTTTCCCTCTCGGTCCCTGTGTCTCTCTCTTGTTCCCTGTGTCTTTCTCGGTCCCTGTCTCTCTGTCGGTCCCTGTCTCTCTCTCTCACCCCCTGTCTCTCTCTCTCGGTCACTGTGTTTCTCTCGGTCCCTGTGTGCCTCTCTCGGTCGCTGTGTCTCTCACTCGGTCCCTGTGTCTCTCACTCGGTACCTGTCTCTGTCTCGGTCCCTGTGTCTCTCTCGGTCCCGGTGTCTCTCTCGGTCCCTGTGTCTCTCTCTTGCTCCCTGTGTCTTTCTCGGTCCCTGTGTCTCTCCCGGTCCCTGTCTCTCTCTCTCAGTCCCTGTGTCTCTGTCTCAGTCCCTGTGTCTCTCTCGGTCCCGGTGTCTCTCTCGGTCCCTGTGTCTCTCTCTTGCTCCCTGTGTCTTTCTCGGTCCCTGTGTCTCTCCCGGTCCCTGTCTCTCTCTCTCAGTCCCTGTGTCTCTCTCTCGGTCCCTGTGTCTCCCTCGGTCCGTGTGTCTTACTCGGTCCCTCTGTCTCTCTCTAGGTCCTTGTGTCTCTGTCTTGCTCCCTGTGTCTTTCTCGGTCCCTGTGTCTCTCCCGGTCCCTGTCTCTCTCTCTCAGTCCCTGTGTCTCTGTCTCAGTCCCTGTGTCTCTCTCGGTCCCGGTGTCTCTCTCGGTCCCTGTGTCTCTCTCTTGCTCCCTATGTCTTTCTCGGTCCCTGTGTCTCTCCCGGTCCCTGTCTCTCTCTCTCAGTCCCTGTGTCTCTCTCTCGGTCCCTGTGTCTCCCTCGGTCCCTGTGACTCTCTCGGTCCCTGTGTCTCTCTCTAGGTCCTTGTGTCTCTCTCTTGCTCCCTGTGTCTTTCTCGGTCCCTGTGTCTCTCCCGGTCCCTGTGTCACTCTCTCGGTCCCTGTCTCTCTCACTCACCCCCTGTCTCTCTCTCTCGGTCACTGTGTTTCTCTCGGTCCCTGTGTGCCTCTCTCGGTCGCTGTGTCTCTCACTCGGTCCCTGTGTCTCTCACTCGGTACCTGTCTCTGTCTCGGTCCCTGTGTCTCTCTCGGTCCCGGTGTCTCTCTCGGTCCCTGTGTCTCTCTCTTGCTCCCTGTGTCTTTCTCGGTCCGTGTGTCTCTCTCGGTCCCTGTCTCTCTCTCTCGGTCCCTGTCTCTCTCTCTCGGTCACTGTGTTTCTCTCGGTCCCTGTGTCTCTCTCTCGGTCCCTGTTTCCCTCTTGGTCCCTGTGTCTCTCTCTTGTTCCCTGTGTCTTTCTCGGTCCCTGTGTCTCTCCCGGTCCCTGTGTCACTCTCTCGGTCCCTGTCTCTCTCACTCACCCCCTGTCTCTCTCTCTCGGTCACTGTGTTTCTCTCGGTCCCTGTGTGCCTCTCTCGGTCGCTGTGTCTCTCACTCGGTCCCTGTGTCTCTCACTCGGTACCTGTCTCTGTCTCGGTCCCTGTGTCTCTCTCGGTCCCGGTGTCTCTCTCGGTCCCTGTGTCTCTCTCTTGCTCCCTGTGTCTTTCTCGGTCCCTGTGTCTCTCCCGGTCCCTGTCTCTCTCTCTCAGTCCCTGTGTCTCTGTCTCGGTCCCTGTGTCTCTCTCGGTCCCGGTGTCTCTCTCGGTCCCTGTGTCTCTCTCTTGCTCCCTGTGTCTTTCTCGGTCCCTGTGTCTCTCCCGGTCCCTGTCTCTCTCTCTCAGTCCCTGTGTCTCTCTCTCGGTCCCTGTGTCTCTCTCTTGCTCCCTGTGTCTTTCTCGGTCCCTGTGTCTCTCCCGGTCCCTGTCTCTCTCTCTCAGTCCCTGTGTCTCTGTCTCGGTCCCTGTGTCTCTCTCGGTCCCGGTGTCTCTCTCGGTCCCTGTGTCTCTCTCTTGCTCCCTGTGTCTTTCTCGGTCCCTGTGTCTCTCCCGGTCCCTGTCTCTCTCTCTCAGTCCCTGTGTCTCACTCGGTCCCTCTGTCTCTCTCGGTCCCTGTGTCTCTCTCTCGGTCCGTCTGTCTGCCTCGGTCCGTGTGTCTCACTCGGTCCCTGTGTCTCTCTCGGTCCCTGTGTCTCCCTCTCACCCCTGTGTCACACTCGGTCCCTGTGTCTCTCTCGGTCCCTGTGTCTCACTCGGTCCCTGTCTCTCTCTCTATTTCAGTGTCTCTGTCGGTCTCTGTGTCTCACTCGGTCACTCTGTCTCTCTCGGTCCCTGTGACTCTCTCGGTCCCTGTGTCTCTCTCTAGGTCCTTGTGTCTCTCTCGGTCCCTGTGTCTCACTCGGTCCCTGTGTCTCTTTCTCGGTCCCTGTGTCTCTCTCTCTGTCCCTGTGTTTCTCACTCGGTCCCTGAGTCTCTCACTCGGTCCCAGTGTCTCTTTCTCGGTCCCTGTGTCTCTCTGTCTTGGTCCCTGTGTCTGTCTCTTGCTCCCTGTGTCTTTCTCGGTCCCTGTGTCTTTCTCGGTCCCTGTGTCTCACTCGGTCCCTGTGTCTCCCCCGGTGCTTGTCTCTCTCTCTCTCTGTCCCGGTGTCTCTCTCTTGTTCCCTGTGTCTCTCTCTCGGTCCCTGTGTCTCTCTCTCGGTCTCTGTGTCTCTCTCTCGGTCCCTGTCTCTCTCTCTATTTCAGTGTCTCTGTCGGTCCCTGTGACTCTCTCGGTCCCTGTGTCTTTCTCTAGGTCCTTGTGTCTCTCTCGGTCCCTGTGTCTCTCTCAGGGTCCCTGTGTCTCACTCGGTCCCTGTCACTCTCTCGGTCCCTGTGTCTCACTCGTTCCCTGTGTCTCTCTCTCTGTCCCTGTGTTTCTCACTCGGTCCCTGAGTCTCTCACTCGGTCCCAGTGTCTCTTTCTCGGTCCCTGTGTCTCTCTGTCTCGGTCCCTGTGTCTGTATCTTGCTCCCTGTGTCTTTCTCGGTCCCTGTGTCTTTCTCGGTCCCTGTGTCTCACTCGGTCCCTGTGTCTGCCCCGGTGCTTGTCTCTCTCTCTCTCTGTCCCGGTGTCTCTCTCTCGGTCACTGTGTCTCTCTCTCGGTCCCTGTGACTGTCTCGGTCCCTGTGTCTCTCTCTAGGTCCTTGTGTCTCTCTCAGTCCTTGTGTCTCTCTCTCGGTCCCTGTGTCTCTCTCCCTCGGTCCCTGTGTCTCACTCGGTCCCTGTGTCTCTCTCGGTCCCTGTGTCTCCCTCTCACCCCTGTGTCACACTCGGTCCCTGTGTCTCTCTCGGTCCCTGTGTCTCTCTCTCGGTCCCTGTGTCTCTCTCCCTCTGTCCCTGTGTTTCTCTCCGCCCCTGTGTCTCTCTCTCAGTCCCTGTGTCCCTCTCGGTCCCTGTGTCTCACTCGGTCCCTGTGTCTCACTCGGTCCCTGTGTCACTCTCTCGGTCCCTGTCTCTCTCTCTCGGTCCCTGTCTCTCTCTCTCGGTCACTGTGTTTCTCTCGGTCCCTGTGTCTCTCTCTCGGTCCCTGTTTCCCTCTCGGTCCCTGTGTCTCTCTCTTGTTCCCTGTGTCTTTCTCGGTCCCTGTCTCTCTCTCGGTCCCTGTCTCTCTCTCTCACCCCCTGTCTCTCTCTCTCGGTCACTGTGTTTCTCTCGGTCCCTGTGTGCCTCTCTCGGTCGCTGTGTCTCTCACTCAGTCCCTGTGTCTCTCACTCGGTACCTGTCTCTGTCTCGGTCCCTGTGTCTCTCTCGGTCCCGGTGTCTCTCTCGGTCCCTGTGTCTTTCTCTTGCTCCCTGTGTCTTTCTCGGTCCCTGTGTCTCTCCCGGTCCCTGTCTCTCTCTCTCAGTCCCTGTGTCTCTGTCTCAGTCCCTGTGTCTCTCTCGGTCCCGGTGTCTCTCTCGGTCCCTGTGTCTCTCTCTTGCTCCCTGTGTCTTTCTCGGTCCCTGTGTCTCTCCCGGTCCCTGTCTCTCTCTCTCAGTCCCTGTGTCTCTCTCTCGGTCCCTGTGTCTCCCTCGGTCCGTGTGTCTCACTCGGTCCCTCTGTCTCTCTCGGTCCCTGTGTCTCTCTCTCGGTCCGTCTGTCTCCCTCGGTCCGTGTGTCTCACTCGGTCCCTGTGTCTCACTCGGTCCCTGTCTCTCTCTCTCAGTCCCTGTGTCTCTCACACAGTACCTGTGTCTCTCTTGTTCCCTGTGTCTCTCTCTCGGTCCCTGTGTCTCTCTCTCGGTCTCTGTGTCTCTCTCTCGGTCCCTGAGACTCGCTCAGTCCCTGTGTCTCACTCGGTCCCTGTGTCTCTCTCAGTCCCTGTGTCTCTCTCTCGGTGCCTGTGTCTCTCTCTCTCTGCCCCTGTGTCTCTCTCGGTCTCTGTGTCTCTCTCTCGGTCCCTGTGACTCGCTCAGTCCCTGTGTCTCTCTCGGTCCCTGTGTCTCGCTCGGTCCCCATGTCTCTCACTCGGTCCCTGTGTCTCTCTCTTGGTCCCTGTGTCTCACTCGGTCCCGATCTCTCTCTCTCAGATTCAGTGTCTCTGTCGGTCCCTGTGTCTCTCTCTCGGTCCCTGTGACTCTCTCGGTCCCTGTGTCTCTCTCTAGGTCCTTGTTTCTCTCTCTGTCCCTGTGTCTCTCTCTCGGTGCCTGTGTCTCTCACTTGGTCCCTGTGTCTCTCACTCGGTACCTGTCTCTGTCTCGGTCTCTGAGTCTCTCTCGGTCCCGGTGTCTCTCTCGGGCCCTGTGTCTCTCTCTTGCTCCCTGTGTCTTTCTCGGTCCCTGTGTCTCACTCGGTCCCTGTGTCTCTCTCTCGGTCCCTATCTCTCTCTCGGTCCCTGTGTCTCTCACTCGGTCCCTGTGTCTCTCACTCGGTACCTGTCTCTGTCTCGGTCTCTGTGTCTCTCTCGGTCCCGGTGTCTCTCTCGGTCCCTGTGTCTCTCTCTTGCTCCCTGTGTCTTTCTCGGTCCCTGTGTCTCTCTCGGTCCCTGTGTCTCTCACTCGGTCCCTGTGTCTCTCTCGGTCCTTGTGTCTCTCTCTCGGTCCGTGTGTCTCTCTCTTTCAGTCCCTGTGTCTCTCTCGATCACTGTCTCTCTCTCGGTCCCTGTATCTCTCTCGGTCCCTGTGTCTCTCTCGGTCCCTGAGTCTCTCTCTCGGTCCCTGTGTCTCACTCGGTCCCTGTGTCTCTCACTCGGTCCCTGTCTCTCTCTCGGTCCCTGTGTCTCTCTCTATTTCAGTGTCTCTGTCGGTCCCTGTGACTCTCTCGTTTCCTGTGCCTCTCTCTAGGTCCTTGTGTCTCTCTCGGTCCCTGTGTCTCTCTCTGGGTCCCTGTGTCTCACTCGGTCCCTGTCACTCTCTCGGTCCCTGTGTCTCACTCAATCCCTGTGTCTCTCACTCGGTCCCTGAGTCTCTCACTCGGTCCCTGTGTCTCTTTCTCGGTCCTTGTGTCTCTCTCTCGGTCCCTGTGTCTCTCTCCCTCGGTCCCTGTGTCTCACTCGGTCCCTGTGTCTCTCTCGGTCCCTGTGTCTCCCTCTCACCCCTGTGTCACACTCGGTCCCTGTGTCTCTCTCGGTCCCTGTGTCTCTCTCTCGGTCCCTGTGTCTCTCTCCCTCTGTCCCTGTGTTTCTCTCCGCCCCTGTGTCTCTCTCTCAGTCCCTGTGTCCCTCTCGGTCCCTGTGTCTCACTCGGTCCCTGTGTCTCACTCGGTCCCTGTGTCACTCTCTCGGTCCCTGTCTCTCTCTCTCGGTCCCTGTCTCTCTCTCTCGGTCACTGTGTTTCTCTCGGTCCCTGTGTCTCTCTCTCGGTCCCTGTTTCCCTCTCGGTCCCTGTGTCTCTCTCTTGTTCCCTGTGTCTTTCTCGGTCCCTGTGTCTCTCCCGGTCCCTGTGTCACTCTCTCGGTCCCTGTCTCTCTCACTCACCCCCTGTCTCTCTCTCTCGGTCACTGTGTTTCTCTCGGTCCCTGTGTGCCTCTCTCGGTCGCTGTGTCTCTCACTCGGTCCCTGTGTCTCTCACTCGGTACCTGTCTCTGTCTCGGTCCCTGTGTCTCTCTCGGTCCCGGTGTCTCTCTCGGTCCCTGTGTCTCTCTCTTGCTCCCTGTGTCTTTCTCGGTCCGTGTGTCTCTCTCGGTCCCTGTCTCTCTCTCTCGGTCCCTGTCTCTCTCTCTCGGTCACTGTGTTTCTCTCGGTCCCTGTGTCTCTCTCTCGGTCCCTGTTTCCCTCTTGGTCCCTGTGTCTCTCTCTTGTTCCCTGTGTCTTTCTCGGTCCCTGTGTCTCTCCCGGTCCCTGTGTCACTCTCTCGGTCCCTGTCTCTCTCACTCACCCCCTGTCTCTCTCTCTCGGTCACTGTGTTTCTCTCGGTCCCTGTGTGCCTCTCTCGGTCGCTGTGTCTCTCACTCGGTCCCTGTGTCTCTCACTCGGTACCTGTCTCTGTCTCGGTCCCTGTGTCTCTCTCGGTCCCGGTGTCTCTCTCGGTCCCTGTGTCACTCTCTTGCTCCCTGTGTCTTTCTCGGTCCCTGTGTCTCTCCCGGTCCCTGTCTCTCTCTCTCAGTCCCTGTGTCTCTGTCTCGGTCCCTGTGTCTCTCTCGGTCCCGGTGTCTCTCTCGGTCCCTGTGTCTCTCTCTTGCTCCCTGTGTCTTTCTCGGTCCCTGTGTCTCTCCCGGTCCCTGTGTCACTCTCTCGGTCCCTGTCTCTCTCACTCACCCCCTGTCTCTCTCTCTCGGTCACTGTGTTTCTCTCGGTCCCTGTGTGCCTCTCTCGGTCGCTGTGTCTCTCACTCGGTCCCTGTGTCTCTCACTCGGTACCTGTCTCTGTCTCGGTCCCTGTGTCTCTCTCGGTCCCGGTGTCTCTCTCGGTCCCTGTGTCTCTCTCTTGCTCCCTGTGTCTTTCTCGGTCCGTGTGTCTCTCTCGGTCCCTGTCTCTCTCTCTCGGTCCCTGTCTCTCTCTCTCGGTCACTGTGTTTCTCTCGGTCCCTGTGTCTCTCTCTCGGTCCCTGTTTCCCTCTTGGTCCCTGTGTCTCTCTCTTGTTCCCTGTGTCTTTCTCGGTCCCTGTGTCTCTCCCGGTCCCTGTGTCACTCTCTCGGTCCCTGTCTCTCTCACTCACCCCCTGTCTCTCTCTCTCGGTCACTGTGTTTCTCTCGGTCCCTGTGTGCCTCTCTCGGTCGCTGTGTCTCTCACTCGGTCCCTGTGTCTCTCACTCGGTACCTGTCTCTGTCTCGGTCCCTGTGTCTCTCTCGGTCCCGGTGTCTCTCTCGGTCCCTGTGTCTCTCTCTTGCTCCCTGTGTCTTTCTCGGTCCCTGTGTCTCTCCCGGTCCCTGTCTCTCTCTCTCAGTCCCTGTGTCTCTGTCTCGGTCCCTGTGTCTCTCTCGGTCCCGGTGTCTCTCTCGGTCCCTGTGTCTCTCTCTTGCTCCCTGTGTCTTTCTCGGTCCCTGTGTCTCTCCCGGTCCCTGTCTCTCTCTCTCAGTCCCTGTGTCTCTCTCTCGGTCCCTGTGTCTCTCTCTTGCTCCCTGTGTCTTTCTCGGTCCCTGTGTCTCTCCCGGTCCCTGTCTCTCTCTCTCAGTCCCTGTGTCTCTGTCTCGGTCCCTGTGTCTCTCTCGGTCCCGGTGTCTCTCTCGGTCCCTGTGTCTCTCTCTTGCTCCCTGTGTCTTTCTCGGTCCCTGTGTCTCTCCCGGTCCCTGTCTCTCTCTCTCAGTCCCTGTGTCTCACTCGGTCCCTCTGTCTCTCTCGGTCCCTGTGTCTCTCTCTCGGTCCGTCTGTCTGCCTCGGTCCGTGTGTCTCACTCGGTCCCTGTGTCTCTCTCGGTCCCTGTGTCTCCCTCTCACCCCTGTGTCACACTCGGTCCCTGTGTCTCTCTCGGTCCCTGTGTCTCACTCGGTCCCTGTCTCTCTCTCTATTTCAGTGTCTCTGTCGGTCTCTGTGTCTCACTCGGTCACTCTGTCTCTCTCGGTCCCTGTGACTCTCTCGGTCCCTGTGTCTCTCTCTAGGTCCTTGTGTCTCTCTCGGTCCCTGTGTCTCACTCGGTCCCTGTGTCTCTTTCTCGGTCCCTGTGTCTCTCTCTCTGTCCCTGTGTTTCTCACTCGGTCCCTGAGTCTCTCACTCGGTCCCAGTGTCTCTTTCTCGGTCCCTGTGTCTCTCTGTCTTGGTCCCTGTGTCTGTCTCTTGCTCCCTGTGTCTTTCTCGGTCCCTGTGTCTTTCTCGGTCCCTGTGTCTCACTCGGTCCCTGTGTCTCCCCCGGTGCTTGTCTCTCTCTCTCTCTGTCCCGGTGTCTCTCTCTTGTTCCCTGTGTCTCTCTCTCGGTCCCTGTGTCTCTCTCTCGGTCTCTGTGTCTCTCTCTCGGTCCCTGTCTCTCTCTCTATTTCAGTGTCTCTGTCGGTCCCTGTGACTCTCTCGGTCCCTGTGTCTTTCTCTAGGTCCTTGTGTCTCTCTCGGTCCCTGTGTCTCTCTCAGGGTCCCTGTGTCTCACTCGGTCCCTGTCACTCTCTCGGTCCCTGTGTCTCACTCGTTCCCTGTGTCTCTTTCTCGGTCCCTGTGTCTCACTCGGTCCCTGTCACTCTCTCGGTCCCTGTGTCTCACTCGTTCCCTGTGTCTCTCTCTCTGTCCCTGTGTTTCTCACTCGGTCCCTGAGTCTCTCACTCGGTCCCAGTGTCTCTTTCTCGGTCCCTGTGTCTCTCTGTCTCGGTCCCTGTGTCTGTCTCTTGCTCCCTGTGTCTTTCTCGGTCCCTGTGTCTTTCTCGGTCCCTGTGTCTCACTCGGTCCCTGTGTCTGCCCCGGTGCTTGTCTCTCTCTCTCTCTGTCCCGGTGTCTCTCTCTCGGTCACTGTGTCTCTCTCTCGGTCCCTGTGACTGTCTCGGTCCCTGTGTCTCTCTCTAGGTCCTTGTGTCTCTCTCAGTCCTTGTGTCTCTCTCTCGGTCCCTGTGTCTCTCTCCCTCGGTCCCTGTGTCTCACTCGGTCCCTGTGTCTCTCTCGGTCCCTGTGTCTCCCTCTCACCCCTGTGTCACACTCGGTCCCTGTGTCTCTCTCGGTCCCTGTGTCTCTCTCTCGGTCCCTGTGTCTCTCTCCCTCTGTCCCTGTGTTTCTCTCCGCCCCTGTGTCTCTCTCTCAGTCCCTGTGTCCCTCTCGGTCCCTGTGTCTCACTCGGTCCCTGTGTCTCACTCGGTCCCTGTGTCACTCTCTCGGTCCCTGTCTCTCTCTCTCGGTCCCTGTCTCTCTCTCTCGGTCACTGTGTTTCTCTCGGTCCCTGTGTCTCTCTCTCGGTCCCTGTTTCCCTCTCGGTCCCTGTGTCTCTCTCTTGTTCCCTGTGTCTTTCTCGGTCCCTGTCTCTCTGTCGGTCCCTGTCTCTCTCTCTCACCCCCTGTCTCTCTCTCTCGGTCACTGTGTTTCTCTCGGTCCCTGTGTGCCTCTCTCGGTCGCTGTGTCTCTCACTCAGTCCCTGTGTCTCTCACTCGGTACCTGTCTCTGTCTCGGTCCCTGTGTCTCTCTCGGTCCCGGTGTCTCTCTCGGTCCCTGTGTCTCTCTCTTGCTCCCTGTGTCTTTCTCGGTCCCTGTGTCTCTCCCGGTCCCAGTCTCTCTCTCTCAGTCCCTGTGTCTCTGTCTCAGTCCCTGTGTCTCTCTCGGTCCCGGTGTCTCTCTCGGTCCCTGTGTCTCTCTCTTGCTCCCTGTGTCTTTCTCGGTCCCTGTGTCTCTCCCGGTCCCTGTCTCTCACTCTCAGTCCCTGTGTCTCTCTCTCGGTCCCTGTGTCTCCCTCGGTCCGTGTGTCTCACTCGGTCCCTCTGTCTCTCTCGGTCCCTGTGTCTCTCTCTCGGTCCGTCTGTCTCCCTCGGTCCGTGTGTCTCACTCGGTCCCTGTGTCTCACTCGGTCCCTGTCTCTCTCTCTCAGTCCCTGTGTCTCTCACACAGTACCTGTGTCTCTCTTGTTCCCTGTGTCTCTCTCTCGGTCCCTGTGTCTCTCTCTCGGTCTCTGTGTCTCTCTCTCGGTCCCTGAGACTCGCTCAGTCCCTGTGTCTCACTCGGTCCCTGTGTCTCTCTCAGTCCCTGTGTCTCTCTCTCGGTGCCTGTGTCTCTCTCTCTCTGCCCCTGTGTCTCTCTCGGTCTCTGTGTCTCTCTCTCGGTCCCTGTGACTCGCTCAGTCCCTGTGTCTCTCTCGGTCCCTGTGTCTCGCTCGGTCCCCATGTCTCTCACTCGGTCCCTGTGTCTCTCTCTTGGTCCCTGTGTCTCACTCGGTCCCGATCTCTCTCTCTCAGATTCAGTGTCTCTGTCGGTCCCTGTGTCTCTCTCTCGGTCCCTGTGACTCTCTCGGTCCCTGTGTCTCTCTCTAGGTCCTTGTTTCTCTCTCTGTCCCTGTGTCTCTCTCTCGGTGCCTGTGTCTCTCACTTGGTCCCTGTGTCTCTCACTCGGTACCTGTCTCTGTCTCGGTCTCTGAGTCTCTCTCGGTCCCGGTGTCTCTCTCGGGCCCTGTGTCTCTCTCTTGCTCCCTGTGTCTTTCTCGGTCCCTGTGTCTCACTCGGTCCCTGTGTCTCTCTCTCGGTCCCTATCTCTCTCTCGGTCCCTGTGTCTCTCACTCGGTCCCTGTGTCTCTCACTCGGTACCTGTCTCTGTCTCGGTCTCTGTGTCTCTCTCGGTCCCGGTGTCTCTCTCGGTCCCTGTGTCTCTCTCTTGCTCCCTGTGTCTTTCTCGGTCCCTGTGTCTCTCTCGGTCCCTGTGTCTCTCACTCGGTCCCTGTGTCTCTCTCGGTCCTTGTGTCTCTCTCTCGGTCCGTGTGTCTCTCTCTTTCAGTCCCTGTGTCTCTCTCGATCACTGTCTCTCTCTCGGTCCCTGTATCTCTCTCGGTCCCTGTGTCTCTCTCGGTCCCTGAGTCTCTCTCTCGGTCCCTGTGTCTCACTCGGTCCCTGTGTCTCTCACTCGGTCCCTGTCTCTCTCTCGGTCCCTGTGTCTCTCTCTATTTCAGTGTCTCTGTCGGTCCCTGTGACTCTCTCGTTTCCTGTGCCTCTCTCTAGGTCCTTGTGTCTCTCTCGGTCCCTGTGTCTCTCTCTGGGTCCCTGTGTCTCACTCGGTCCCTGTCACTCTCTCGGTCCCTGTGTCTCACTCAATCCCTGTGTCTCTCACTCGGTCCCTGAGTCTCTCACTCGGTCCCTGTGTCTCTTTCTCGGTCCCTGTGTCTCTCTGTCTCGGTCCCTGTGTCTGTCTCTTGCTCCCTGTGTCTTTCTCGGTCCCTGTGTCTTTCTCGGTCCCTGTGTCTCTCTCGGTCCCTGTGTCTCCCCCGGTGCGTGTCTCTCTCTCTCCCTGTCCCGGTGTCTCTCTCTCGGTCACTGCGTCTCTCTCTCGGTCCCTGTGACTCTCTTGGTCCCTGTGTCTCTCTCGAGGTCCTTGTGTCTCTCTCGGTTCTTGTGTCTCTCTCTCGGTCCCTGTGTCTCTCTCCCTCGGTCCCTGTGTCTCACTCGGTCCCTGTGTCTCTCTCGGTCCCTGTGTCTCCCTCTCACCCCTGTGTCTCACTCGGTCCCTGTGTCTCTCTCGGTCCCTGTGTCTCTCTCTCGGTCCCTGTGTCTCTCTCCCTCTGTCCCTGTGTTTCTCTCCGCCCCTGTGTCTCTCTCTCAGTCCCTGTGTCCCTCTCGGTCCCTGTGTCTCACTCGGTCCCTGTGTCTCTCTCGGTCCCTGTGTCTCCCTCTCACCCCTGTGTCTCACTCGGTCCCTGTGTCTCTCTCGGTCCCTGTGTCTCTCTCTCGGTCCCTGTGTCTCTCTCCCTCTGTCCCTGTGTTTCTCTCCGCCCCTGTGTCTCTCTCTCAGTCCCTGTGTCCCTCTCGGTCCCTGTGTCTCTCACTCGGTACCTGTGTCTCACTCGGTCACTGTGTCACTCTCTCGGTCCCTGTCTCTCTCTCTCGGTCACTGTGTTTCTCTCGGTCCCTGTGTCTCTCTCTCTCGGTCCCTGTGTCCCTATCGGTCCCTGTGTCTCTCTCTTGCTCCCTGTGTCTTTCTCGGTCCCTGTGTCTCACTCGGTCCCTGTGTCTCTCACTCGGTCCCTGTCTCTCTCTCGGTCCCTGTGTCTCACTCGGTCCCTGTCTCTCTCTCTATTTCAGTGTCTCTGTCGGTCTCTGTGTCTCACTCGGTCACTCTGTCTCTCTCGGACCCTGTGACTCTCTCGGTCCCTGTGTCTCTCTCTAGGTCCTTGTGTCTCTCTCGGTCCCTGTGTCTCACTCGGTCCCTGTGTCTCTTTCTCGGTCCCTGTGTCTCTCTCTCTGTCCCTGTGTTTCTCACTCGGTCCCTGAGTCTCTCACTCGGTCCCAGTGTCTCTTTCTCGGTCCCTGTGTCTCTCTGTCTTGGTCCCTGTGTCTGTCTCTTGCTCCCTGTGTCTTTCTCGGTCCCTGTGTCTCACTCGGTCCCTGTGTCTCCCCCGGTGCTTGTCTCTCTCTCTCTCTGTCCCGGTGTCTCTCTCTCGGTCACTGTGTCTCTCTCTCGGTCCCTGTGACTCTCTCGGTCCCTGTGTCTCTCTCTAGGTCCTTGTGTCTCTCTCGGTCCTTGTGTCTCTCTCTCGGTCCCTGTGTCTCTCTCCCTCGGTCCCTGTGTCACACTCGGTCCCTGTGTCTCTCTCGGTCCCTGTGTCTCTCTCTCGGTCCCTGTGTCTCTCTCCCTCTGTCCCTGTGTTTCTCTCCGCCCCTGTGTCTCTCTCTCAGTCCCTGTGTCCCTCTCGGTCCCTGTGTCTCACTCGGTCCCTGTGTCTCACTCGGTCCCTGTGTCACTCTCTCGGTCCCTGTCTCTCTCTCTCGGTCCCTGTCTCTCTCTCTCGGTCACTGTGTTTCTCTCGGTCCCTGTGTCTCTCTCTCGGTCCCTGTTTCCCTCTCGGTCCCTGTGTCTCTCTCTTGTTCCCTGTGTCTTTCTCGGTCCCTGTGTCTCTCCCGGTCCCTGTGTCACTCTCTCGGTCCCTGTCTCTCTCTCTCACCCCCTGTCTCTCTCTCTCGGTCACTGTGTTTCTCTCGGTCCCTGTGTGCCTCTCTCGGTCACTGTGTCTCTCACTCGGTCCCTGTGTCTCTCACTCGGTACCTGTCTCTGTCTCGGTCCCTGTGTCTCTCTCGGTCCCGGTGTCTCTCTCGGTCCCTGTGTCTCTCTCTTGCTCCCTGTGTCTTTCTCGGTCCCTGTGTCTCTCCCGGTCCCTGTCTCTCTCTCTCAGTCCCTGTGTCTCTCTCTCGGTCCCTGTGTCTCCCTCGGTCCATGTGTCTCACTCGGTCCCTCTGTCTCTCTCGGTCCCTGTGTCTCTCTCGGTCCTGGTGTCTCTCTTGGTCCCTGTGTCTCTCTCTCTCAGTCCCTGTGTCTCTCTCTCAGTCCCTGTGTCTCTCTCTCAGTGCCTGTGTCTCTCGCTCTCTGCCCCTGTGTCTCTCTCGGTCCCTGTGTCTCTCTCTCGGTCCGTCTGTCTCCCTCGGTCCGTGTGTCTCACTCGGTCCCTGTGTCTCACTCGGTCCCTGTCTCTCTCTCTCAGTCCCTGTGTCTCTCACACAGTACCTGTGTCTCTCTTGTTCCCTGTGTCTCTCTCTCGGTCCCTGTGTCTCTCTCTCGGTCTCTGTGTCTCTCTCTCGGTCCCTGAGACTCGCTCAGTCCCTGTGTCTCACTCGGTCCCTGTGTCTCTCTCGGTCCCTGTGTCTCTCTCGGTCCCTGTGTCTCTCTCTCGGTCTCTGTGTCTCTCTCTCGGTCCCTGTGACTCGCTCAGTCCCTGTGTCTCTCTCTCGGTGCCTGTGTCTCTCTCTCTCTGCCCCTGTGTCTCTCTCGGTCTCTGTGTCTCTCTCTCGGTCCCTGTGACTCGCTCAGTCCCTGTGTCTCTCTTGTTCCCTGTGTCTCTCTCTCGGTCCCTGTGTCTCATTCGGTCCCTGTGTCTCTCTCTCTCGGTCCCTGTGTCTCTCTCGGTCCCGGTATCTCTCTCGGTCCCTGTGTCTCCCTCGGTCCGTGTGTCTCACTCGGCCCCTGTGTCTCTCTCGGTCCCTGTATCTCTCTCTCAGTCCCTGTGTCTATCTCTCGGACCCTGTGTCTCTCTCTCGGTCCCTCTGTCTCTCTCTCCCAGTCCCTGTGTCTCTCTCGGTCACTGTCTCTCTCTCGGTCCCTGTGTCTCTGTCGGTCTCTGTGTCTCACTCGGTCACTCTGTCTCTCTCGGTCCCTGTGTCTCTCTCGGTCCCTGTGTCTCTCGCTCTCAGTCCCTGTGTCTTTCTCGGTCCCTGTGTCTCTGTCGGTCTCTGTGTCTCACTCGGTCACTCTGTCTCTCTCGGTCCCTGTGTCTCTCTCTCTCAGTCCCTGTGTCTGTCTCAGTCACTGTCACTCTCTCTCGGTCCCTGTGTCTCTCACTTGGTCCCTGTCTCTCTCTCGGTCCCTGTGTCTCTCTCGGTCCCTGTGTCTCTCTCTCGGTCCCTATCTCTCTCTCGGTCCCTGTGTCTCTCTCTAGGTCCTTGTTTCTCTCTCGGTCCCTGTGTCTCTTTCTCTCGGTCCCTGTGTCTCTCTCTCGGTCCCTGTCACTCTCTCGGTCCCTATCTCTCTCTCTGTCCCTATCTCTCTCTCTGTCCCGGTGTCTCTCTCTCGGTCACTGTGTCTCTCTCTCAGTCCCTGTGTCTCTCTCTCGGTGCCTGTGTGTCTCTCTCGGTCCCTGTGTCTCTCTCAGTCCCTGTGACTCTCTCGGTCCCTGTGTCTCTCTCTCGGTCCCTGTATCTCTCTCTCGGTCCCTGTGTCTCTCTCGGTCCCTGTGACTCGCTCAGTCCCTGTGTCTCTCTCTCTCGGTCTCTGTGTCTCCCTCTCGGTCCCTGTGTCTCTCTCGGTCCTTGTGTCTCTCTCTCGGTTGCTGTGTCTCTCTGTCTCTCAGTCCCTGTGTCTCTCTCGGTCACTGTCTCTCTCTCTCGGTCCCTGTGTCTCTCTCGGTCCCTGTGTCTCTCTCAGTCCCTCTGTCTCACTCGGTCCCTGTGTCTCTCTCGGTCCTTGTGTCTCTCTCTCGGTCCCTGTGTCTCTCTCTCAGTCCCTGTGTCTCTCTCAGTCACAGTCTCTCTCTCGGTCCCTGTGTCTCTCTCGGTCCCTGTGTCTCTCTCGGGCCCTGTGTCTCACTCGGTCCCTGTGTCTCTCTCGGTCCTTGTGTCTCTCTGTCGGTCCGTGTGTCTCTCTCTTTCAGTCCCTGTGTCTCTCTCGATCACTGTCTCTCTCTCGGTCCCGGTGTCTCTCTCGGTCCCTGTGTCTCTCTCGGTCCCTGAGTCTCTCTCTCGGTCCCTGTGTCTCACTCGGTCCCTGTGTCTCTTACTCAGTCCCTGCTCTCTCTCGGTCCCTGTGTCTCACTCGGTCCCTGTCTCTCTCTCTATTTCAGTGTCTCTGTCGGTCCCTGTGACTCTCTCGGTCCCTGTGTCTCTCTCTAGGTCCTTGTGTCTCTCTCGGTCCCTGTGTCTCTCTCAGGGTCCCTGTGTCTCACTCGGTCCCTGTCACTCTCTCGGTCCCTGTGTCTCACTCGGTCCCTGTGTCTCTTTCTCGGTCCCTGTGTCTCTCTCTCTGTCCCTGTGTTTCTCACTCGGTCCCTGAGTCTCTCACTCGGTCCCAGTGTCTCTTTCTCGGTCCCTGTGTCTCTCTGTCTCGGTCCCTGTGTCTGTCTCTTGCTCCCTGTGTCTTTCTCGGTCCCTGTGTCTTTCTCGGTCCCTGTGTCTCACTCGGTCCCTGTGTCTCCCCCGGTGCTTGTCTCTCTCTCTCTCTGTCCCGGTGTCTCTCTCTCGGTCACTGTGTCTCTCTCTCGGTCCCTGTGACTCTCTCGGTCCCTGTGTCTCTCTCTAGGTCCTTGTGTCTCTCTCGGTCCTTGTGTCTCTCTCTCGGTCCCTGTGTCTCTCTCCCTCGGTCCCTGTGTCTCACTCGGTCACTGTGTCTCTCTCGGTCCCTGTGTCTCCCTCTCACCCCTGTGTCACACTCGGTCCCTGTGTCTCTCTCGGTCCCTGTGTCTCTCTCTCGGTCCCTGTGTCTCTCTCCCTCTGTCCCTGTGTTTCTCTCCGCCCCTGTGTCTCTCTCTCAGTCCCTGTGTCCCTCTCGGTCCCTGTGTCTCACTCGGTCCCTGTGTCTCACTCGGTCCCTGTGTCACTCTCTCGGTCCCTGTCTCTCTCTCTCGGTCCCTGTCTCTCTCTCTCGGTCACTGTGTTTCTCTCGGTCCCTGTGTCTCTCTCTCGGTCCCTGTTTCCCTCTTGGTCCCTGTGTCTCTCTCTTGTTCCCTGTGTCTTTCTCGGTCCATGTGTCTCTCCCGGTCCCTGTGTCACTCTCTCGGTCCCTGTCTCTCTCACTCACCCCCTGTCTCTCTCTCTCGGTCACTGTGTTTCTCTCGGTCCCTGTGTGCCTCTCTCGGTCGCTGTGTCTCTCACTCGGTCCCTGAGTCTCTCACTCGGTACCTGTCTCTGTCTCGGTCCCTGTGTCTCTCTCGGTCCCGGTGTCTCTCTCGGTCCCTGTGTCTCTCTCTTGCTCCCTGTGTCTTTCTCGGTCCCTGTGTCTCTCCCGGTCCCTGTCTCTCTCTCTCAGTCCCTGTGTCTCTGTCTCGGTCCCTGTGTCTCTCTCGGTCCCGGTGTCTCTCTCGGTCCCTGTGTCTCTCTCTCGGTCCCTGTGTCTCCCTCGGTCCGTGTGTCTCACTCGGTCCCTCTGTCTCTCTCGGTCCCTGTGTCTCTCTCTCGGTCCGTCTGTCTCCCTCGGTCCGTGTGTCTCACTCGGTCCCTGTGTCTCACTCGGTCCCTGTCACTCTCTCTCAGTCCCTGTGTCTCTCACACAGTACCTGTGTCTCTCTTGTTCCCTGTGTCTCTCTCTCGGTCCCTGTGTCTCTCTCTCGGTCCCTGTGTCTCTCTCTCGGTCCCTGTGTCTCTCTCTCGGTCTCTGTGTCTCACTCGGTCCCTGTGTCTCTCACTCAGTCCCTGTCTCTCTCTCGGTCCCTGTGTCTCACTCGGTCCCTGTCTCTCTCTCTATTTCAGTGTCTCTGTCGGTCCCTGTGACTCTCTCGGTCCCTGTGTCTCTCTCTAGGTCCTTGTGTCTCTCTCGGTCCCTGTGTCTCTCTCAGGGTCCCTGTGTCTCACTCGGTCCCTGTCACTCTCTCGGTCCCTGTGTCTCACTCGGTCCCTGTGTCTCTTTCTCGGTCCCTGTGTCTCTCTCTCTGTCCCTGTGTTTCTCACTCGGTCCCTGAGTCTCTCACTCGGTCCCAGTGTCTCTTTCTCGGTCCCTGTGACTCTCTGTCTCGGTCCCTGTGTCTGTCTCTTGCTCCCTGTGTCTTTCTCGGTCCCTGTGTCTTTCTCGGTCCCTGTGTCTCACTCGGTCCCTGTGTCTCCCCCGGTGCTTGTCTCTCTCTCTCTCTGTCCCGGTGTCTCTCTCTCGGTCACTGTGTCTCTCTCTCGGTCCCTGTGACTCTCTCGGTCCCTGTGTCTCTCTCTAGGTCCTTGTGTCTCTCTCGGTCCTTGTGTCTCTCTCTCGGTCCCTGTGTCTCTCTCCCTCAGTCCCTGTGTCTCACTCGGTCCCTGTGTCTCTCTCGGTCCCTGTGTCTCCCTCTCACCCCTGTGTCACACTCGGTCCCTGTGTCTCTCTCGGTCCCTGTGTCTCTCTCTCGGTCCCTGTGTCTCTCTCCCTCTGTCCCTGTGTTTCTCTCCGCCCCTGTGTCTCTCTCTCAGTCCCTGTGTCCCTCTCGGTCCCTGTGTCTCACTCGGTCCCTGTGTCTCACTCGGTCCCTGTGTCACTCTCTCGGTCCCTGTCTCTCTCTCTCGGTCCCTGTCTCTCTCTCTCGGTCACTGTGTTTCTCTCGGTCCCTGTGTCTCTCTCTCGGTCCCTGTTTCCCTCTCGGTCCCTGTGTCTCTCTCTTGTTCCCTGTGTCTTTCTCGGTCCCTGTCTCTCTCTCGGTCCCTGTCTCTCTCTCTCACCCCCTGTCTCTCTCTCTCGGTCACTGTGTTTCTCTCGGTCCCTGTGTGCCTCTCTCGGTCGCTGTGTCTCTCACTCGGTCCCTGTGTCTCTCACTCGGTACCTGTCTCTGTCTCGGTCCCTGTGTCTCTCTCGGTCCCGGTGTCTCTCTCGGTCCCTGTGTCTCTCTCTTGCTCCCTGTGTCTTTCTCGGTCCCTGTGTCTCTCCCGGTCCCTGTCTCTCTCTCTCAGTCCCTGTGTCTCTGTCTCTGTCCCTGTGTCTCTCTCGGTCCCGGTATCTCTCTCGGTCCCTGTGTCTCTCTCTTGCTCCCTGTGTCTTTCTCGGTCCCTATGTCTCTCCCGGTCCCTGTCTCTCTCTCTCAGTCCCTGTGTCTCTCTCTCGGTCCCTGTGTCTCCCTCGGTCCGTGTGTCTCACTCGGTCCCTCTGTCTCTCTCGGTCCCTGTGTCTCTCTCTCGGTCCGTCTGTCTCCCTCGGTCCGTGTGTCTCACTCGGTCCCTGTGTCTCACTCGGTCCCTGTCTCTCTCTCTCAGTCCCTGTGTCTCTCACACAGTACCTGTGTCTCTCTTGTTCCCTGTGTCTCTCTCTCGGTCCCTGTGTCTCTCTCTCGGTCCCTGTGTCTCTCTCTCGGTCTCTGTCTCTTTCTCTCGGTCCCTGAGACTCGCTCAGTCCCTGTGTCTCACTCGGTCCCTGTGTCTCTCTCGGTCCCTGTGTCTCTCTCGGTCCCTGTGTCTCTCTCTCGGTCTCTGTGTCTCTCTCTCGGTCCCTGTGACTCGCTCAGTCCCTGTGTCTCTCTCTCGGTGCCTGTGTCTCTCTCTCCTGCCCCTGTGTCTCTCTCGGTCTCTGTGTCTCTCTCTCGGTCCCTGTGACTCGCTCAGTCCCTGTGTCTCTCTCGGTCCCTGTGTCTCGCTCGGTCCCCATGTCTCTCACTCGGTCCCTGTGTCTCTCTCTCGGTCCCTGTGACTCTCTCGGTCCCTGTGTCTCTCTCTAGGTCCTTGTTTCTCTCTCTGTCCCTGTGTCTCTCTCTCGGTCCCTGTGTCTCTCACTTGGTCCCTGTGTCTCTCACTCGGTACCTGTCTCTGTCTCGGTCTTTGAGTCTCTCTCGGTCCCGGTGTCTCTCTCGGGCCCTGTGTCTCTCTCTTGCTCCCTGTGTCTTTCTCGGTCCCTGTGTCTCACTCGGTCCCTGTGTCTCTCTCTCGGTCCCTATCTCTCTCTCGGTCCCTGTGTCTCTCACTCGGTCCCTGTGTCTCTCACTCGGTACCTGTCTCTGTCTCGGTCTCTGTGTCTCTCTCGGTCCCGGTGTCTCTCTCTGTCCCTGTGTCTCTCTCTTGCTCCCTGTGTCTTTCTCGGTCCCTGTGTCTCTCTCGGTCCCTGTGTCTCTCACTCGGTCCCTGTGTCTCTCTCGGTCCTTGTGTCTCTCTCTCGGTCCGTGTGTCTCTCTCTTTCAGTCCCTGTGTCTCTCTCGATCACTGTCTCTCTCTCGGTCCCTGTATCTCTCTCGGTCCCTGTGTCTCTCTCGGTCCCTGAGTCTCTCTCTCGGTCCCTGTGTATCACTCGGTCCCTGTGTCTCTCACTCGGTCCCTGTCTCTCTCTCGGTCCCTGTGTCTCTCTCTATTTCAGTGTCTCTGTCGGTCCCTGTGACTCTCTCGTTTCCTGTGCCTCTCTCTGGGTCCCTGTGTCTCACTCGGTCCCTGTCACTCTCTCGGTCCCTGTGTCTCACTCAATCCCTGTGTCTCTCACTCGGTCCCTGAGTCTCTCACTCGGTCCCTGTGTCTCTTTCTCGGTCCCTGTGTCTCTCTGTCTCGGTCCCTGTGTCTGTCTCTTGCTCCCTGTGTCTCTCTCGGTCCCTGTGTCTTTCTCGGTCCCTGTGTCTATCTCGGTCCCTGTGTCTCCCCCGGTGCGTGTCTCTCTCTCTCCCTGTCCCGGTGTCTCTCTCTCGGTCACTGTGTCTCTCTCTCGGTCCCTGTGACTCTCTTGGTCCCTGTGGCTCTCTCGAGGTCCTTGTGTCTCTCTCGGTTCTTGTGTCTCTCTCTCGGTCCCTGTGTCTCTCTCCCTCGGTCCCTATGTCTCACTCGGTCCCTGTGTCTCTCTCGGTCCCTGTGTCTCCCTCTCACCCCTGTGTCTCACTCGGTCCCTGTGTCTCTCTCGGTCCCTGTGTCTCTCTCTCGGTCCCTGTGTCTCTCTCCCACTGTCCCTGTGTTTCTCTCCGCCCCTGTGTCTCTCTCTCAGTCCCTGTGTCCCTCTCGGTCCCTGTGTCTCTCACTCGGTACCTGTGTCTCACTCGGTCCCTGTGTCACTCTCTCGGTCCCTGTCTCTCTCTCTCGGTCCCTGTCTCTCTCTCTCGGTCACTGTGTTTCTCTCGGTCCCTGTGTCTCTCTCTCTCGGTCCCTGTGTCCCTATCGGTCCCTGTGTCTCTCTCTTGCTCCCTGTGTCTTTCTCGGTCCCTGTGTCTCACTCGGTCCCTGTGTCTCTCACTCGGTCCCTGTCTCTCTCTCGGTCCCTGTGTCTCACTCGGTCTCTGTCTCTCTCTCTATTTCAGTGTCTCTGTCGGTCCCTGTGACTCTGTCGGTCTCTGTGTCTCTCTCTAGGTCCTTGTGTCTCTCTCGGTCCCTGTGACTCTCTCGGTCCCTGTGTCTCTCTCTAGGTCCTTGTGTCTCTCTCGGTCCCTGTGTCTCACTCGGTCCCTGTGTCTCTCACTCGGTCCCTGTGTCTCTTTCTCGGTCCCTGTGTCTCTCTGTCTCGGTCCCTGTGTCTGTCTCTTGCTCCCTGTGTCTTTCTCGGTCCCTGTGTCTTTCTCGGTCCCTCTGTCTCTCTCGGTCCCGGTGTCTCTCTCGGTCCCTGTGTCTCCCTCGGTCCGTGTGTCTCACTCGGCCCCTGTGTCTCTCTCGGTCCCTATCTCTCTCTCGGTCCCTGTGCCTCTCTCGGTCCCTGTGTCTCTCTCGGTCCCTGTGTCTCTCAATTGGTCCCTGTCTCTCTCTCTCAGTCCCTGTGTCTCTCTCTCGGTCCCTGTGTCTCCCTCGGTCCCTGTGTCTCTCACTCGGTCCCTGTGTCTCTCTCGGTCCCTGTGACTCGCTCAGTCCCTGTGTCTCTCACTCGGTCCCTGTGTCTGTCTCTCGGTCCCTGTGTCTCCCTCTCTCGGTCCCTGTGTCTCTCTCGGATGCTGTGTCTCACTCGGTCCCTGTGTCTCGCTCGGTCCCTGTGTCTCCCTCTCACCCCTGTGTCTCACTCGGTCCCTGTGTCTCTCTCGGTCCTTGTGTCTCTCTCTCGGTCCCTGTGTCTCTCTCTCTCTCAGTCCCTGTGTCTCTCTCGGTCACTGTCTCTCTCTCGGTCCCTGTGTCTCTCTCAGTCCCTGTGTCTCTCTCGGTCCCTGTGTCTCACTCGGTCCCTGTGTCTCTCTCGGTACTTGTGTCTCTCTCTCGGTCCCTGTGTCTCTCTCTTTCAGTCCCTGTGTCTCTCTCTCTCGGTCCCTGTGTCTCTCTCGGTCCCTGTGTCTCACTCGGTCCCTGTGTCTCTCTCGGTCCTTGTGTCTCTCTCTCGGTCCCTGTGTCTCTCTCTCTCAGTCCCTGTCTCTCTCTCGGTCCCTGTCTCTCTCTCGGTCCCTGTGTCTCTCTCAGTCCCTGTCTCTCTCTCGGTCCCTGTCTCTCTCTCGGTCCCTGTGTCTCACTCGGTCCCTGTGTCTCTCTCGGTCCCTGTGTCTCTCTCTCGGTCCCTGTATCTCTCTCTCAGTCCCTGTGTCTCTCTCTCGGTGCCTGTGTCTATCTCTCGCTCCCTGTCTTTCTCTCACGGACGATTGTGTCTCTCACTCGGTCCCTGTGTCTCTCACTCGGTCCCTGTCTCTCACTCGGTCCCTGTGTCTCTATCTCGGTCCCTGTGTCTCTCTCGGTCCCTGTGTCTCACTCGGTCCCTATGTCTCTCTCTCTCAGTCCCTGTGTCTCTCTCTGTCGGTCCCTCTGTCTCTCTCTCTTGCCCCATGTGTCTTTCTCGGTCCCTGTGTCTCACTCGGTCCCTGTGTCTCTCCCGGCCACTGTCTCTCTCTCTCAGTCCCTGTGTCTCTCTCTCTCTGTCCCGGTGTCTCTCTCTCTCGGTCACTGTGTCTCTCTCTCGATCCCTGTGTCTCTCTTGGTCCCTGTGTCTCTCTCGGTCCCTGTAACTATCTCTCACCCCGTGTCTCTCTCGGTCCCTGTGTCTCTCTCTTGCTCCTGTGTCTTTCTCGGTCCCTGTGTCTCTCTCGGTCCCTGTGTCTCTCTCGGTCCCTGTGTCTCTCTCTCGGTCCCTGTGTCTCTCTCGGTCCCTGTGACTCGCTCAGTCCCTGTGTCTCTCACTCGGTCCCTGTCTCTCTCCCCCGGTCCCTGTTTCTCTCTCGGTCCCTGTGTCTCCCTCTCTCGGTCCCTGTGTCTCTCTCGGACGCTGTGTTTCACTCGGTCCCTGTGTCTCGCTCGGTCCCAGTGTCTCCCTCTCACCCCTGTGTCTCACTCGGTCCCTGTGTCTCTCTCGGTCCTTGTGTCTCTCTCTCGGTCCATGTGTCTCTCTCTCTCAGTCCCTGTGTCTCTCTCGGTCACTGTCTCTCTCTCCGTCCCTGTGTCTCTCTCGATCCCTGTGTCTCTCTCGGTCCCTGTGTCTCACTCGGTCCCTGTGTCTCTCTCGGTCCTTGAGTCTCTCTCTCGGTCTGTGTGTCTCTCTCTTTCAGTCCCTGTGTCTCTCTCGATCACTGTCTCTCTCTCGGTCCCTGTGTCTCTCTCGGTCCCTGTGTCTCTCTTGGTCCCTGAGTCTCTCTCTCGGTCCCTGTGTCTCACTCGGTCCCTGTGTCTCTCACTCGGTCCCTGTCTCTCTCTCGGTCCCTGTGTCTCACTCGGTCACTCTGTCTCTCTCGGTCCCTGTGTCTCTCTCGTTCCCTTTGTCTCTCTCTCTCAGTCCCTGGGACTCTCTCGGTCACTGTCTCTCTCTCTCGGTCCCTGTGTCTCTCTCGGTCCCTGTGTCTCACTCAGTCCCCATGTCTCTCACTCGGTCCCTGTCTCTCACTTGGTCCCTGTGTCTCACTCGGTCCCTGTCTCTCTCTCTCAGATTCAGTGTCTCTGTCGGTCCCTGTGTCTCTCTCGGTCCCTGTGTCTCTCTCTCTGTTCCGGTGTCTCTCTCTCGGTCACTGTGTCTCTCTCTCGGTCCCTGTGTCTCTCTCTCGGTCCCTGTGTCTCTCTCGGTCCCTGTGACTCGCTCAGTCCCTGTGTCTCTCACTCGGTCCCTGTGTCTCTCTCTCGGTCCCTGTGTCTCTCTCTCGGTCCCTGTGACTCGCTCAGTCCCTGTGTCTCTCTTGTTCCCTGTGTCTCTTTCTCAGTCCCTGTTTCTCTCTCGGTCCCTGTGTCTCTCTCGGACGCTGTGTCTCACTCGGTCCCTGTGTCTCGCTCGGTCCCTGTGTCTCCCTCTCACCCCTGTGTCTCACTCGGTCCCTGTGTCTCTCTCGGTCCTTGTGTCTCTCTCTCGGTCCCTGTGTCTCTCTCTCTCAGTCCCTGTGTCTCTCTCGGTCACGGTCTCTCTCTCCGTCCCTCTGTCTCTCTCAGTCCCTGTGTCTCTTTCTCGGTCCCTGTCTCTCTCTCTCGGCCCTGTCTCTCTCTCTCGGTCCCTGTGTCTCTCACTCGGTCCCTGTGTCTCTCACTCGGTACCTGTCTCTGTCTCGGTCCCTGTGTCTGTCTCTTGCTCCCTGTGTCTTTCTCGGTCCCGGTGTCTCACTAAGTCCCTGTGTCTCCCCCGGTGCCTGTCTCTCACTCTCTCAGTCCCTGTATCTCTCTCTCTGTCCCGGTGTCTCTCTCTCAGTCACTGTGTCTCTCTCTCGGTCCCTGTGACTCTCTCGGTCCCTGTGTCTCTCTCTAGGTCCTTGTGTCTCTCTCGGTCCCTGTGTCTATCTCGGGGTCCCTGTGTCTCTCTCGGTCATGGTGTCTCTCTTCGTCCCTGTGTCTCTCTCTCAGTCCCTGTGTCTCTCTCTCAGTCCCTGTGTCTCTCTCTCAGTGCCTGTGTCTCTCACTCGGTCCCTGTGTCTCTCTCCCTCGGTCCCTGTGTCTCTCTCGGTCCCTGTGTCTCTCTCCCTTGGTCCCTGTGTCTCTCTCGGTCCCTGTATCTGTCTCTCAGTCCCTGTGTCTCTCTCTCGGTGCCTGTGTCTCTCTCTCGGTCCCTGTGTCTCTCTCCCTCGGTCCCTGTGTCTCTCTCGGTCCCGGTGTCTCTCTCGGTCCCTGTGTCTCACTCGGTCCCTGTGTCTCTCTCGGTCCCTGTATCTCTCACTCACCCCTGTGTCTCTCTCGGTCCTGGTGTCTCTCTTGGTCCCTGTGTCACTCTCTCAGTCCCTGTGTCTCTCTCTCGGTCCCTGTGTCTCTCTCAGTCCCTGTGTCTCTCTCGGTCCCTGTGTCTCTCTCTCGGTCCCTGTGTCTCTCTGTCTCGGTCCCTGTGTCTCTCTCGGTCCCTGTGACTCGCTCAGTCCCTGTGTCTCTCACTCGGTCCCTGCGTCTCTCTCGGACGCTGTGTCTCACTCGGTCCCTGTGTCTCGCTCGGTCCCTGTGTCTCTCTCGGTCCTTGTGTCTCTCTCTCTCGTTCCCTGTGTCTCTCTCGGACGCTGTGTCTCACTCGGTCCCTGTGTCTCGCTCGGTCCCTGTGTCTCCCTCTCACCCCTGTGTCTCACTCGGTCCCTGTGTCTCTCTCGGTCCTTGTGTCTCTCTCTCGGTCCCTGTGTCTCTCTCTCTCAGTCCCTGTGTCTCTCTCGGTCACTGTCTCTCTCTCGGTCCCTGTGCTCTCTCGGTCCCTGTGTCTCTCTCGGTCCTTGTGTCTCTCACTCAGTACCTGTGTCTCTCTTGTTCCCTGTGTCTCTCTCTCGGTCCCTGTGTCTCACTCGGTCCCTGTGTCTCTCACTCGGTCCCTGTCTCTCTCTCGGTCCCTGTGTCTCACTCGGTCCCTGTCTCTCTCTCTATATCAGTGTCTCTGTCGGTCCCTGTGACTCTCTCGGTCCCTGTGTCTCTCTCTAGGTCCTTGTGTCTCTCTCGGTCCCTGTGTCTCTCTCTGGGTCCCTGTGTCTCACTCGGTCCCTGTCACTCTCTCGGTCCCTGTGTCTCACTCGGTCCCTGTGTCTCTCACTCGGTCCCTGAGTCTCTCACTCGGTCCCTGTGTCTCTTTCTCGGTCCCTGTGTCTCTCTATCTCGGTCCCTGTGTCTGTCTCTTGCTCCCTGTGTCTTTCTCGGTCCCTGTGTCTTTCTCGGTCCCTGTGTCTCACTCGGTCCCTGTTTCTCCCCCGCTGCCTGTCTCTCTCTCTCTCAGTCCCTGTATCTCTCTCTCTGTCCCGGTGTCTCTCTCTCGGTCACTGTGTCTCTCTCTCGGTCCCTGTGACTCTCTCGTTCCTTGTGTCTCTCTCGGTCCTTGTGTCTCTCTCTCGGTCCCTGTGTCTCTCTCCCTCGGTCCCTGTGTCTCACTCGGTCCCTGTGTCTCTCACGGTCCCTGTGTCTATATCTCGGTCCCTGTGTCTCTCTCCCTCTGACCCTATGTTTCTCTCCGCCCCTGTGTCTCTCTCTCAGTCCCTGTGTCTCTCTCGGTCCCTGTGGCTCTCTCGGTCCTTGTGTCTCTCTCGGTCCTTGTGTCTCTCTCTCGGTCCCTGTGTCACTCTCCCTCGCTCCCTGTGTCTCACTCGGTCCCTGTGTCTCTCACGGTCCCTGTGTCTATATCTCGGTCCCTGTGTCTCTCTCCCTCTGACCCTATGTTTCTCTCCACCCCTGTGTCTCTCTCTCAGTCCCTGTGTCCCTCTCGGTCCCTGTGTCTCACTCGGTCCCTGTGTCTCACTCGGTCCCTGTGTCACTCTCTCGGTCCCTGTCTCTCTCTCTCGGTCACTGTGTTTCTCTCGGTCCCTGTGTCTCTCTCTCGGTCCCTGTTTCCCTCTCGGTCCCTGTGTCTCTCTCTTGCTCCCTGTGTCTTTCTCGGTCCCTGTGTCTCACTCGGTCCCTGTGTCACTCTCTCGGCCCTGTCTCTCTCTCTCAACCCCTGTCTCTCTCTCTCTCTCGGTTACTGTGTTTCTCTCGGTCCCTGTGTCTCTCTCTTGGTCCCTGTGTCTCTCACTCAGTCCCTGTGTCTCTCACTCGGTACCTGTCCCTGTCTCGGTCCCTGTGTCTCTCTCGGTCCCGGTGTCTCTCTCGGTCCCTGTGTCTCTCTCAGTCCTTGTGTCTCTCACTCAGTACCTGTGTCTCTCTTGTTCCCTGTGTCTCTCTCTCGGTCCCTGTGTCTCATTCGGTCCCTGTGTCTCTCTCTCTCGGACCGTGTCTCTCTCCCTCGGTCCCTGTGTCTCACTCGGTCCCTGTGTCTCTCTCCCTCGGTCCCTGTGTCTCTCTCGGTCCCTGTGTCTCTCTCGGTCACTGTGTCTCTCTCGGTCCCAGTATCTCTCTCTCAGTCCCTGTGTCTCTCTCTCGGTGCCTGTGTCTCTCTCTCGGTCCCTCTGTCTCTCTCTCCCAGTCCCTGTGTCTCTCTCGGTCACTGTCTCTCTCTCTCGGTCCCTGTGTCTCTCTCGGTCCCTGTGTCTCACTCGGTCCCCATGTCTCTCACTCGGTCCCTGTCTCTCTCGGTCCCTGTGTCTCTCTCGGTCCCTTTGTCTCTCTCTCTCAGTCCCTGTGTCTCTCTCGGTCACTGTCTCTCTCTCTCGGTCCCTGTGTCTCTCTCGGTCCCTGTGTCTCACTCGGTCCCCATGTCTCTCACTCGGTCCCTGTCTCTCTCTTGGTCCCTGTGTCTCACTCGGTCCCTGTCTCTCTCTCTCAGATTCAGTGTCTCTGTCGGTCCCTGTGTCTCTCTCGGTCCCTGTGTCTCTCTCTCGGTCCCTGTGTCTCTCTCGGTCCCTGTGACTCGCTCAGTCCCTGTGTCTCTCACTCGGTCCCTGTGTCTCTCTCTCGGTCCCTGTGTCTCTCTCTCTGTCCCTGTGTCTCTCTTGTTCCCTGTGTCTCTTTCTCGGTCCCTGTTTCTCTCTCGGTCCCTGTGTCTCCCTCTCTCGGTCCCTGTGTCTCTCTCGGACGCTGTGTCTCACTCGGTCCCTGTGTCTCGCTCGGTCCCTGTGTCTCCCTCTCACCCCTGTGTCTCACTCGGTCCCTGTGTCTCTCTCGGTCCTTGTGTCTCTCTCTCGGTCCATGTGTCTCTCTCTCTCAGTCCCTGTGTCTCTCTTGGTCACGGTCTCTCTCTCCGTCCCTCTGTCTCTCTCAGTCCCTGTGTCTCTCTCGGTCCCTGTGTCTCACTCGGTCCCTGTGTCTCTCTCGGTCCTTGTGTCTCTCTCTCGGTCTGTGTGTCTCTCTCTTTCAGTCCCTGTGTCTCTCTCGATCACTGTCTCTCTCTCGGTCCCTGTGTCTCTCTCGGTCCCTGTGTCTCTCTCGGTCCCTGAGTCTCTCTCTCGGTCCGTCTGTCTCCCTTGGTCCGTGTGTCTCACTCGGTCCCTGTGTCTCACTCGGTCCCTGTCTCTCTCTCTCAGTCCCTGTGTCTCTCAAACAGTACCTGTGTCTCTCTTGTTCCCTGTGTCTCTCTCTCGGTCCCTGTGTCTCTCTCTCGGTCTCTGTGTCTCTCTCGGTCCCTGTGACTCGCTTAGTCCCTGTGTCTCACTCGGTCCCTGTGTCTCTCTCGGTCCCTGTGTCTTTCTCGGTCCTTGTGTCTCTCACTCAGTAACTGTGTCTCTCTTGTTCCCTGTGTCTCTCTCTCGGTCCCTGTGTCTCATTCGGTCCCTGTGTCTCTCTCTCTCAGACCCTGTCTCTCTCCCTCGGTCCCTGTGTCTCTCTCGGTCCCTGTGTCTCTCTCGGTCCCTTTATCTGTCTCTCAGTCCCTGTGTCTCTCTCTCGGTGCCTGTGTCTCTCTCTCGGTCCCTCTGTCTCTCTCTCCCAATCCCTGTGTCTCTCACTCGGTCCCTGTGTCTCTCTCTCGGTCCCTGTGTCTCTGTCGGTCTCTGTGTCTCACTCGGTCACTCTGTCTCTCTCGGTCCCTGTGTCTCTCTCGGTCCCTGTATCTCTCTCTCTCAGTCCCTGTGTCTCTCTCGGTCACTGTCTCTCTCTCTCGGTCACTGTGTCTCTCTCGGTCCCTGTGTCTCACTCGGTCCCCATGTCTCTCACTCGGTCCCTGTCTCTCTCTTGGTCCCTGTGTCTCACTCGGTCTCTGTCTCTCTCTCTCTCAGATTCAGTGTCTCTGTTGGTCCCTGTGTCTCTCTCGGTCCCTGTGTCTCTCTCTCGGTCCCTGTGTCTCTCTCTCGGTCCCTGTGTCTCTCTCGGTCCCTGTGACTCGCTCAGTCCCTGTGTCTCTCAATCGGTCCCTGTGTCTCTCTCTCGGTCCCTGTGTCTCTCTCCCCCGGTCCCTGTTTCTCTCTCGGTCCCTGTGTCTCCCTCTCTCGGTCCCTGTGTCTCTCTCGGACGCTGTGTCTCACTCGGTCCCTGTGTCTCGCTCGGTCCCTGTGTCTCCCTCTCACCCCTGTGTCTCACTCGGTCCCTCTGTCTCTCTCGGTCCTTGTGTCTCTCTCTCGGTCCATGTGTCTCTCTCTCTCAGTCCCTGTGTCTCTCTCGGTCACTGTCTCTCTCTCCGTCCCTGTGTCTCTCTCAGTCCCTGTGTCTCTCGCGGTCCCTGTGTCTCACTCGGTCCCTGTGTCTCTCTCGGTCCTTGTGTCTCTCTCTCGGTCCATGTGTCTCTCTCTCTCAGTCCCTGTGTCTCTCTCGGTCACTGTCTCTCTCTCGGTCCCTGTGTCTCTCTCGGTCCCTGTGTCTCTCTCTCGGTCCCTGTGTCTCTCTCGGTCCCTGTGACTCGCTCAGTCCCTGTGTCTCTCACTCGGTCCCTGTGTCTCTCTCTCGGTCCCTGTGTCTCTCTCTCTGTCCCTGTGTCTCTCTTGTTCCCTGTGTCTCTTTCTCGGTCCCTGTTTCTCTCTCGGTCCCTGTGTCTCCCTCTCTCGGTCCCTGTGTCTCTCTCGGACGCTGTGTCTCACTCGGTCCCTGTGTCTCGCTCGGTCCCTGTGTCTCCCTCTCACCCCTGTGTCTCACTCGGTCCCTGTGTCTCTCTCGGTCCTTGTGTCTCTCTCTCGGTCCATGTGTCTCTCTCTCTCAGTCCCTGTGTCTCTCTCGGTCACGGTCTCTCTCTCCGTCCCTCTGTCTCTCTCAGTCCCTGTGTCTCTCTCGGTCCCTGTGTCTCACTCGGTCCCTGTGTCTCTCTCGGTCCTTGTGTCTCTCTCTCGGTCTGTGTGTCTCTCACTTTCAGTCCCTGTGTCTCTCTCGATCACTGTCTCTCTCTCTGTCCCTGTGTCTCTCTCGGTCCCTGTGTCTCTCTCGGTCCCTGAGTCTCTCTCTCGGTCCGTCTGTCTCCCTTGGTCCGTGTGTCTCACTCGGTCCCTGTGTCTCACTCGGTCCCTGTCTCTCTCTCTCAGTCCCTGTGTCTCTCAAACAGTACCTGTGTCTCTCTTGTTCCCTGTGTCTCTCTCTCGGTCCCTGTGTCTCTCTCTCGGTCTCTGTGTCTCTCTCGGTCCCTGTGACTCGCTTAGTCCCTGTGTCTCACTCGGTCCCTGTGTCTCTCTCGGTCCCTGTGTCTCTCTCGGTCCTTGTGTCTCTCACTCAGTAACTGTGTCTCTCTTGTTCCCTGTGTCTCTCTCTCGGTCCCTGTGTCTCATTCGGTCCCTGTGTCTCTCTCTCTCAGACCCTGTCTCTCTCCCTCGGTCCCTGTGTCTCTCTCGGTCCCTGTGTCTCTCTCGGTCCCTGTATCTGTCTCTCAGTCCCTGTGTCTCTCTCTCGGTGCCTGTGTCTCTCTCTCGGTCCCTCTGTCTCTCTCTCCCAGTCCCTGTGTCTCTCACTCGGTCCCTGTGTCTCTCTCTCGGTCCCTGTGTCTCTGTCGGTCTCTGTGTCTCACTCGGTCACTCTGTCTCTCTCGGTCCCTGTGTCTCTCTCGGTCCCTGTATCTCTCTCTCTCAGTCCCTGTGTCTCTCTCGGTCACTGTCTCTCTCTCTCGGTCACTGTGTCTCTCTCGGTCCCTGTGTCTCACTCGGTCCCCATGTCTCTCACTCGGTCCCTGTCTCTCTCTTGGTCCCTGTGTCTCACTCGGTCTCTGTCTCTCTCTCTCTCAGATTCAGTGTCTCTGTCGGTCCCTGTGTCTCTCTCGGTCCCTGTGTCTCTCTCTCGGTCCCTGTGTCTCTCTCTCGGTCCCTGTGTCTCTCTCGGTCCCTGTGACTCGCTCAGTCCCTGTGTCTCTCACTCGGTCCCTGTGTCTCTCTCTCGGTCCCTGTGTCTCTCTCCCCCGGTCCCTGTTTCTCTCTCGGTCCCTGTGTCTCCCTCTCTCGGTCCCTGTGTCTCTCTCGGACGCTGTGTCTCACTCGGTCCCTGTGTCTCGCTCGGTCCCTGTGTCTCCCTCTCACCCCTGTGTCTCACTCGGTCCCTCTGTCTCTCTCGGTCCTTGTGTCTCTCTCTCGGTCCATGTGTCTCTCTCTCTCAGTCCCTGTGTCTCTCTCGGTCACTGTCTCTCTCTCCGTCCCTGTGTCTCTCTCAGTCCCTGTGTCTCTCGCGGTCCCTGTGTCTCACTCGGTCCCTGTGTCTCTCTCGGTCCTTGTGTCTCTCTCTCGGTCCATGTGTCTCTCTCTCTCAGTCCCTGTGTCTCTCTCGGTCACTGTCTCTCTCTCGGTCCCTGTGTCTCTCTCGGTCCCTGTGTCTCTCTCGGTCCCTGTGTCTCACTCGGTCCCTGTCTCTCTCTCTCAGATTCAGTGTCTCTGTCGGTCCCTGTCTTTCTCTCTGTCCCGGTGTCTCTCTCTCGGTCCCTATCTCTCTCTCGGTGCCTGTGTCTATCTCTCGGTCCCTGTGTCTCTCTCTGTCCCTGTGTCTCTCTCGGTCCCTGTGTCTCTCTCTCGGTCCCTGTGTCTCTCTTTCGGTCCCTGTGTCTCTCTCGGTCCCTGTGACTCGCTCAGTACCTGTGTCTCTCACTCGGTCCCTGTGCCTTTCTCTCGGTCCCTGTGTCTCTCTCCCCCGGTCCCAGTTTCTCTCTCGGTCCCTGTGTCTCCCTCTCTCTGTCCCTGTGTCTCTCTCGGACGCTGTGTCTCACTCGGTCCCTGTGTCTCGCTCGGTCCCTGTGTCTCCCTCTCACCCCTGTGTCTCACTCGGTCCCTGTGTCTCTCTCGGTCCCTGTGTCTCTATCTCGGTCCCTGTGTCTCTCTCCCTCTGTCCCTGTGTTTCTCTCCGCCCCTGTGTCTCTCTCTCAGTCCCTGTGTCCCTCTCGGTCCCTGTGTCTCACTCGGTCCCTGTGTCTCACTCGGTCCCTGTGTCACTCTCTCGGTCCCTGTCTCTCTCTCTCGGTCACTGTGTTTCTCTCGGTCCCTGTGTCTCTCTCTCGGTCCCTGTTTCCCTCTCGGTCCCTGTGTCTCTCTCTTGCTCCCTGTGTCTTTCTCGGTCCCTGTGTCTCACTCGGTCCCTGTGTCACTCTCTCGGTCCCTGTCTCTCTCTCTCAACCCCTGTCTCTCTCTCTCTCTCGGTTACTGTGTTTCTCTCGGTCCCTGTGTCTCTCTCACGGTCCCTGTGTCTCTCACTCAGTCCCTGTGTCTCTCGCTCGGTACCTGTCTCTGTCTCGGTCCCTGTGTCTCTCTCTGTCCCGGTGTATCTCTCGGTCCCTGTGTCTCTCTCTTGCTCCCTGTGTCTTTCTCGGTCCCTGTGTCTCTCCCGGTCCCTGTCTCTCTATCTCAGTCCCTATGTCTCTCTCTTGGTCCCTGTGTCTCTCTCTCTGTCCCGGTGTCTCTCTCTCGGTCACTGTGTCTCTCTCTCGGTCTCTGTGTCTCTCTCGGTCCCTGTGACTCGCTCAGTCCCTGTGTCTCACTCGGTCCCTGTGTCTCTCTTGGTCCCTGTGTCTCTCTCGGTCCTTGTGTCTCTCACTCAGTACCTGTGTCTCTCTTGTTCCCTGTGTCTCTCTCTCGGTCCCTGTGTCTCATTCGGTCCCTGTGTCTCTCTCTCGGACCCTGTCTCTCTCCCTCGGTCCCTGTGTCTCACTCGGTCCCTGTGTCTCTCTCCCTCGGTCCCTGTGTCTCTCTCTTGCTCCCTGTGTCTTTCTCGGTCCCTGTGTCTCTCCCGGTCCCTGTCTCTCTATCTCAGTCCCTATGTCTCTCTCTTGGTCCCTGTGTCTCTCTCTCTGTCCCGGTGTCTCTCTCTCGGTCACTGTGTCTCTCTCTCGGTCTCTGTGTCTCTCTCGGTCCCTGTGACTCGCTCAGTCCCTGTGTCTCACTCGGTCCCTGTGTCTCTCTTGGTCCCTGTGTCTCTCTCGGTCCTTGTGTCTCTCACTCAGTACCTGTGTCTCTCTTGTTCCCTGTGTCTCTCTCTCGGTCCCTGTGTCTCATTCGGTCCCTGAGTCTCTCTCTCGGACCCTGTCTCTCTCCCTCGGTCCCTGTGTCTCACTCGGTCCCTGTGTCTCTCTCCCTCGGTCCCTGTGTCTCTCTCGGTCCCGGTATCTCTCTCGGTCCCTGTGTCTCCCTCGGTCCGTGTGTCTCACTCGGCCCCTGTGTCTCTCTCGGTCCCTGTATCTCTCTTTCAGTCCCTGTGTCTCTCTCTCGGTGCCTGTGTCTCTCTCTCGGTCCCTCTATCTCTCTCTCCCAGTCCCTGTGTCTCTCTCGGTCACTGTCTCTCTCTCGGTCCCTGTGTCTCTGTCGGTCTCTGTGTCTCACTCGGTCACTCTGTCTCTCTCGGTCCCTGTGTCTCTCTCGGTCCCTGTGTCTCTCTCTCTCAGTCCCTGTGTCTCTCTCGGTCACTGTCTCTCTCTCTCGGTCCCTGTGTCTCTCTCGGTCCCTGTGTCTCACTCGGTCCCCATGTCTCTCACTCGGTCCCTGTGTCTCGCTTGGTCCCTGTGTCTCACTCGGTCCCTGTCTCTCTCTCTCAGATTCAGTGTCTCTGCCTGTCCCTGTGTCTCTCTCTCGGTCCCTGTGTCTCTCACTCAGTCCCTGTGTCTCTCACTCGGTACCTGTCCCTGTCTCGGTCCCTGTGTCTCTCTCGGTCCCGGTGTCTCTCTCGGTCCCTGTGTCTCTCTCTTGCTCCCTGTGTCTTTCTCCGTCCCTGTGTCTCTCCCGGTCCCTGTCTCTCTCTCTCAGTCCCTGTGTCTCTCTCTCGGTCCCAGTGTCTCTCTCTCTGTCCCGGTGTCTCTCTCTTGGTCACTGTGTCTCTCTCTCGGTCCCTGTGTCTCCCTTGGTCCGTGTGTCTCACTCGGTCCCTCTGTCTCTCTCGGTACCTGTATCTCTCTCTCACCCCTGTGTCTCTCTCGGTCCTGGTGTCTCTCTTGGTCCCTGTGTCTCTCTCAGTCCCTGTGTCTCTCTCTCAGTCCCTGTGTCTCTCTCTCGGTTCCTGTTTCTCTCTCTCTGCCCCTGTGTCTCTCTCGGTCCCTGCGTCTCTCTCTCGGTCCGTCTGTCTCCCTCGGTCCGTGTGTCTCACTCGGTCCCTGTGTCTCACTCGGTCCCTATCTCTCTCTCTGTCCCGGTGTCTCTCTCTCGGTCACTGTGTCTCTCTCTCAGTCCCTGTGTCTCTCTTGTTCCCTGTGTCTCTCTCTCGGTCCCTGTGTCTCTCTCTCTGTCCCGGTGTCTCTCTCTCGGTTCCTGTTTCTCTCTCTCTGCCCCTGTGTCTCTCTCGGTCCCTGCGTCTCTCTTGTTCCCTGTGTCTCTCTCTCGGTCCCTGTGACTCGCTCAGTCCCTGTGTCTCACTCGGTCCCTGTGTCTCTCTCGGTCCCTGTGTCTCTCTCTGTCCCGGTGTCTCTCTCTCGGTCACTGTGTCTCTCTCTCAGTCCCTGTGTCTCTCTTGTTCCCTGTGTCTCTCTCTCGGTCCCTGTGACTCGCTCAGTCCCTGTGTCTCACTCGGTCCCTGTGTCTCTCTCGGTCCCTGTGTCTCTCTCAGTCCTTGTGTCTCTCACTCAGTACCTGTGTCTCTCTTGTTCCCTGTGACTCTCTCTCGGTCCCTGTGTCTCATTCGGTCCCTGTGTCTCTCTCTCTCGGACCCTGTCTCTCTCCCTCGGTCCCTGTGTCTCACTCGGTCCCTGTGTCTCTCTCCCTCGGTCCCTGTGTCTCTCTCGGTCCCTGTGTCTCTCTCGGTCACTGTGTCTCTCTCGGTCCCTGTATCTCTCTCTCAGTCCCTGTGTCTCTCTCTCGGTGCCTGTGTCTCTCTCTCGGTCCCTCTGTCTCTCTCTCCCAGTCCCTGTGTCTCTCTCGGTCACTGTCTCTCTCTCTCGGTCCCTGTGTCTCTCTCGGTCCCTGTGTCTCACTCGGTCCCCATGTCTCTCACTCGGTCCCTGTCTCTCTCTTGGTCCCTGTGTCTCACTCGGTCACTCTGTCTCTCTCGGTCCCTGTGTCTCTCTCGGTCCCTTTGTCTCTCTCTCTCAGTCCCTGTGTCTCTCTCGGTCACTGTCTCTCTCTCTCGGTCCCTGTGTCTCTCTCGGTCCCTGTGTCTCACTCGGTCCCCATGTCTCTCACTCGGTCCCTGTCTCTCTCTTGGTCCCTGTGTCTCACTCGGTCCCTGTCTCTCTCTCTCAGATTCAGTGTCTCTGTCGGTCCCTGTGTCTCTCTCGGTCCCTGTGTCTCTCTCTCGGTCCCTGTGTCTCTCTCTCGGTCCCTATCTCTCTCTCTGTTCCGGTGTCTCTCTCTCGGTCACTGTGTCTCTCTCTCAGTCCCTGTGTCTCTGTCGGTCCCTGTGTCTCTCTCTCGGTCCCTGTGTGTCTCTCTCGGTCCCTGTGTCTCTCTCGGTCCCTGTGACTCGCTCAGTCCCTGTGTCTCTCACTCAGTCCCTGTGTCTCTCTCTCGGTCCCTGTGTCTCTCTCTCGGTCCCTGTGACTCGCTCAGTCCCTGTGTCTCTCTTGTTCCCTGTGTCTCTTTCTCGGTCCCTGTTTCTCTCTCGGTCCCTTTGTCTCCCTCTCTCGGTCCCTGTGTCTCTCTCGGACGCTGTGTCTCACTCGGTCCCTGTGTCTCTCTCGGTCCCTGTGTCTCACTCGGTCCCTGTGTCTCTCTCGGTCCTTGTGTCTCTCTCTCGGTCCATGTGTCTCTCTCTCTCAGTCCCTGTGTCTCTCTCGGTCACGGTCTCTCTCTCCGTCCCTCTGTCTCTCTCAGTCCCTGTGTCTCTCTCGGTCCCTGTGTCTCACTCGGTCCCTGTGTCTCTCTCGGTCCTTGTGTCTCTCTCTCGGTCTGTGTGTCTCTCTCTTTCAGTCCCTGTGTCTCTCTCGATCACTGTCTCTCTCTCGGTCCCTGTGTCTCTCTCGGTCCCTGTGTCTCTCTCGGTCCCTGAGTCTCTCTCTCGGTCCCTGTGTCTCATTCGGTCCCTGTGTCTCTCTCTCGGTCCGTCTGTATCCCTTGGTCCGTGTGTCTCACTCGGTCCCTGTGTCTCACTCGGTCCCTGTCTCTCTCTCTCAGTCCCTGTGTCTCTCAAACAGTACCTGTGTCTCTCTTGTTCCCTGTGTCTCTCTCTCGGTCCCTTTGTCTCTCTCTCGGTCTCTGTGTCTCTCTCGGTCCCTGTGACTCGCTTAGTCCCTGTGTCTCACTCGGTCCCTGTGTCTCTCTCGGTCCCTGTGTCTCTCTCGTTCCTTGTGTCTCTCACTCAGTACCTGTGTCTCTCTTGTTCCCTGTGTCTCTCTCTCGGTCCCTGTGTCTCATTCGGTCCCTGTGTCTCTCTCTCTCAGACCCTGTCTCTCTCCCTCGGTCCCTGTGTCTCACTCGGTCCCTGTGTCTCTCTCCCTCGGTCCCTGTGTCTCTCTCGGTCCCTGTGTCTCTCTCGGTCCCTGTATCTGTCTCTCAGTCCCTGTGTCTCTCTCTCGGTGCCTGTGTCTCTCTCTCGGTCCCTCTGTCTCTCTCTCCCAGTCCCTGTGTCTCTCTCGGTCACTGTCTCTCTCTCGGTCCCTGTGTCTCTGTCGGTCTCTGTGTCTCACTCGGTCACTCTGTCTCTCTCGGTCCCTGTGTCTCTCTCGGTCCCTTTGTCTCTCTCTCTCAGTCCCTGTGTCTCTCTCGGTCACTGTCTCTCTCTCTCGGTCCCTGTGTCTCTCTCGGTCCCTGTGTCTCACTCGGTCCCCATGTCTCTCACTCGGTCCCTGTCTCTCTCTTGGTCCCTGTGTCTCACTCGGTCTCTGTCTCTCTCTCTCTCAGATTCAGTGTCTCTGTCAGTCCCTGTGTCTCTCTCGGTCCCTGTGTCTCTCTCTCGGTCCCTGTGTCTCTCTCTCGGTCCCTGTGTCTCTCTCGGTCCCTGTGACTCGCTCAGTCCCTGTGTCTCTCACTCGGTCCCTGTGTCTCTCTCTCGGTCCCTGTGTCTCTCTCCCCCGGTCCCTGTTTCTCTCTCGGTCCCTGTGTCTCCCTCTCTCGGTCCCTGTGTCTCTCTCGGACGCTGTGTCTCACTCGGTCCCTGTGTCTCGCTCGGTCCCTGTGTCTCCCTCTCACCCCTGTGTCTCACTCGGTCCCTGTGTCTCTCTCGGTCCTTGTGTCTCTCTCTCGGTCCATGTGTCTCTCTCTCTCAGTCCCTGTGTCTCTCTCGGTCACTGTCTCTCTCTCCGTCCCTGTGTCTCTCTCAGTCCCTGTGTCTCTCGCGGTCCCTGTGTCTCACTCGGTCCCTGTGTCTCTCTCGGTCCTTGTGTCTCTTTCTCGGTCTGTGTGTCTCTCTCTTTCAGTCCCTGTGTCTCTCTCGATCACTGTCTCTCTCTCGGTCCCTGTGTCTCTCTCGGTCCCTGTGTCTCTCTCGATCCCTGAGTCTCTCTCTCGGTCCCTGTGTCTCACTCGGTCCCTGTCTCTTTCTCTCAGATTCAGTGTCTCTGTCGGTCCCTGTCTTTCTCTCTGTCCCGGTGTCTCTCTCTCGGTCCCTATCTCTCTCTCGGTGCCTGTGTCTCTCTCTCGGTCCCTGTGTCTCTCTCAGTCCCTGTGTCTCTCTCGGTCCCTGTGTCTCTCTCTCGGTCCCTGTGTCTCTCTTTCGGTCCCTGTGTCTCTCTCGGTCCCTGTGACTCGCTCAGTACCTGTGTCTCTCACTCGGTCCCTGTGCCTTTCTCTCGGTCCCTGTGTCTCTCTCCCCCGGTCCCAGTTTCTCTCCCGGTCCCTGTGTCTCCCTCTCTCTGTCCCTGTGTCTCTCTCGGACGCTGTGTCTCACTCGGTCCCTGTGTCTCGCTCGGTCCCTGTGTCTCCCTCTCACCCCTGTGTCTCACTCGGTCCCTGTGTCTCTCTCGGTCCCTGTGTCTCTATCTCGGTCCCTGTGTCTCTCTCCCTCTGTCCCTGTGTTTCTCTCCGCCCCTGTGTCTCTCTCACAGTCCCTGTGTCCCTCTCGGTCCCTGTGTCTCACTCGGTCCCTGTGTCTCACTCGGTCCCTGTGTCACTCTCTCGGTCCCTGTCTCTCTCTCTCGGTCACTGTGTTTCTCTCGGTCCCTGTGTCTCTCTCTCGGTCCCTGTTTCCCTCTCGGTCCCTGTGTCTCTCTCTTGCTCCCTGTTACTTTCTCGGTCCCTGTGTCTCACTCGGTCCCTGTGTCACTCTCTCGGTCCCTGTCTCTCTCTCTCAACCCCTGTCTCTCTCTCTCTCTCGGTTACTGTGTTTCTCTCTGTCCCTGTGTGTCTCTCTCGGTCCCTGTGTCTCTCACTCAGTCCCTGTGTCTCTCACTCGGTACCTGTCTCTGTCTCGGTCCCTGTGTCTCTCTCGGTCCCGGTGTCTCTCTCGGTCCCTGTGTCTCTCTCTTGCTCCCTGTGTCTTTCTCGGTCCCTGTGTCTCTCCCGGTCCCTGTCTCTCTCTCTCAGTCCCTCTGTCTCTCTCTAGGTCCCTGTGTCTCTCTCTCTGTCCCGGTGTCTCTCTCTCCGTCACTGTGTCTCTCTCTCGGTCCCTATGTTTCCCTCGGTCCGTGTGTCTCACTCGGTCCCTGTGTCTCTCTCGGTCCTTGTGTCTCTCTCTCGGTCTGTGTGTCTCTCTCTTTCAGTCCCTGTGTCTCTCTCGATCACTGTCTCTCTCTCGGTCCCTGTGTCTCTCTCGGTCCCTGTGTCTCCCTCGGTCCCTGAGTCTCTCTCTCGGTCCCTGTGTCTCACTCGGTCCCTGTGTCTCTCTCTGTCCCGGTGTATCTCTCGGTCCCTGTGTCTCTCTCTTGCTCCCTGTGTCTTTCTCGGTCCCTGTGTCTCTCCCGGTCCCTGTCTCTCTATCTCAGTCCCTATGTCTCTCTCTTGGTCCCTGTGTCTCTCTCTCTGTCCCGGTGTCTCTCTCTCGGTCACTGTGTCTCTCTCTCGGTCTCTGTGTCTCTCTCGGTCCCTGTGACTCGCTCAGTCCCTGTGTCTCACTCGGTCCCTGTGTCTCTTGGTCCCTGTGTCTCTCTCGGTCCTTGTGTCTCTCACTCAGTACCTGTGTCTCTCTTGTTCCCTGTGTCTCTCTCTCGGTCCCTGTGTCTCATTCGGTCCCTGTGTCTCTCTCTCAGACCCTGTCTCACTCCCTCGGTCCCTGTGTCTCACTCGGTCCCTGTGTCTCTCTCCCTCGGTCCCTGTGTCTCTCTCGGTCCCGGTGTCTCTCTCGGTCCCTGTGTCTCCCTCGGTCCGTGTGTCTCACTCGGCCCCTGTGTCTCTCTCGGTCCCTGTATCTCTGTTTCAGTCCCTGTGTCTCTCTCTCGGTGCCTGTGTCTCTCTCTCGGTCCCTCTGTCTCTCTCTCCCAGTCCCTGTGTCTCTCTCGGTCACTGTCTCTCTCTCGGTCCCTGTGTCTCTGTCGGTCTCTGTGTCTCACTCGGTCACTCTGTCTCTCTCGGTCCCTCTGTCTCTCTCGGTCCCTGTGTCTCTCTCTCTCAGTCCCTGTGTCTCTCTCGGTCACTGTCTCTCTCTCTCGGTCCCTGTGTCTCTCTCGGTCCCTGTGTCTCACTCGGTCCCCATGTCTGTCACTCGGTCCCTGTCTCTCTCTTGGTCCCTGTGTCTCACTCGGTCCCTGTCTCTCTCTCTCAGATTCAGTGTCTCTGTCGGTCCCTGTGTCTCTCTCTCGGTTCCTGTGTCTCTCTCTCGGTCCCTGTGTCTCTCTCTCGGTCCCTGTGTTTCTCTCCCCCGGTCCCTGTTTCTCGCTCGGTCCCTGTGTCTCCCCCTCACCCCTGTGTCTCACTCGGTCCCTGTGTCTCTCTCGGTCCATGTGTCTCTCTCTCTCAGTCCCTGTGTCTCTCTCGGTCACTGTCACTCTCTCCGTCCCTGTGTCTCTCTCAGTCCCTGTGTCTCTCTCGGTCCCTGTGTCTCACTCGGTCCCTGTGTCTCTCTCGGTCCTTGTGTCTCTCTCTCGGTCTGTGTGTCTCTCTCTTTCAGTCCCTGTGTCTCTCTCGATCACTGTCTCTCTCTCGGTCCCTGTGTCTGTCTCGGTCCCTGTGTCTCTCTCGGTCCCTGAGTCTCACTCTCGGTCCCTGTGTCTCACTCGGTCCCTGTGTCTCTCACTCGGTCCCTGTCTCTCTCTCGGTCCCTGTGTCTCTCTTGGTCCCTGTGTCTCTCTCTCTGTCCCGGTGTCTCTTTCTCGGTCCCTATCTCTCTCTCGGTGCCTGTGTCTCTCTCTCGGTTCCTGTGTCTCTCTCAGTCCCTGTGTCTCTCTCGGTCCCTGTGTCTCTCTCTCGGTCCCTGTGTCTCTCTCTCGGTCCCTGTGTCTCTCTAGGTCCCTGTGACTCGCTCAGTCCCTGTGTCTCTCACTCGGTCCCTGTGTCTCTCTCTCGGTCCCTGTGTCTCTCACCCCCGGTCCCTGTTTCTCTCTCGGTCCCTGTGTCTCCCTCTCTCGGTCCCTGTGTCTCTCTCGGACGCTGTGTCTCACTCGGTCCCTGTGTCTCGCTCGCTCCATGTGTCTCCCTCTCACCCCTGTGTCTCTCACTCGGTCCCTGTGTCTCTCTCTCGGTCCCTGTGTCTCTCACCCCCGGTCCCTGTTTCTCTCTCGGTACCTGTGTCTCCCTCTCTCGGTCCCTGTGTCTCTCTCGGTCCCTGTATCTCTCTCGGTCTCTGTGTCTCTATCTCGGTCCCTGTGTCTCTCTCCCTCTGTCCCTGTGTTTCTCTCCGCCCCTGTGTCTCTCTCTCAGTCCCTGTGACCCTCTCAGTCCCTGTGTCTCTCTCTTGCTCCCTGTGTCTTTCTCGGTCCCTGTGTCTCACTCGGTCCCTGTGTCACTCTCTCGGTCCCTGTCTCTCTCTCTCAACCCCTGTCTCTCTCTCTCTCGGTTACTGTGTTTCTCTCTGTCCCTGTGTGTCTCTCTCGGTCCCTGTGTCTCTCACTCAGTCCCTGTGTCTCTCACTCGGTACCTGTCTCTGTCTCGGTCCCTGTGTCTCTCTCGGTCCCGGTGTCTCTCTCGGTCCCTGTGTCTCTCTCTTGCTCCCTGTGTCTTTCTCGGTTCCTGTGTCACTCTTTCGGTCCCTGTCTCTCTCTCTCGGTCACTGTGTTTCTCTCGGTCCCTGTGTCTCTCTCTCGGTCCCTGTTTCCCTCTCGGTCCCTGTGTCTCTCTCTTGCTCCCTGTGTCTTTCTCGGTCCCTGTGTCTCACTCGGTCCCTGTGTCACTCTCTCGGTCCCTGTCTCTCTCTCTCAACCCCTGTCTCTCTCTCTCTCGGTTACTGTGTTTCTCTCTGTCCCTGTGTGTCTCTCTCGGTCCCTGTGTCTCTCACTCAGTCCCTGTGTCTCTCACTCGGTACCTGTCTCTGTCTCGGTCCCTGTGTCTCTCTCGGTCCCGGTGTCTCTCTCGGTCCCTGTGTCTCTCTCTTGCTCCCTGTGTCTTTCTCGGTCCCTGTGTCTCTCCCGGTCCCTGTCTCTCTCTCTCAGTCCCTCTGTCTCTCTCTCGGTCCCTGTGTCTCTCTCTCTGTCCCGGTGTCTCTCTCTCCGTCACTGTGTCTCTCTCTCGGTCCCTGTGTTTCCCTCGGTCCGTGTGTCTCACTCGGTCCCTCTGTCTCTCTCGGTACCTGTATCTCTCTCACACCCCTGTGTCTCTCTCGGTCCTGGTGTCTCTCTTGGTCCCTGTGTCTCTCGCAGTCCCTGTGTCGCTCTCTCAGTCCCTGTGTCTCTCTCTCGGTGCCTGTTTCTCTCTCTCTGCCCCTGTGTCTCTCTCGGTCCCTGTGTCTCTCTCTCGGTCCGTCTGTCTCCCTCGGTCCGTGTGTCTCACTCGGTCCCTGTGTCTCACTCGGTCCCTGTCTCTCTCTCTCTCAATCCCTGTGTCTCTCACGCTGTACCTGTGTCTCTCTTGTTCCCTGTGTTTCTCTCTCGGTCCCTGTGTCTCTCTCTCGGTCTCTGTGTCTCTCTCGGTCCCTGTGACTCGCTCAGTCCCTGTGTCTCACTCGGTCCCTGTGTCTCTCTCGGTCCCTGTGTCTCTCTCGGTCCTTGTGTCTCTCACTCAGTACCTGTGTCTCTCTTGTTCCCTGTGTCTCTCTCTCGGTCCCTGTGTCTCATTCGGTCCCTGTGTCTCTCTCTCTCGGACCCTGTCTCTCTCCCTCTGTCCCCGTGTCTCACTCGGTCCCTGTGTCTCTCTCCCTCAGTCCCTGTGTCTCTCTCGGTCCCGGTGTCTCTCTCGGTCCCTGTGTCTCCCTCGGTCCCTGTGTCTCTCTCGGTCCCGGTGTCTCACTCGGTCCCTGTGTCTCTCTCGGTCCCTGTGTCTCTCTCGGTCTCTGTGTCTCACTCGGCCCCTGTGTCTCTCTCGGTCCCTGTATCTCTCTCTCAGTCCCTGTGTCTCTCTCTCTCGGTGCCTGTGTCTCTCTCTCGGTCCCTCTGTCTCTCTCTCCCAGTCCCTGTGTCTCTCTCAGTCCCTGTGTCTCTCACTCGGCCCCTGTGTCTCTCTCGGTCCCTGTATCTCTCTCTCAGTCCCTGTGTCTCTCTCTCAGTCCCTGTGTCTCTCTCTCTCGGTGCCTGTGTCTCTCTCTCGGTCCCTCTGTCTCTCTCTCCCAGTCCCTGTGTCTCTCTCAGTCCCTGTGTCTCTCTCGGTCTCTGTGTCTCACTCGGCCCCTGTGTCTCTCTCGGTCCCTGTATCTCTCTCTCAGTCCCTGTGTCTCTCTCTCTCGGTGCCTGTGTCTCTCTCTCGGTCCCTCTGTCTCTCTCTCCCAGTCCCTGTGTCTCTCTCAGTCCCTGTGTCTCTCACTCGGCCCCTGTGTCTCTCTCGGTCCCTGTATCTCTCTCTCAGTCCCTGTGTCTCTCTCTCAGTCCCTGTGTCTCTCTCTCGGTGCCTGTGTCTCTCTCTCAGTCCCTCTGTCTCTCTCTCCCAGTCCCTGTGTCTCTCTCGGTCACTCTGTATCTCTCGGTCCCTGTGTCTCTCTCGGGCCCTGTGTCTCTCTCTCTCGGTCCCTGTGTCTCTCTCGGTCCCTGTGTCTCACTCGGTCCCCATGTCTCTCACTCGGTCCCTGTCTCTCTCTTGGTCCCTATGTCTCACTCGGTCCCTGTCTCTCTCTCTCAGATTCAGTGTCTCTGTCGGTCCCTGTGTCTCTCTCGGTCCCTGTGTCTCTCTCTCGGTCCCTGTGTCTCTCTCTCGGTCCCTATCTCTCTCTCTGTCCCGGTGTCTCTCTCTCGGTCACTGTGTCTCTCTCTCAGTCCCTGTGTCTCTCTCGGTCCCTGTGTCTCTCTCTCGGTCCCTGTGTCTCTCTCTCGGTCCCTGTGTCTCTCTCGGTCCCTGTGACTCGCTCAGTCCCTGTGTCTCTCACTCGGTCCCTGTGTCTCTCTCTCGGTCCCTGTGTCTCTCTCCCCCGGTCCCTGTTTCTCTCTCGGTCCCTGTGTCTCCCTCTCTCGGTCCCTGTGTCTCTCTCGGACGCTGTGTCTCACTCGGTCCCTGTGTCTCGCTCGGTCCCTGTGTCTCCCTCTCACCCCTGTGTCTCACTCGGTCCCTGTGTCTCTCTCGGTCCTTGTGACTCTCTCTCGGTCCATGTGTCTCTCTCTCTCAGTCCCTGTGTCTCTCTCGGTCACTGTCTCTCTCTCCGTCCCTGTGTCTCTCTCAGTCCCTGTGTCTCTCTCGGTCCCTGTGTCTCACTCGGTCCCTGTGTCTCTCTCGGTCCTTGTGTCTCTCTCTCGGTCTTTGTGTCTCTCTCTTTCAGTCCCTGTGTCTCTCTCGATCCCTGTCTCTCTCTCGGTTCCTCTGTCTCTCTCGGTCCCTGTGTCTCTCTCGGTCCCTGAGTCTCTCTCTTGGTCCCTGTGTCTCACTCGGTCCCTGTGTCTCTCACTCGGTCCCTGTTCTCTCTCTCGGTCCCTGTGTCTCACTCGGTCCCTGTCTCTCTCTCTGTTTCAGTGCCTCTGTCGGTCCCTGTGACTCTCTCTGGGTCCCTGTGTCTCACTCGGTCCCTGTCACTCTCTCGGTCCCTGTGTTTCACTCGGTCCCTGTGTCTCTTTCTCTGTCCCTGTGTCTCTCTCTCGTCCCTGTCTCTCTCTCTCGGTCACTACGATTCTCTCGGTCCCTGTGTCTCTCTCTCGGTCCCTGTGTCTCTCACTCGGTCCATGTGTCTCTCACTCGGTACCTGTCTCTGTCTCGGTCCCTGTGTCTGTCTCTTGCTCCCTGTGTCTTTCTCGGTCCCTGTGTCTCACTCGGTCCCTGTGTCTCCCCCGGTGCCTGTCTCTCACTCTCTCAGTCCCTGTATCTCTCTCTCCGTCCCGGTGTCTCTCTCTCGGTCCCTGTGTCTCACTCGGTCCCTGTGTCTCTCTCCCTTGGTCCCTGTGTCTCTCTCGGTCCCGGTGTCTCTCTCACCCCTGTGTCTCTCTCGGTCCTGGTGTGTCTCTTGCTCCCTGTGTCTCTCTCTCAGTCCCTGTGTCTCTCTCTCAGTGCCTGTGTCTCTCTCTCAGTCCCAGTGTCGCTCTCCGGGTCCCTGTGTCTCTCTCTCGGTCGCTGTGTCTCACACGGTCCCTGTCACTCTCTCGGTCCCTGTGTCTCACTCGGTCCCTGTGTCTCTCTCCCTCGGTCCCTGTGTCTCTCTCGGTCCCGGTGTCTCTCTCGGTCCCTGTGTCTCACTCGGTCCCTGTGTCTCTCTCGGTCCCTGTATCTCTCTCTCACCCCTGTGTCTCTCTCAGTCCTGGTGTTTCTCTTGGTCCCTGTGTCTCTCTCTCAATCCCTGTGTCTCTCTCTCGGTCCCTATGTCTCTCTCAGTCCCTGTGCCTCTCTCGGTCCCTGTGTCTCTCTCTCGGTCCCTGTGTCTCTCTCTAGGTCCTCGTTTCTCTCTCGGTCCCTGTGTTTCTCTCTCTCGGTCCCTGTGTCTCTCTCTCTCGGTCCCTGTCTCTCTCTCTCGGTCTCTGTGTCTCTCTCGGTCCCTGTGACTCGCTTAGTCCCTGTGTCTCACTCGGTCCCTGTGTCTCTCTCGGTCCCTGTGTCTCTCTCGGTCCTTGTGTCTCTCACTCAGTACCTGTGTCTCTCTTGTTCCCTGTGTCTCTCTCTCGGTCCCTGTGTCTCATTCGGTCCCTGTGTCTCTCTCTCTCAGACCCTGTCTCTCTCCCTCGGTCCCTGTGTCTCACTCGGTCCCTGTGTCTCTCTCCCTCGGTCCCTGTGTCTCTCTCGGTCCCTGTGTCTCTCTCGGTCCCTGTATCTGTCTCTCAGTCCCTGTGTCTCTCTCTCGGTGCCTGTGTCTCTCTCTCGGTCCCTCTGTCTCTCTCTCCCAGTCCCTGTGTCTCTCTAGGTCACTGTCTCTCTCTCGGTCCCTGTGTCTCTGTCGGTCTCTGTGTCTCACTCGGTCACTCTGTCTCTCTCGGTCCCTGTGTCTCTCTCGGTCCCTGTGTCTCTCTCTCTCAGTCCCTGTGTCTCTCTCGGTCACTGTCTCTCTCTCTCGGTCCCTGTGTCTCTCTCGGTCCCTGTGTCTCACTCGGTCCCCATGTCTCTCACTCGGTCCCTGTCTCTCTCTTGGTCCCTGTGTCTCACTCGGTCTCTGTCTCTCTCTCTCTCAGATTCAGTGTCTCTGTCGGTCCCTGTGTCTCTCTCGGTCCCTGTGTCTCTCTCTCGGTCCCTGTGTCTCTCTCTCGGTCCCTGTGTCTCTCTCGGTCCCTGTGACTCGCTCAGTCCCTGTGTCTCTCACTCGGTCCCTGTGTCTCTCTCTCTCGGTCCCTGTGTCTCTCTCCCCCGGTCCCTGTTTCTCTCTCGGTCCCTGTGTCTCCCTCTCTCGGTCCCTGTGTCTCTCTCGGACGCTGTGTCTCACTCGGTCCCTGTGTCTCGCTCGGTCCCTGTGTCTCCCTCTCACCCCTGTGTCTCACTCGGTCCCTGTGTCTCTCTCGGTCCTTGTGTCTCTCTCTCGGTCCATGTGTCTCTCTCTCTCAGTCCCTGTGTCTCTCTCGGTCACTGTCTCTCTCTCCGTCCCTGTGTCTCTCTCAGTCCCTGTGTCTCTCGCGGTCCCTGTGTCTCACTCGGTCCCTGTGTCTCTCTCGGTCTTTGTGTCTCTTTCTCGGTCTGTGTGTCTCTCTCTTTCAGTCCCTGTGTCTCTCTCGATCACTGTCTCTCTCTCGGTCCCTGAGTCTCTCTCTCGGTCCCTGTGTCTCACTCGGTCCCTGTCTCTCTCTCTCAGATTCAGTGTCTCTGTCGGTCCCTGTCTTTCTCTCTGTCCCGGTGTCTCTCTCTCGGTCCCTATCTCTCTCTCGGTGCCTGTGTCTCTCTCTCGGTCCCTGTGTCTCTCTCGGTCCCTGTGTCTCTCTCGGTCCCTGTGACTCGCTCAGTACCTGTGTCTCTCACTCGGTCCCTGTGCCTTTCTCTCGGTCCCTGTGTCTCTCTCCCCCGGTCCCAGTTTCTCTCTCGGTCCCTGTGTCTCCCTCTCTCTGTCCCTGTGTCTCTCTCGGACGCTGTGTCTCACTCGGTCCCTGTGTCTCGCTCGGTCCCTGTGTCTCCCTCTCACCCCTGTGTCTCACTCGGTCCCTGTGTCTCTCTCGGTCCCTGTGTCTCTATCTCGGTCCCTGTGTCTCTCTCCCTCTGTCCCTGTGTTTCTCTCCGCCCCTGTGTCTCTCTCTCAGTCCCTGTGTCCCTCTCGGTCCCTGTGTCTCACTCGGTCCCTGTGTCTCACTCGGTCCCTGTGTCACTCTCTCGGTCCCTGTCTCTCTCTCTCGGTCACTGTGTTTCTCTCGGTCCCTGTGTCTCTCTCTCGGTCCCTGTTTCCCTCTCGGTCCCTGTGTCTCTCTCTTGCTCCCTGTGACTTTCTCGGTCCCTGTGTCTCACTCGGTCCCTGTGTCACTCTCTCGGTCCCTGTCTCTCTCTCTCAACCCCTGTCTCTCTCTCTCTCTCGGTTACTGTGTTTCTCTCTGTCCCTGTGTCTCTCACTCAGTCCCTGTGTCTCTCACTCGGTACCTGTCTCTGTCTCGGTCCCTGTGTCTCTCTCGGTCCCGGTGTCTCTCTCGGTCCCTGTGTCTCTCTCTTGCTCCCTGTGTCTTTCTCGGTCCCTGTGTCTCTCCCGGTCCCTGTCTCTCTCTCTCAGTCCCTGTGTCTCTCTCTCGGTCCCTGTGTCTCTCTCTCTGTCCCGGTGTCTCTCTCTCCGTCACTGTGTCTCTCTCTCGGTCCCTGTGTTTCCCTCGGTCCGTGTGTCTCACTCGGTCCCTTTGTCTCTCTCGGTCCTTGTGTCTCTCTCGATCACTGTCTCTCTCTCGGTCCCTGTGTCTCTCTCGGTCCCTGTGTCTCCCTCGGTCCCTGAGTCTCTCTCTCGGTCCCTGTGTCTCACTCGGTCCCTGTGTCTCTCTCGGTCCCGGTGTATCTCTCGGTCCCTGTGTCTCTCTCTTGCTCCCTGTGTCTTTCTCGGTCCCTGTGTCTCTCCCGGTCCCTGTCTCTCTATCTCAGTCCCTATGTCTCTCTCTTGGTCCCTGTGTCTCTCTCTCTGTCCCGGTGTCTCTCTCTCGGTCACTGTGTCTCTCTCTCGGTCTCTGTGTCTCTCTCGGTCCCTGTGACTCGCTCAGTCCCTGTGTCTCACTCGGTCCCTGTGTCTCTCTTGGTCCCTGTGTCTCTCTCGGTCCTTGTGTCTCTCACTCAGTACCTGTGTCTCTCTTGTTCCCTGTGTCTCTCTCTCGGTCCCTGTGTCTCTCTCGGTCCCTGTGTCTCACTCGGTCCCTGTGTCTCTCTCCCTCGGTCCCTGTGTCTCTCTCGGTCCCGGTGTCTCTCTCGGTCCCTGTGTCTCCCTCGGTCCGTGTGTCTCACTCGGCCCCTGTGTCTCTCTCGGTCCCTGTATCTCTCTTTCAGTCCCTGTGTCTCTCTCTCGGTGCCTGTGTCTCTCTCTCGGTCCCTCTGTCTCTCTCTCCCAGTCCCTGTGTCTCTCTCGGTCACTGTCTCTCTCTCGGTCCCTGTGTCTCTGTCGGTCTCTGTGTCTCACTCGGTCACTCTGTCTCTCTCGGTCCCTGTGTCTCTCTCGGTCCCTGTGTCTCTCTCTCTCAGTCCCTGTGTCTCTCTCGGTCACTGTCTCTCTCTCTCGGTCCCTGTGTCTCTCTCGGTCCCTGTGTCTCACTCGGTCCCCATGTCTCTCACTCGGTCACTGTCTCTCTCTTGGTCCCTGTGTCTCACTCGGTCCCTGTCTCTCTCTCTCAGATTCAGTGTCTCTGTCGGTCCCTGTGTCTCTCTCTCGGTTCCTGTGTCTCTCTCTCGGTCCCTGTGTCTCTCTCTCGGTCCCTATCTCTCTCTCTGTCCCGGTGTCTCTCTCTCGGTCCCTGTGTCTCTCTCTCAGTCCCTGTGTCTCTCTCGTTCCCTGTGTCTCTCTCTCGGTCCCTGTGTCTCTCTCTCGGTCCCTGTGTCTCTCTCCCCCGGTCCCTGTTTCTCGCTCGGTCCCTGTGTCTCCCTCTCACCCCTGTGTCTCACTCGGTCCCTGTGTCTCTCTCGGTCCATGTGTCTCTCTCTCTCAGTCCCTGTGTCTCTCTCGGTCACTGTCACTCTCTCCGTCCCTGTGTCTCTCTCAGTCCCTGTGTCTCTCTCGGTCCCTGTGTCTCACTCGGTCCCTGTGTCTCTCTCGGTCCTTGTGTCTCTCTCTCGGTCTGTGTGTCTCTCTCTTTCAGTCCCTGTGTCTCTCTCGATCACTGTCTCTCTCTCGGTCCCTGTGTCTGTCTCGGTCCCTGTGTCTCTCTCGGTCCCTGAGTCTCACTCTCGGTCCCTGTGTCTCACTCGGTCCCTGTGTCTCTCACTCGGTCCCTGTCTCTCTCTCGGTCCCTGTGTCTCTCTTGGTCCCTGTGTCTCTCTCTCTGTCCCGGTGTCTCTTTCTCGATCCCTATCTCTCTCTCGGTGCCTGTGTCTCTCTCTCGGTTCCTGTGTCTCTCTCAGTCCCTGTGTCTCTCTCGGTCCCTGTGTCTCTCTCTCGGTCCCTGTGTCTCTCTCGGTCCCTGTGTCTCTCTCGGTCCTTGTGTCTGTCACTCAGTACCTGTGTCTCTCTTGTTCCCTGTGTCTCTCTCTCGGTCCCTGTGTCTCATTCGGTCCCTGTGTCTCTCTCTCTCAGACCCTGTCTCTCTCCCTCGGTCCCTGTGTCTCACTCGGTCCCTGTGTCTCTCTCCCTCGGTCCCTGTGTCTCTCTCGGTCCCTGTGTCTCTCTCGGTCCCTGTATCTGTCTCTCAGTCCCTCTGTCTCTCTCTCGGTGCCTGTGTCTCTCTCTCGGTCCCTCTGTCTCTCTCTCCCAGTCCCTGTGTCTCTCTCGGTCACTGTCTCTCTCTCGGTCCCTGTGTCTCTGTCGGTCTCTGTGTCTCACTCGGTCACTCTGTCTCTCTCGGTCCCTGTGTCTCTCTCGGTCCCTGTGTCTCTCTCTCTCAGTCCCTGTGTCTCTCTCGGTCACTGTCTCTCTCTCTCGGTCCCTGTGTCTCTCTCGGTCCCTGTGTCTCACTCGGTCCCCATGTCTCTCACTCGGTCCCTGTCTCTCTCTTGGTCCCTGTGTCTCACTCGGTCTCTGTCTCTCTCTCTCTCAGATTCAGTGTCTCTGTCGGTCCCTGTGTCTCTCTCGGTCCCTGTGTCTCTCTCTCGGTCCCTGTGTCTCTCTCTCGGTCCCTGTGTCTCTCTCGGTCCCTGTGACTCGCTCAGTCCCTGTGTCTCTCACTCGGTCCCTGTGTCTCTCTCTCGGTCCCTGTGTCTCTCTCCCCCGTCCCTGTTTCTCTCTCGGTCCCTGTGTCTCCCTCTCTCGGTCCCTGTGTCTCTCTCGGACGCTGTGTCTCACTCGGTCCCTGTGTCTCGCTCGGTCCCTGTGTCTCCCTCTCACCCCTGTGTCTCACTCGGTCCCTGTGTCTCTCTCGGTCCTTGTGTCTCTCTCTCGGTCCATGTGTCTCTCTCTCTCAGTCCCTGTGTCTCTCTCGGTCACTGTCTCTCTCTCCGTCCCTGTGTCTCTCTCAGTCCCTATGTCTCTCGCGGTCCCTGTGTCTCACTCGGTCCCTGTGTCTCTCTCGGTCCTTGTGTCTCTTTCTCGGTCTGTGTGTCTCTCTCTTTCAGTCCCTGTGTCTCTCTCGATCACTGTCTCTCTCTCGGTCCCTGTGTCTCTCTCGGTCCCTGTGTCTCTCTCGGTCCCTGAGTCTCTCTCTCGGTCCCTGTGTCTGTCTCGGTCCCTGTCTCTCTCTCTCAGATTCAGTGTCTCTGTCGGTCCCTGTGTCTCTCTCGGTCCCTGTGTCTCTCTCTCGGTCCCTGTGTCTCTCTCTCGGTCCCTATCTCTCTCTCTGTCCCGGTGTCTCTCTCTCGGTCCCTATCTCTCTCTCGGTGCCTGTGTCTCTCTCTCGGTCCCTGTGTCTCTCTCAGTCCCTGTGTCTCTCTCGGTCCCTGTGTCTCTCTCTCGGTCCCTGTGTCTCTCTTTCGGTCCCTGTGTCTCTCTCGGTCCCTGTGACTCGCTCAGTACCTGTGTCTCTCACTCGGTCCCTGTGCCTTTCTCTCGGTCCCTGTGTCTCTCTCCCCCGGTCCCAGTTTCTCTCTCGGTCCCTGTGTCTCCCTCTCTCTGTCCCTGTGTCTCTCTCGGACGCTGTGTCTCACTCGGTCCCTGTGTCTCGCTCGGTCCCTGTGTCTCCCTCTCACCCCTGTGTCTCACTCGGTCCCTGTGTCTCTCTCGGTCCCTGTGTCTCTATCTCGGTCCCTGTGTCTCTCTCCCTCTGTCCCTGTGTTTCTCTCCGCCCCTGTGTCTCTCTCTCAGTCCCTGTGTCCCTCTGGGTCCCTGTGTCTCACTCGGTCCCTGTGTCTCACTCGGTCCCTGTGTCACTCTCTCGGTCCCTGTCTCTCTCTCTCGGTCACTGTGTTTCTCTCGGTCCCTGTGTCTCTCTCTCGGTCCCTGTTTCCCTCTCGGTCCCTGTGTCTCTCTCTTGCTCCCTGTGACTTTCTCGGTCCCTGTGTCTCACTCGGTCCCTGTGTCACTCTCTCGGTCCCTGTCTCTCTCTCTCAACCCCTGTCTCTCTCTCTCTCTCGGTTACTGTGTTTCTCTCTGTCCCTGTGTGTCTCTCTCGGTCCCTGTGTCTCTCACTCAGTCCCTGTGTCTCTCACTCGGTACCTGTCTCTGTCTCGGTCCCTGTGTCTCTCTCGGTCCCGGTGTCTCTCTCGGTCCCTGTGTCTCTCTCTTGCTCCCTGTGTCTTTCTCGGTCCCTGTGTCTCTCCCGGTCCCTGTCTCTCTCTCTCAGTCCCTCTGTCTCTCTCTCGGTCCCTGTGTATCTCTCTCTGTCCCGGTGTCTCTCTCTCCGTCACTGTGTCTCTCTCTCGGTCCCTGTGTTTCCCTCGGTCCGTGTGTCTCACTCGGTCCCTGTGTCTCTCTCTCGGTCTGTGTGTCTCTCTCTTTCAGTCCCTGTGTCTCTCTCGATCACTGTCTCTCTCTCGGTCCCTGTGTCTCTCTCGGTCCCTGTGTCTCCCTCGGTCCCTGAGTCTCTCTCTCGGTCCCTGTGTCTCACTCGGTCCCTGTGTCTCTCTCGGTCCCGGTGTATCTCTCGGTCCCTGTGTCTCTCTCTTGCTCCCTGTGTCTTTCTCGGTCCCTGTGTCTCTCCCGGTCCCTGTCTCTCTATCTCAGTCCCTATGTCTCTCTCTTGGTCCCTGTGTCTCTCTCTCTGTCCCGGTGTCTCTCTCTCGGTCACTGTGTCTCTCTCTCGGTCTCTGTGTCTCTCTCGGTCCCTGTGACTCGCTCAGTCCCTGTGTCTCACTCGGTCCCTGTGTCTCTCTTGGTCCCTGTGTCTCTCTCGGTCCTTGTGTCTCTCACTCAGTACCTGTGTCTCTCTTGTTCCCTGTGTCTCTCTCTCGGTCCCTGTGTCTCATTCGGTCCCTGTGTCTCTCTCTCGGACCCTGTCTCACTCCCTCGGACCCTGTGTCTCACTCGGTCCCTGTGTCTCTCTCCCTCGGTCCCTGTGTCTCTCTCGGTCCCGGTGTCTCTCTCGGTCCCTGTGTCTCCCTCGGTCCGTGTGTCTCACTCGGCCCCTGTGTCTCTCTCGGTCCCTGTATCTCTCTTTCAGTCCCTGTGTCTCTCTCTCGGTGCCTCTGTCTCTCTCTCGGTCCCTCTGTCTCTCTCTCCCAGTCCCTGTGTCTCTCTCGGTCACTGTCTCTCTCTCGGTCCCTGTGTCTCTGTCGGTCTCTGTGTCTCACTCGGTCACTCTGTCTCTCTCGGTCCCTGTGTCTCTCTCGGTCCCTGTGTCTCTCTCTCTCAGTCCCTGTGTCTCTCTCGGTCACTGTCTCTCTCTCTCGGTCCCTGTGTCTCTCTCGGTCCCTGTGTCTCACTCGGTCCCCATGTCTCTCACTCGGTCCCTGTCTCTCTCTTGGTCCCTGTGTCTCACTCGGTCCCTGTCTCTCTCTCTCAGATTCAGTGTCTCTGTCGGTCCCTGTGTCTCTCTCTCGGTTCCTGTGTCTCTCTCTCGGTCCCTGTGTCTCTCTCTCGGTCCCTATCTCTCTCTCTGTCCCGGTGTCTCTATCTCGGTCCCTGTGTCTCTCTCTCAGTCCCTGTGTCTCTCTCGTTCCCTGTGTCTCTCTCTCGGTCCCTGTGTCTGTCTCGGTCCCTGTGTCTCTCTCGGTCCCTGAGTCTCACTCTCGGTCCCTGTGTCTCACTCGGTCCCTGTGTCTCTCACTCGGTCCCTGTCTCTCTCTCGGTCCCTGTGTCTCTCTTGGTCCCTGTGTCTCTCTCTCTGTCCCGGTGTCTCTTTCTCGGTCCCTATCTCTCTCTCGGTGCCTGTGTCTCTCTCTCGGTTCCTGTGTCTCTCTCAGTCCCTGTGTCTCTCTCGGTCCCTGTGTCTCTCTCTCGGTCCCTGTGTCTCTCTCTCGGTCCCTGTGTCTCTCTAGGTCCCTGTGACTCGCTCAGTCCCTGTGTCTCTCACTCGGTCCCTGTGTCTCTCTCTCGGTCCCTGTGTCTCTCACCCCCGGTCCCTGTTTCTCTCTCGGTACCTGTGTCTCCCTCTCTCGGTCCCTGTGTCTCTCTCGGACGCTGTGTCTCACTCGGTCCCTGTGTCTCGCTCGCTCCATGTGTCTCCCTCTCACCCCTGTGTCTCTCACTCGGTCCCTGTGTCTCTCTCTCGGTCCCTGTGTCTCTCACCCCCGGTCCCTGTTTCTCTCTCGGTCCCTGTGTCTCCCTCTCTCGGTCCCTGTGTCTCTCTCGGTCCCTGTGTCTCTCTCGGTCCCTGTGTCTCTATCTCGGTCCCTGTGTCTCTCTCCCTCTGTCCCTGTGTTTCTCTCCGCCCCTGTGTCTCTCTCTCAGTCCCTGTGACCCTCTCGGTCCCTGTGTCTCACTCGGTCCCTGTGTCTCACTCGGTCCCTGTGTCTCACTCGGTTCCTGTGTCACTCTCTCGGTCCCTGTCTCTCTCTCTCGGTCACTGTGTTTCTCTCGGTCCCTGTGTCTCTCTCTCGGTCCCTGTTTCCCTCTCGGTCCCTGTGTCTCTCTCTTGCTCCCTGTGTCTTTCTCGGTCCCTGTGTCTCACTCGGTCCCTGTGTCACTCTCTCGGTCCCTGTCTCTCTCTCTCAACCCCTGTCTCTCTCTCTCTCGGTTACTGTGTTTCTCTCTGTCCCTGTGTGTCTCTCTCGGTCCCTGTGTCTCTCACTCAGTCCCTGTGTCTCTCACTCGGTACCTGTCTCTGTCTCGGTCCCTGTGTCTCTCTCGGTCCCGGTGTCTCTCTCGGTCCCTGTGTCTCTCTCTTGCTCCCTGTGTCTTTCTCGGTCCCTGTGTCTCTCCCGGTCCCTGTCTCTCTCTCTCAGTCCCTGTGTCTCTCTCTCTGTCCCGGTGTCTCTCTCTCCGTCACTGTGTTTCTCTCTCGGTCCCTGTGTTTCCCTCGGTCCGTGTGTCTCACTCGGTCCCTCTGTCTCTCTCGGTACCTGTATCTCTCTCTCACCCCTGTGTCTCTCTCGGTCCTGGTGTCTCTCTTGGTCCCTGTGTCTCTCGCAGTCCCTGTGTCGCTCTCTCAGTCCCTGTGTCTCTCTCTCGGTGCCTGTTTCTCTCTCTCTGCCCCTGTGTCTCTCTCGGTCCCTGTGTCTCTCTCTCGGTCCGTCTGTCTCCCTCGGTCCGTGTGTCTCACTCGGTCCCTGTGTCTCACTCGGTCCCTGTCTCTCTCTCTCTCAATCCCTGTGTCTCTCACGCTGTACCTGTGTCTCTCTTGTTCCCTGTGTCTCTCTCTCAGTCCCTGTGTCTCTCTCTCGGTCTCTGTGTCTCTCTCGGTCCCTGTGACTCGCTCAGTCCCTGTGTCTCACTCGGTCCCTGTGTCTCTCTCGGTCCCTGTGTCTCTCTCGGTCCTTGTGTCTCTCACTCAGTACCTGTGTCTCTCTTGTTCCCTGTGTCTCTCTCTCGGTCCCTGTGTCTCATTCGGTCCCTGTGTCTCTCTCTCTCGGACCCTGTCTCTCTCCCTCTGTCCCCGTGTCTCACTCGGTCCCTGTGTCTCTCTCCCTCAGTCCCTGTGTCTCTCTCGGTCCCGGTGTCTCTCTCGGTCCCTGTGTCTCCCTCGGTCCCTGTGTCTCTCTCGGTCCCGGTGTCTCACTCGGTCCCTGTGTCTCTCTCGGTCCCTGTGTCTCTCTCGGTCTCTGTGTCTCACTCGGCCCCTGTGTCTCTCTCGGTCCCTGTATCTCTCTCTCAGTCCCTGTGTCTCTCTCTCTCGGTGCCTGTGTCTCTCTCTCGGTCCCTCTGTCTCTCTCTCCCAGTCCCTGTGTCTCTCTCAGTCCCTGTGTCTCTCACTCGGCCCTGTGTCTCTCTCGGTCCCTGTATCTCTCTCTCAGTCCCTGTGTCTCTCTCTCAGTCCCTGTGTCTCTCTCTCTCGGTGCCTGTGTCTCTCTCTCGGTCCCTCTGTCTCTCTCTCCCAGTCCCTGTGTCTCTCTCGGTCACTCTGTATCTCTCGGTCCCTGTGTCTCTCTCGGGCCCTGTGTCTCTCTCTCTCGGTCCCTGTGTCTCTCTCGGTCCCTGTGTCTCACTCGGTCCCCATGTCTCTAACTCGGTCCCTGTCTCTCTCTTGGTCCCTGTGTCTCACTCGGTCCATGTCTCTCTCTCTCAGATTCAGTGTCTCTGTCGGTCCCTGTGTCTCTCTCGGTCCCTGTGTCTCTCTCTCGGTCCCTGTGTCTCTCTCTCGGTCCCTATCTCTCTCTCTGTCCCGGTGTCTCTCTCTCGGTCACTGTGTCTCTCTCTCAGTCCCTGTGTCTCTCTCGGTCCCTGTGTCTCTCTCTCGGTCCCTGTGTCTCTCTCTCGGTCCCTGTGTCTCTCTCGGTCCCTGTGACTCGCTCAGTCCCTGTGTCTCTCACTCGGTCCCTGTGTCTCTCTCTCGGTCCCTGTGTCTCTCTCCCCCGGTCCAGTTTCTCTCTCGGTCCCTGTGTCTCCCTCTCTCGGTCCCTGTGTCTCTCTCGGACGCTGTGTCTCACTCGGTCCCTGTGTCTCGCTCGGTCCCTGTGTCTCCCTCTCACCCCTGTGTCTCACTCGGTCCCTGTGTCTCTCTCGGTCCTTGTGTCTCTCTCTCGGTCCATGTGTCTCTCTCTCTCAGTCCCTGTGTCTCTCTCGGTCACTGTCTCTCTCTCCGTCCCTGTGTCTCTCTCAGTCCCTGTGTCTCTCTCGGTCCCTGTGTCTCACTCGGTCCCTGTGTCTCTCTCGGTCCTTGTGTCTCTCTCTCGGTCTTTGTGTCTCTCTCTTTCAGTCCCTGTGTCTCTCTCGATCACTGTCTCTCTCTCGGTCCCTGTGTCTCTCTCGGTCCCTGTGTCTCTCTCGGTCCCTGAGTCTCTCTCTTGGTCCCTGTGTCTCACTCGGTCCCTGTGTCTCTCACTCGGTCCCTGTTCTCTCTCTCGGTCCCTGTGTCTCACTCGGTCCCTGTCTCTCTCTCTGTTTCAGTGCCTCTGTCGGTCCCTGTGACTCTCTCTGGGTCCCTGTGTCTCACTCGGTCCCTGTCACTCTCTCGGTCCCTGTGTCTCACTCGGTCCCTGTGTCTCTTTCTCTGTCCCTGTGTCTCTCTCTCGTCCCTGTCTCTCTCTCTCGGTCACTACGATTCTCTCGGTCCCTGTGTCTCTCACTCGGTCCATGTGTCTCTCACTCGGTACCTGTCTCTGTCTCGGTCCCTGTGTCTGTCTCTTGCTCCCTGTGTCTTTCTCGGTCCCTGTGTCTCACTCGGTCCCTGTGTCTCCCCCGGTGCCTGTCTCTCACTCTCTCAGTCCCTGTATCTCTCTCTCTGTCCCGGTGTCTCTCTCTCGGTCCCTGTGTCTCACTCGGTCCCTGTGTCTCTCTCCCTTGGTCCCTGTGTCTCTCTCGGTCCCGGTGTCTCTCTCACCCCTGTGTCTCTCTCGGTCCTGGTGTGTCTCTTGCTCCCTGTGTCTCTCTCTCAGTCCCTGTGTCTCTCTCTCAGTGCCTGTGTCTCTCTCTCAGTCTCAGTGTCGCTCTCCGGGTCCCTGTGTCTCTCTCTCGGTCGCTGTGTCTCACACGGTCCCTGTCACTCTCTCGGTCCCTGTGTCTCACTCGGTCCCGGTGTCTCTCTCGGTCCCTGTGTCTCACTCGGTCCCTGTGTCTCTCTCGGTCCCTGTATCTCTCTCTCACCCCTGTGTCTCTCTCAGTCCTGGTGTTTCTCTTGGTCCCTGTGTCTCTCTCTCAATCCCTGTGTCTCTCTCTCGGTCCCTATGTCTCTCTCAGTCCCTGTGCCTCTCTCGGTCCCTGTGTCTCTCTCTCGGTCCCTGTGTCTCTCTCTCTAGGTCCTTGTTTCTCTCTCGGTCCCTGTGTCTCTCTCTCTCGGTCCCTGTGTCTCTCTCTCTCGGTCCCTGTCTCTCTCTCTCGGTCCCTGTGTCTCTCACTCGGTCCCTGTGTCTCTGTCTCGGTCCCTGTGTCTCTCTCGGTCCCTGTGTCTCTCTCGGTCCCTGTGTCTCACTCGGTCCCTGAGTCTCTCTCTCGGTCCCTGTGTCTCACTCGGTCCCTGTCTCTCTCTCTCAGATTCAGTGTCTCTGTCGGTCCCTGTGTCTCTCTCGGTCCCTGTGTCTCTCTCTCGGTCCCTGTGTCTCTCTCTCGGTCCCTATCTCTCTCTCTGTCCCGGTGTCTCTCTCTCGGTCCCTATCTCTCTCTCGGTGCCTGTGTCTCTCTCTCGGTCCCTGTGTCTCTCTCAGTCCCTGTGTCTCTCTCGGTCCCTGTGTCTCTCTCTCGGTCCCTGTGTCTCTCTTTCGGTCCCTGTGTCTCTCTCGGTCCCTGTGACTCGCTCAGTACCTGTGTCTCTCACTCGGTCCCTGTGCCTTTCTCTCGGTCCCTGTGTCTCTCTCCCCCGGTCCCAGTTTCTCTCTCGGTCCCTGTGTCTCCCTCTCTCTGTCCCTGTGTCTCTCTCGGACGCTGTGTCTCACTCGGTCCCTGTGTCTCGCTCGGTCCCTGTGTCTCCCTCTCACCCCTGTGTCTCACTCGGTCCCTGTGTCTCTCTCGGTCCCTGTGTCTCTATCTCGGTCCCTGTGTCTCTCTCCCTCTGTCCCTGTGTTTCTCTCCGCCCCTGTGTCTCTCTCTCAGTCCCTGTGTCCCTCTGGGTCCCTGTGTCTCACTCGGTCCCTGTGTCTCACTCGGTCCCTGTGTCACTCTCTCGGTCCCTGTCTCTCTCTCTCGGTCACTGTGTTTCTCTCGGTCCCTGTGTCTCTCTCTCGGTCCCTGTTTCCCTCTCGGTCCCTGTGTCTCTCTCTTGCTCCCTGTGACTTTCTCGGTCCCTGTGTCTCACTCGGTCCCTGTGTCACTCTCTCGGTCCCTGTCTCTCTCTCTCAACCCCTGTCTCTCTCTCTCTCTCGGTTACTGTGTTTCTCTCTGTCCCTGTGTGTCTCTCTCGGTCCCTGTGTCTCTCACTCAGTCCCTGTGTCTCTCACTCGGTACCTGTCTCTGTCTCGGTCCCTGTGTCTCTCTCGGTCCCGGTGTCTCTCTCGGTCCCTGTGTCTCTCTCTTGCTCCCTGTGTCTTTCTCGGTCCCTGTGTCTCTCCCGGTCCCTGTGTATCTCTCTCTGTCCCGGTGTCTCTCTCTCCGTCACTGTGTCTCTCTCTCGGTCCCTGTGTTTCCCTCGGTCCGTGTGTCTCACTCGGTCCCTGTGTCTCTCTCTCGGTCTGTGTGTCTCTCTCTTTCAGTCCCTGTGTCTCTCTCGATCACTGTCTCTCTCTCGGTCCCTGTGTCTCTCTCGGTCCCTGTGTCTCCCTCGGTCCCTGAGTCTCTCTCTCGGTCCCTGTGTCTCACTCGGTCCCTGTGTCTCTCTCGGTCCCGGTGTATCTCTCGGTCCCTGTGTCTCTCTCTTGCTCCCTGTGTCTTTCTCGGTCCCTGTGTCTCTCCCGGTCCCTGTCTCTCTATCTCAGTCCCTATGTCTCTCTCTTGGTCCTGTGTCTCTCTCTCTGTCCCGGTGTCTCTCTCTCGGTCACTGTGTCTCTCTCTCGGTCTCTGTGTCTCTCTCGGTCCCTGTGACTCGCTCAGTCCCTGTGTCTCACTCGGTCCCTGTGTCTCTCTTGGTCCCTGTGTCTCTCTCGGTCCTTGTGTCTCTCACTCAGTACCTGTGTCTCTCTTGTTCCCTGTGTCTCTCTCTCGGTCCCTGTGTCTCATTCGGTCCCTGTGTCTCTCTCTCGGACCCTGTCTCACTCCCTCGGACCCTGTGTCTCACTCGGTCCCTGTGTCTCTCTCCCTCGGTCCCTGTGTCTCTCTCGGTCCCGGTGTCTCTCTCGGTCCCTGTGTCTCCCTCGGTCCGTGTGTCTCACTCGGCCCCTGTGTCTCTCTCGGTCCCTGTATCTCTCTTTCAGTCCCTGTGTCTCTCTCTCGGTGCCTGTGTCTCTCTCTCGGTCCCTCTGTCTCTCTCTCCCAGTCCCTGTGTCTCTCTCGGTCACTGTCTCTCTCTCGGTCCCTGTGTCTCTGTCGGTCTCTGTGTCTCACTCGGTCACTCTGTCTCTCTCGGTCCCTGTGTCTCTCTCGGTCCCTGTGTCTCTCTCTCTCAGTCCCTGTGTCTCTCTCGGTCACTGTCTCTCTCTCTCGGTCCCTGTGTCTCTCTCGGTCCCTGTGTCTCACTCGGTCCCCATGTCTCTCACTCGGTCCCTGTCTCTCTCTTGGTCCCTGTGTCTCACTCGGTCCCTGTCTCTCTCTCTCAGATTCAGTGTCTCTGTCGGTCCCTGTGTCTCTCTCTCGGTTCCTGTGTCTCTCTCTCGGTCCCTGTGTCTCTCTCTCGGTCCCTATCTCTCTCTCTGTCGCGGTGTCTCTATCTCGGTCCCTGTGTCTCTCTCTCAGTCCCTGTGTCTCTCTCGTTCCCTGTGTCTCTCTCTCGGTCCCTGTGTCTCTCTCTCGGTCCCTGTGTCTCTCTCCCCCGGTCCCTGTTTCTCGCTCGGTCCCTGTGTCTCCCTCTCACCCCTGTGTCTCACTCGGTCCCTGTGTCTCTCTCGGTCCATGTGTCTCTCTCTCTCAGTCCCTGTGTCTCTCTCGGTCACTGTCACTCTCTCCGTCCCTGTGTCTCTCTCAGTCCCTGTGTCTCTCTCGGTCCCTGTGTCTCACTCGGTCCCTGTGTCTCTCTCGGTCCTTGTGTCTCTCTCTCGGTCTGTGTGTCTCTCTCTTTCAGTCCCTGTGTCTCTCTCGATCACTGTCTCTCTCACGGTCCCTGTGTCTGTCTCGGTCCCTGTGTCTCTCTCGGTCCCTGAGTCTCACTCTCGGTCCCTGTGTCTCACTCGGTCCCTGTGTCTCTCACTCGGTCCCTGTCTCTCTCTCGGTCCCTGTGTCTCTCTTGGTCCCTGTGTCTCTCTCTCTGTCCCGGTGTCTCTTTCTCGGTCCCTATCTCTCTCTCGGTGCCTGTGTCTCTCTCTCGGTTCCTGTGTCTCTCTCAGTCCCTGTGTCTCTCTCGGTCCCTGTGTCTCTCTCTCGGTCCCTGTGTCTCTCTCTCGGTCCCTGTGTCTCTCTAGGTCCCTGTGACTCGCTCAGTCCCTGTGTCTCTCACTCGGTCCCTGTGTCTCTCTCTCGGTCCCTGTGTCTCTCACCCCCGGTCCCTGTTTCTCTCTCGGTACCTGTGTCTCCCTCTCTCGGTCCCTGTGTCTCTCTCGGACGCTGTGTCTCACTCGGTCCCTGTGTCTCGCTCGCTCCATGTGTCTCCCTCTCACCCCTGTGTCTCTCACTCGGTCCCTGTGTCTCTCTCTCGGTCCCTGTGTCTCTCACCCCCGGTCCCTGTTTCTCTCTCGGTCCCTGTGTCTCCCTCTCTCGGTCCCTGTGTCTCTCTCGGTCCCTGTGTCTCTCTCGGTCCCTGTGTCTCTATCTCGGTCCCTGTGTCTCTCTCCCTCTGTCCCTGTGTTTCTCTCCGCCCCTGTGTCTCTCTCTCAGTCCCTGTGACCCTCTCGGTCCCTGTGTCTCACTCGGTCCCTGTGTCTCACTCGGTCCCTGTGTCTCACTCGGTTCCTGTGTCACTCTCTCGGTCCCTGTCTCTCTCTCTCGGTCACTGTGTTTCTCTCGGTCCCTGTGTCTCTCTCTCGGTCCCTGTTTCCCTCTCGGTCCCTGTGTCTCTCTCTTGCTCCCTGTGTCTTTCTCGGTCCCTGTGTCTCACTCGGTCCCTGTGTCACTCTCTCGGTCCCTGTCTCTCTCTCTCAACCCCTGTCTCTCTCTCTCTCGGTTACTGTGTTTCTCTCTGTCCCTGTGTGTCTCTCTCGGTCCCTGTGTCTCTCACTCAGTCCCTGTGTCTCTCACTCGGTACCTGTCTCTGTCTCGGTCCCTGTGTCTCTCTCGGTCCCGGTGTCTCTCTCGGTCCCTGTGTCTCTCTCTTGCTCCCTGTGTCTTTCTCGGTCCCTGTGTCTCTCCCGGTCCCTGTCTCTCTCTCTCAGTCCCTGTGTCTCTCTCTCGGTCCCTGTGTCTCTCTCTCTGTCCCGGTGTCTCTCTCTCCGTCACTGTGTTTCTCTCTCGGTCCCTGTGTTTCCCTCGGTCCGTGTGTCTCACTCGGTCCCTCTGTCTCTCTCGGTACCTGTATCTCTCTCTCACCCCTGTGTCTCTCTCGGTCCTAGTGTCTCTCTTGGTCCCTGTGTCTCTCGCAGTCCCTGTGTCGCTCTCTCAGTCCCTGTGTCTCTCTCTCGGTGCCTGTTTCTCTCTCTCTGCCCCTGTGTCTCTCTCGGTCCCTGTGTCTCTCTCTCGGTCCGTCTGTCTCCCTCGGTCCGTGTGTCTCACTCGGTCCCTGTGTCTCACTCGGTCCCTGTCTCTCTCTCTCTCAATCCCTGTGTCTCTCACGCTGTACCTGTGTCTCTCTTGTTCCCTGTGTTTCTCTCTCGGTCCCTGTGTCTCTCTCTCGGTCTCTGTGTCTCTCTCGGTCCCTGTGACTCGCTCAGTCCCTGTGTCTCACTCGGTCCCTGTGTCTCTCTCGGTCCCTGTGTCTCTCTCGGTCCTTGTGTCTCTCACTCAGTCCCTGTGTCTCTCTTGTTCCCTGTGTCTCTCTCTCGGTCCCTGTGTCTCATTCGGTCCCTGTGTCTCTCTCTCTCGGACCCTGTCTCTCTCCCTCTGTCCCCGTGTCTCACTCGGTCCCTGTGTCTCTCTCCCTCAGTCCCTGTGTCTCTCTCGGTCCCGGTGTCTCTCTCGGTCCCTGTGTCTCCCTCGGTCCCTGTGTCTCTCTCGGTCCCGGTGTCTCACTCGGTCCCTGTGTCTCTCTCGGTCCCTGTGTCTCTCTCGGTCTCTGTGTCTCACTCGGCCCCTGTGTCTCTCTCGGTCCCTGTATCTCTCTCTCAGTCCCTGTGTCTCTCTCTCTCGGTGCCTGTGTCTCTCTCTCGGTCCCTCTGTCTCTCTCTCCCAGTCCCTGTGTCTCTCTCAGTCCCTGTGTCTCTCACTCGGCCCCTGTGTCTCTCTCGGTCCCTGTATCTCTCTCTCAGTCCCTGTGTCTCTCTCTCAGTCCCTGTGTCTCTCTCTCTCGGTGCCTGTGTCTCTCTCTCGGTCCCTCTGTCTCTCTCTCCCAGTCCCTGTGTCTCTCTCGGTCACTCTGTATCTCTCGGTCCCTGTGTCTCTCTCGGGCCCTGTGTCTCTCTCTCTCGGTCCCTGTGTCTCTCTCGGTCCCTGTGTCTCACTCGGTCCCCATGTGGTCCCTGTCTCTCTCTTGGTCCCTGTGTCTCACTCGGTCCCTGTCTCTCTCTCTCAGATTCAGTGTCTCTGTCGGTCCCTGTGTCTCTCTCGGTCCCTGTGTCTCTCTCTCGGTCCCTGTGTCTCTCTCTCGGTCCCTATCTCTCTCTCTGTCCCGGTGTCTCTCTCTCGGTCACTGTGTCTCTCTCTCAGTCCCTGTGTCTCTCTCGGTCCCTGTGTCTCTCTCTCGGTCCCTGTGTCTCTCTCTCGGTCCCTGTGTCTCTCTCGGTCCCTGTGACTCGCTCAGTCCCTGTGTCTCTCACTCGGTCCCTGTGTCTCTCTCTCGGTCCCTGTGTCTCTCTCCCCCGGTCCCAGTTTCTCTCTCGGTCCCTGTGTCTCCCTCTCTCGGTCCCTGTGTCTCTCTCGGACGCTGTGTCTCACTCGGTCCCTGTGTCTCGCTCGGTCCCTGTGTCTCCCTCTCACCCCTGTGTCTCACTCGGTCCCTGTGTCTCTCTCGGTCCTTGTGTCTCTCTCTCGGTCCATGTGTCTCTCTCTCTCAGTCCCTGTGTCTCTCTCGGTCACTGTCTCTCTCTCCGTCCCTGTGTCTCTCTCAGTCCCTGTGTCTCTCTCGGTCCCTGTGTCTCACTCGGTCCCTGTGTCTCTCTCGGTCCTTGTGTCTCTCTCTCGGTCTTTGTGTCTCTCTCTTTCAGTCCCTGTGTCTCTCTCGATCACTGTCTCTCTCTCGGTCCCTGTGTCTCTCTCGGTCCCTGTGTCTCTCTCGGTCCCTGAGTCTCTCTCTTGGTCCCTGTGTCTCACTCGGTCCCTGTGTCTCTCACTCGGTCCCTGTTCTCTCTCTCGGTCCCTGTGTCTCACTCGGTCCCTGTCTCTCTCTCTGTTTCAGTGCCTCTGTCGGTCCCTGTGACTCTCTCTGGGTCCCTGTGTCTCACTCGGTCCCTGTCACTCTCTCGGTCCCTGTGTCTCACTCGGTCCCTGTGTCTCTTTCTCTGTCCCTGTGTCTCTCTCTCGTCCCTGTCTCTCTCTCTCGGTCACTACGATTCTCTCGGTCCCTGTGTCTCTCACTCGGTCCATGTGTCTCTCACTCGGTACCTGTCTCTGTCTCGGTCCCTGTGTCTCACTCGGTCCCTGTGTCTCCCCCGGTGCCTGTCTCTCACTCTCTCAGTCCCTGTATCTCTCTCTCTGTCCCGGTGTCTCTCTCTCGGTCCCTGTGTCTCACTCGGTCCCTGTGTCTCTCTCCCTTGGTCCCTGTGTCTCTCTCGGTCCCGGTGTCTCTCTCACCCCTGTGTCTCTCTCGGTCCTGGTGTGTCTCTTGCTCCCTGTGTCTCTCTCTCAGTCCCTGTGTCTCTCTCTCAGTGCCTGTGTCTCTCTCTCAGTCTCAGTGTCGCTCTCCGGGTCCCTGTGTCTCTCTCTCGGTCGCTGTGTCTCACACGGTCCCTGTCACTCTCTCGGTCCCTGTGTCTCACTCGGTCCCGGTGTCTCTCTCGGTCCCTGTGTCTCACTCGGTCCCTGTGTCTCTCTCGGTCCCTGTATCTCTCTCTCACCCCTGTGTCTCTCTCAGTCCTGGTGTTTCTCTTGGTCCCTGTGTCTCTCTCTCAATCCCTGTGTCTCTCTCTCGGTCCCTATGTCTCTCTCAGTCCCTGTGCCTCTCTCGGTCCCTGTGTCTCTCTCTCGGTCCCTGTGTCTCTCTCTAGGTCCTTGTTTCTCTCTCGGTCCCTGTGTCTCTCTCTCTCGGTCCCTGTGTCTCTCTCTCTCGGTCCCTGTCTCTCTCTCTCGGTCCCTGTGTCTCTCACTCGGTACCTGTCTCTGTCTCGGTCCCTGTGTCTCTCTCGGTCCCTGTGTCTCTCTCGGTCCCTGTGTCTCACTCGGTCCCTGTGTCTCTTTATCGGTCCCTGTGTCTCTCTCTCGGCCCCTGTGTCTCTCACTCGGTCCATGTGTCTCTCTCGGTCCCTGTGTCTCACTCCGTCCCTGTGTCTCTCTCCCTTGGTCCCTATGTCTCTCTCGGTCCTGGAGTCTCTCTTGGTCCCTGTGTCTCTCTCTCAGTCCCTGTGTCTCTCTCTCAGTCCCTGTGTCTCTCTCTCAGTGCCTGTGTCTCTCTCTCAGTCCCTGTGTCGCTCTCTGGGTCCCTGTGTCTCTCTCTCGGTCGCTGTGTCTCTCTCGGTCCCGTAGTCTCTCTCGGTCCCTGTGTCTCTCTCTCTGTCCCGGTGTCTCTCTCTCGGTCCCTATCTCTCTCTCTGTCCCGGTGTCTCTCTCTCGGTCACTGTGTCTCTCTCTCAGTCCCTGTGTCTCTCTCTCGGTGCCTGTGTCTCTCTCTCGGTCCCTGTGTCTCTCTCAGTGGCTGTGTCTCTCTCGGTCCCTGTGTCTCTCTCTCGGTCCCTGTGTCTCTCTCTCGGTCCCTGTGTCTCTCTCGGTCCCTGTGACTCGCTCAGTCCCTGTGTCTCTCACTCGGTCCCTGTGTCTCTCTCTCGGTCCCTGTGTCTCTCTCGGTCCCTGTGTCTCTCTCCTTCGGTCCCTGTGTCTCTCTCGGTCCCGGTGTCTCTCTCGGTCCCTGTGTCTCTCTCTCTGTCCCGGTGTCTCTCTCTCAGTCCCTATCTCTCTCTCGGTCCCTGTGACTATCTCTGGGTCCCTGTGTCTCACTCGGTCGCTGTCATTCTCTCGGTCCCTGTGTCTCTCTCCTTCGGTCCCTGTGTCTCTCTCGGTCCCTGTGTCTCTCTCGGTCCCTGTGTCTCTCTCCTTCGGTCCCTGTGTCTCTCTCGGTCCCGGTGTCTCTCTCGGTCCCTGTGTCTCTCTCTCTGTCCCGGTGTCTCTCTCTCGGTCACTGTGTCTCCCTCTCAGTCCCTGTGTCTCTCTCTCGGTGCCTGTGTCTCTCTCTCGGTCCCTGTGTCTCTCTCAGTCCCTGTGTATCACTCGGTCCCTGTGTCTCTCTCTCGGTCCCTGTGTCTCTCTCTCGGTCCCTGTGTCTCTCTCGGTTCCTGTGACTCGCTCAGTCCCTGTGTCTCTCACTCGGTCCCTGTGTCTCTCTCTCGGTCCCTGTGTCTCTCTCCCCCGGTCCCTGTTTCTCTCTCGGTCCCTGTGTCTCCCTCTCTCGGTCCCTGTGTCTCTCTCGGACGCTGTGTCTCACTCGGTCCCTGTGTCTCGCTCGGTCCCTGTGTCTCCCTCTCACCCCTGTGTCTCACTCGGTCCCTGTGTCTCTCACGGTCCTTGTGTCTCTCTCTCGGTCTGTGAGTCTCTCTCTTTCAGTCCCTGTGTCTCTCTCGATCACTGTCTCTCTCTCGGTCCCTGTGTCTCTCTCGGTCCCTGTGTCTCTCTCGGTCCCTGAGTCTCTCTCTCGGTCCCTGTGTCTCACTCGGTCCCTGTGTCTCTCACTCGGTCCCTGTCTCTCTCTCGGTCCCTCTGTCTCACTCGGTCCCTGTCTCTCTCTCTGTTTCAGTGTCTCTGTCGGTCCTTGTGACTCTCTCTGGGTCCCTGTGTCTCACTCGGTCCCTGTCACTCTCTCGGTCCCTGTGTCTCACTCGGTCCCTGTGTCTCTTTCTCGGTCCCTGTGTCTCTCTCTCGGCCCTGTCTCTCTCTCTCGGTCACTGTGTCTCTCACTCGGTCCATGTGTCTCTCACTCGGTACCTGTCTCTGTCTCGGTCCCTGTGTCTGTCTCTTGCTCCCTGTGTCTTTCTCGGTCCCTGTGTCTCACTCCGTCCCTGTGTCTCTCTCCCTTGGTCCCTATGTCTCTCTCGGTCCTGGAGTCTCTCTTGGTCCCTGTGTCTCTCTCTCAGTCCCTGTGTCTCTCTCTCAGTCCCTGTGTCTCTCTCTCAGTGCCTGTGTCTCTCTCTCAGTCCCTGTGTCGCTCTCTGGGTCCCTGTGTCTCTCTCTCGGTCGCTGTGTCTCTCTCGGTCCCGGTGTCTCTCTCGGTCCCTGTGTCTCTCTCTCTGTCCCGGTGTCTCTCTCTCGGTCCCTATCTCTCTCTCTGTCCCGGTGTCTCTCTCTCGGTCACTGTGTCTCTCTCTCAGTCCCTGTGTCTCTCTCTCGGTGCCTGTGTCTCTCTCTCGGTCCCTGTGTCTCTCTCAGTGGCTGTGTCTCTCTCGGTCCCTGTGTCTCTCTCTCGGTCCCTGTGTCTCTCTCTCGGTCCCTGTGTCTCTCTCGGTCCCTGTGACTCGCTCAGTCCCTGTGTCTCTCACTCGGTCCCTGTGTCTCTCTCTCGGTCCCTGTGTCTCTCTCGGTCCCTGTGTCTCTCTCCTTCGGTCCCTGTGTCTCTCTCGGTCCCGGTGTCTCTCTCGGTCCCTGTGTCTCTCTCTCTGTCCCGGTGTCTCTCTCTCAGTCCCTATCTCTCTCTCGGTCCCTGTGACTATCTCTGGGTCCCTGTGTCTCACTCGGTCGCTGTCATTCTCTCGGTCCCTGTGTCTCTCTCCTTCGGTCCCTGTGTCTCTCTCGGTCCCTGTGTCTCTCTCGGTCCCTGTGTCTCTCTCCTTCGGTCCCTGTGTCTCTCTCGGTCCCGGTGTCTCTCTCGGTCCCTGTGTCTCTCTCTCTGTCCCGGTGTCTCTCTCTCGGTCACTGTGTCTCCCTCTCAGTCCCTGTGTCTCTCTCTCGGTGCCTGTGTCTCTCTCTCGGTCCCTGTGTCTCTCTCAGTCCCTGTGTATCACTCGGTCCCTGTGTCTCTCTCTCGGTCCCTGTGTCTCTCTCTCGGTCCCTGTGTCTCTCTCGGTTCCTGTGACTCGCTCAGTCCCTGTGTCTCTCACTCGGTCCCTGTGTCTCTCTCTCGGTCCCTGTGTCTCTCTCCCCCGGTCCCTGTTTCTCTCTCGGTCCCTGTGTCTCCCTCTCTCGGTCCCTGTGTCTCTCTCGGACGCTGTGTCTCACTCGGTCCCTGTGTCTCGCTCGGTCCCTGTGTCTCCCTCTCACCCCTGTGTCTCACTCGGTCCCTGTGTCTCTCACGGTCCTTGTGTCTCTCTCTCGGTCTGTGAGTCTCTCTCTTTCAGTCCCTGTGTCTCTCTCGATCACTGTCTCTCTCTCGGTCCCTGTGTCTCTCTCGGTCCCTGTGTCTCTCTCGGTCCCTGAGTCTCTCTCTCGGTCCCTGTGTCTCACTCGGTCCCTGTGTCTCTCACTCGGTCCCTGTCTCTCTCTCGGTCCCTCTGTCTCACTCGGTCCCTGTCTCTCTCTCTGTTTCAGTGTCTCTGTCGGTCCTTGTGACTCTCTCTGGGTCCCTGTGTCTCACTCGGTCCCTGTCACTCTCTCGGTCCCTGTGTCTCACTCGGTCCCTGTGTCTCTTTCTCGGTCCCTGTGTCTCTCTCTCGGCCCTGTCTCTCTCTCTCGGTCACTGTGTCTCTCACTCGGTCCATGTGTCTCTCACTCGGTACCTGTCTCTGTCTCGGTCCCTGTGTCTGTCTCTTGCTCCCTGTGTCTTTCTCGGTCCCTGTGTCTCTCTCGGTCCCTGTGTCTCTCTCGGTCCCTGAGTCTCTCTCTCGGTCCCTGTGTCTCACTCGGTCCCTGTGTCTCTCACTCGGTCCCTGTCTCTCTCTCGGTCCCTCTGTCTCACTCGGTCCCTGTCTCTCTCTCTCTGTTTCAGTGTCTCTGTCGGTCCTTGTGACTCTCTCTGGGTCCCTGTGTCTCACTCGGTCCCTGTCACTCTCTCGGTCCCCTGTGTCTCACTCGGTCCCTGTCTCTCTCTCTCTGTCCCGGTGTCTCTCTCTCGGTCACTGTGTCTCTCTCTCGGTCCCTGTGACTCTCTCGGTCCCTGTGTCTCTCGCTAGGTCCTTGTGTCTCTCTCGGTCCCTGTGTCTCTCTCTGGGTCCCTGTGTCTCTCTCGATCCCTGTGTCTCACTGTGGGTCCCTGTGTCTCTCTCGGTCCCTGTGTCTCACTCCGTCCCTGTGTCTCTCTCCCTTGGTCCCTATGTCTCTCTCGGTCCTGGTGTCTCTCTTGGTCCCTGTGTCTCTCTCTCATTCCCTGTGTCTCTCTCTCAGTCCCTGTGTCTCTCTCTCAGTGCCTGTGTCTCTCTCTCAGTCCCTGTGTCGCTCTCTGGGTCCCTGTGTCTCTCTCTCGGTCGCTGTGTCTCACACGGTGCCTGTGTCTCTCTCCCTCGGTCCCTGTGTCTCTCTCGGTCCCGGTGTCTCTCTCGGTCCCTGTGTCTCACTCGGTCCCTGTGTCTCTCTCGGTCCCTGTATCTCTCTCTCATCCCTGTGTTTCTCTTGGTCCCTGTGTCTCTCTCAGTCCTGGTGTCTCTCTCACCCCTGTGTCTCTCTCGGTCCTGGTGTCTCTCTCGGTCCCTGTGTCTCTCTCTCGGTCCCTGTGTCTCTCTTTCTCGGTCCCTGTGTCTCTCTCGGTCCCTGTGTCTCACTCTCGGTCCCTGTGTCTCTCACTCGGTCCCTGTGTCTCTCTCTCGGTCCCTGTGTCTCTCTTCCCATGTCCCAGTTTCTCTCTCGGTCCCTGTGTCTCTCTTCCCATGTCCCAGTTTCTCTCTCGGTCCCTGTGTCTCTCTTCCCATGTCCCAGTTTCTCACTCGGTCCCTGTCACTCTCTCGGTCCCTGTGTCTCACTCGGTCCCTGTCTCTCTCTCTCTGTCCCGGTGTCTCTCTCTCGGTCACTGTGTCTCTCTCTCGGTCCCTGTGACTCTCTCGGTCCCTGTGTCTCTCGCTAGGTCCTTGTGTCTCTCTCGGTCCCTGTGTCTCTCTCTGGGTCCCTGTGTCTCTCTCGATCCCTGTGTCTCACTGTGGGTCCCTGTGTCTCTCTCGGTCCCTGTGTCTCACTCCGTCCCTGTGTCTCTCTCCCTTGGTCCCTATGTCTCTCTCGGTCCTGGTGTCTCTCTTGGTCCCTGTGTCTCTCTCTCATTCCCTGTGTCTCTCTCTCAGTCCCTGTGTCTCTCTCTCAGTGCCTGTGTCTCTCTCTCAGTCCCTGTGTCGCTCTCTGGGTCCCTGTGTCTCTCTCTCGGTCGCTGTGTCTCACACGGTGCCTGTGTCTCTCTCCCTCGGTCCCTGTGTCTCTCTCGGTCCCGGTGTCTCTCTCGGTCCCTGTGTCTCACTCGGTCCCTGTGTCTCTCTCGGTCCCTGTATCTCTCTCTCATCCCTGTGTTTCTCTTGGTCCCTGTGTCTCTCTCAGTCCTGGTGTCTCTCTCACCCCTGTGTCTCTCTCGGTCCTGGTGTCTCTCTCGGTCCCTGTGTCTCTCTCTCGGTCCCTGTGTCTCTCTTTCTCGGTCCCTGTGTCTCTCTCGGTCCCTGTGTCTCACTCTCGGTCCCTGTGTCTCTCACTCGGTCCCTGTGTCTCTCTCTCGGTCCCTGTGTCTCTCTTCCCATGTCCCAGTTTCTCTCTCGGTCCCTGTGTCTCTCTTCCCATGTCCCAGTTTCTCTCTCGGTCCCTGTGTCTCTCTTCCCATGTCCCAGTTTCTCTCTCGGTCCCTGAGTCTCTCTCTCGGTCCCTGTGTCTCACTCGGTCCCTGTGTCTCTCACTCGGTCCCTGTCTCTCTCTCGGTCCCTCTGTCTCACTCGGTCCCTGTCTCTCTCTCTGTTTCAGTGTCTCTGTCGGTCCTTGTGACTCTCTCTGGGTCCCTGTGTCTCACTCGGTCCCTGTCACTCTCTCGGTCCCTGTGTCTCACTCGGTCCCTGTCTCTCTCTCTCTGTCCCGGTGTCTCTCTCTCGGTCACTGTGTCTCTCTCTCGGTCCCTGTGACTCTCTCGGTCCCTGTGTCTCTCGCTAGGTCCTTGTGTCTCTCTCGGTCCCTGTGTCTCTCTCTGGGTCCCTGTGTCTCTCTCGATCCCTGTGTCTCACTGTGGGTCCCTGTGTCTCTCTCGGTCCCTGTGTCTCACTCCGTCCCTGTGTCTCTCTCCCTTGGTCCCTATGTCTCTCTCGGTCCTGGTGTCTCTCTTGGTCCCTGTGTCTCTCTCTCATTCCCTGTGTCTCTCTCTCAGTCCCTGTGTCTCTCTCTCAGTGCCTGTGTCTCTCTCTCAGTCCCTGTGTCGCTCTCTGGGTCCCTGTGTCTCTCTCTCGGTCGCTGTGTCTCACACGGTGCCTGTGTCTCTCTCCCTCGGTCCCTGTGTCTCTCTCGGTCCCGGTGTCTCTCTCGGTCCCTGTGTCTCACTCGGTCCCTGTGTCTCTCTCGGTCCCTGTATCTCTCTCTCATCCCTGTGTTTCTCTTGGTCCCTGTGTCTCTCTCAGTCCTGGTGTCTCTCTCACCCCTGTGTCTCTCTCGGTCCTGGTGTCTCTCTCGGTCCCTGTGTCTCTCTCTCGGTCCCTGTGTCTCTCTTTCTCGGTCCCTGTGTCTCTCTCGGTCCCTGTGTCTCACTCTCGGTCCCTGTGTCTCTCACTCGGTCCCTGTGTCTCTCTCTCGGTCCCTGTGTCTCTCTTCCCATGTCCCAGTTTCTCTCTCGGTCCCTGTGTCTCTCTTCCCATGTCCCAGTTTCTCTCTCGGTCCCTGTGTCTCTCGCTCTCGGTCCCCTGTGTCTCTCTCTTTCCCTGTGTCTCTCCTCGGTCCTTGTGTCTCTCACTCAGTACCTGTGTCTCTCTTGTTCCCTGTGTCTCTCTCTCGGTCCCTGTGTCTCATTCCGTCCCTGTGTCTCTCTCTCTCGGACCCTGTCTCTCTCCCTCGGTCCCTGTGTCTCACTCGGTCCCTGTATCTCTCTCCCTCGGTCCCTGTGTCTCGCTCGGTCCCTGTGTCTCCCTCTCACCCCTGTGTCTCACTCGGTCCCTGTGTCTCTCACGGTCCTTGTGTCTCTCTCTCGGTCTGTGAGTCTCTCTCTTTCAGTCCCTGTGTCTCTCTCGATCACTGTCTCTCTCTCGGTCCCTGTGTCTCTCTCGGTCCCTGTGTCTCTCTCGGTCCCTGAGTCTCTCTCTCGGTCCCTGTGTCTCACTCGGTCCCTGTGTCTCTCACTCGGTCCCTGTCTCTCTCTCGGTCCCTCTGTCTCACTCGGTCCCTGTCTCTCTCTCTGTTTCAGTGTCTCTGTCGGTCCTTGTGACTCTCTCTGGGTCCCTGTGTCACACTCGGTCCCTGTCACTCTCTCGGTCCCTGTGTCTCTCTCTCGGCCCTGTCTCTCTCTCTCGGTCACTGTGTCTCTCACTCGGTCCATGTGTCTCTCACTCGGTACCTGTCTCTGTCTCGGTCCCTGTGTCTGTCTCTTGCTCCCTGTGTCTTTCTCGGTCCCTGTGTCTCTCTCGGTCCCTGTGTCTCTCTCGGTCCCTGAGTCTCTCTCTCGGTCCCTGTGTCTCACTCGGTCCCTGTGTCTCTCACTCGGTCCCTGTCTCTCTCTCGGTCCATCTGTCTCACTCGGTCCCTGTCTCTCTCTCTGTTTCAGTGTCTCTGTCGGTCCTTGTGACTCTCTCTGGGTCCCTGTGTCTCACTCGGTCCCTGTCACTTTCTCGGTCCCTGTGTCTCACTCGGTCCCTGTCTCTCTCTCTCTGTCCCGGTGTCTCTCTCTCGGTCACTGTGTCTCTCTCTCGGTCCCTGTGACTCTCTCGGTCCCTGTCTCTCTCTCTCAGATTCAGTGTCTCTGTCGGTCCCTGTGTCTCTCTCGGTCCCTGTGTCTCTCTCTCGGTCCCTGTGTCTCTCTCTCGGTCCCTATCTCTCTCTCTGTTCCGGTGTCTCTCTCTCGGTCACTGTGTCTCTCTCTCAGTCCCTGTGTCTCTGTCGGTCCCTGTGTCTCTCTCTCGGTCCATGTGTCTCTCTCTCGGTCCCTGTGTCTCTCTCGGTCCCTGTGACTCGCTCAGTCCCTGTGTCTCTCACTCGGTCCCTGTGTCTCTCTCTCGGTCCCTGTGTCTCTCTCTCGGTCCCTGTGACTTGCTCAGTCCCTGTGTCTCTCTTGTTCCCTGTGTCTCTTTCTCGGTCCCTGTTTCTCTCTCGGTCCCTGTGTCTCCCTCTCTCGGTCCCTGTGTCTCTCTCGGACGCTGTGTCTCACTCGGTCCCTGTGTCTCGCTCGGTCCCTGTGTCTCCCTCTCACCCCTGTGTCTCACTCGGTCCCTGTGTCTCTCTTGGTCCTTGTGTCTCTCTCTCAGTCCCTGTGTCTCTCTCGGTCACAGTCTCTCTCTCCGTCCCTCTGTCTCTCTCAGTCCCTGTGTCTCTTTCTCGGTCCCTGTCTCTCTCTCTCGGCCCTGTCTCTCTCTCTAGGTCCCTGTGTCTCTCACTCGTTCCATGTGTCTCTCACTCGGTACCTGTCTCTGTCTCAGTCCCTGTGTCTCTCACTCGGTCCCTGTGTCTCTCACTCGGTAACTGTCTCTGTCTCGGTCCCTGTGTCTGTCTCTTGCTCCCTGTGTCTCTCTCGGTCCCGGTGTCTCACTCAGTCCCTGTGTCTCCCCCGGTGCCTGTCTCTCACTCTCTCAGTCCCTGTATCTCTCTCTCTGTCCCGGTGTCTCTCTCTCGGTCACTGTGTCTCTCTCTCGGTCCCTGTGACTCTCTCGGTCCCTGTGTCTCTCTCTAGGTCCTTGTGTCTCTCTCGGTCCCTGTGTCTATCTCGGGGTCCCTGTGTCTCTCTCGGTCCCGGTGTCTCTCTCACCCCTGTGTCTCTCTCGGTCATGGTGTCTCTCTTCGTCCCTGTGTCTCTCTCTCAGTCCCTGAGTCCCTCTCGGTCCCTGTGTCTCACTCGGTCCCTGTTTCTCACTCGGTCCCTGTGTCACTCTCTCGGTCCCTGTCTCTCTCTCTCGGTCACTGTGTTTCTCTCGGTCCCTGTGTCTCTCTCTCGGTCCCTGTTTCCCTCTCGGTCCCTGTATCTCTCTCTTGCTCCCTGTGTCTTTCTCGGTCCCTGTGTCTCACTCGGTCCCTGTGTCACTCTCTCGGTCCCTGTCTCTCTCTCTCAACCCCTGTCTCTCTCTCTCTCTCTCGGTTACTGTGTTTCTCTCGGTCCCTGTGTCTCTCTCTTGGTCCCTGTGTCTCTCACTCAGTCCCTGTGTCTCTCACTCGGTACCTGTCCCTGTCTCGGTCCCTGTGTCTCTCTCGGTCCCGGTGTCTCTCTCGGTCCCTGTGTCTCTCTCTTGCTCCCTGTGTCTTTCTCCGTCCCTGTGTCTCTCCCGGTCCCTGTCTCTCTCTCTCAGTCCCTGTGTCTCTCTCTCGGTCCCAGTGTCTCTAACTCTGTCCCGGTGTCTCTCTCTCGGTCACTGTGTCTCTCTCTCGGTCCCTGTGTCTCCCTCGGTCCGTGTGTCTCACTCGGTCCCTCTGTCTCTCTCGGTACCTGTATCTCTCTCTCACCCCTGTGTCTCTCTCGGTCCTGGTGTCTCTCTTGGTCCCTGTGTCTCTCTCAGTCCCTGTGTCTCTCTCTCAGTCCCTGTGTCTCTCTCTCGGTTCCTGTTTCTCTCTCTCTGCCCCTGTGTCTCTCTCGGTCCCTGCGTCTCTCTCTCGGTCCGTCTGTCTCCCTCGGTCCGTGTGTCTCACTCGGTCCCTGTGTCTCACTCGGTCCCTATCTCTCTCTCTGTCCCGGTGTCTCTCTCTCGGTCACTGTGTCTCTCTCTCAGTCCCTGTGTCTCTCTCGTTCCCTGTGTCTCTCTCTCGGTCCCTGTGTCTCTCTCTGGGACTCTGTGTCTCTCTCGGTCCCTGTGACTCGCTCAGTCCCTGTGTCTCACTCGGTCCCTGTGTCTCTCTCGGTCCCTGTGTCTCTCTCAGTCCTTGTGTCTCTCACTCAGTACCTGTGTCTCTCTTGTTCCCTGTGTCTCTCTCTCGGTCCCTGTGTCTCATTCGGTCCCTGTGTCTCTCTCTCTCGGACCCTGTCTCTCTCCCTCGGTCCCTGTGTCTCACTCGGTCCCTGTGTCTCTCTCCCTCGGTCCCTGTGTCTCTCTCGGTCCCTGTGACTCTCTCGGTCACTGTGTCTCTCTCGGTCCCTGTATCTCTCTCTCAGTCCCTGTGTCTCTCTCTCGGTGCCTGTGTCTCTCTCTCGGTCCCTCTGTCTCTCTCTCCCAGTCCCTGTGTCTCTCTCGGTCACTGTCTCTCTCTCTCGGTCCCTGTGTCTCTCTCGGTCCCTGTGTCTCACTCGGTCCCCATGTCTCTCACTCGGTCCCTGTCTCTCTCTTGGTCCCTGTGTCTCACTCGGTCACTCTGTCTCTCACGGTCCCTGTGTCTCTCTCGGTCCCTGTGTCTCTCTCGGTCCCTGTGTCTCACTCGGTCCCCATGTCTCTCACTCGGTCCCTGTCTCTCTCTTGGTCCCTGTGTCTCACTCGGTCACTCTGTCTCTCTCGGTCCCTGTGTCTCTCTCGGTCCCTTTGTCTCTCTCTCTCAGTCCCTGTGTCTCTCTCGGTCACTGTCTCTCTCTCTCGGTCCCTGTGTCTCTCTCGGTCCCTGTGTCTCACTCGGTCCCCATGTCTCTCACTCGGTCCCTGTCTCTCTCTTGGTCCCTGTGTCTCACTCGGTCCCTGTCTCTCTCTCTCAGATTCAGTGTCTCTGTCGGTCCCTGTGTCTCTCTCGGTCCCTGTGTCTCTCTCTCGGTCCCTGTGTCTCTCTCTCGGTCCCTATCTCTCTCTCTGTTCCGGTGTCTCTCTCTCGGTCACTGTGTCTCTCTCTCAGTCCCTGTGTCTCTGTCGGTCCCTGTGTCTCTCTCTCGGTCCCTGTGTCTCTCTCTCGGTCCCTGTGTCTCTCTCGGTCCCTGTGACTCGCTCAGTCCCTGTGTCTCTCACTCGGTCCCTGTGTCTCTCTCTCGGTCCCTGTGTCTCTCTGTCGGTCCCTGTGTCTCTCTCTCGGTCCCTGTGTCTCTCTCTCGGTCCCTGTGTCTCTCTCGGTCCCTGTGACTCGCTCAGTCCCTGTGTCTCTCTTGTTCCCTGTGTCTCTTTCTCGGTCCCTGTTTCTCTCTCGGTCCCTGTGTCTCCCTCTCTCGGTCCCTGTGTCTCTCTCGGACGCTGTGTCTCACTCGGTCCCTGTTTCTCTCTCGGTCCCTGTGTCTCCCTCTCTCGGTCCCTGTGTCTCTCTCGGACGCTGTGTCTCACTCGGTCCCTGAGTCTCACTCGGTCCCTGTGTCTCTCTCGGTCCTTGTGTCTCTCTCTCGGTCCATGTGTCTCTCTCTCTCAGTCCCTGTGTCTCTCTCGGTCACGGTCTCTCTCTCCGTCCCTCTGTCTCTCTCAGTCCCTGTGTCTCTCTCGGTCCCTGTGTCTCACTCGGTCCCTGTGTCTCTCTCGGTCCTTGTGTCTCTCTCTCGGTCTGTGTGTCTCTCTCTTTCAGTCCCTGTGTCTCTCTCGATCACTGTCTCTCTCTCGGTCCCTGTGTCTCTCTCGGTCCCTGTGTCTCTCTCGGTCCCTGAGTCTCTCTCTCGGTCCCTGTGTCTCACTCGGTCCCTGTGTCTCTCTCTCGGTCCGTCTGTCTCCCTTGGTCCGTGTGTCTCACTCGGTCCCTGTGTCTCACTCGGTCCCTGTCTCTCTCTCCCAGTCCCTGTGTCTCTCAAACAGTACCTGTGTCTCTCTTGTTCCCTGTGTCTCTCTCTCGGTCCCTGTGTCTCTCTCTCGGTCTCTGTGTCTCTCTCGGTCCCTGTGACTCGCTTAGTCCCTGTGTCTCACTCGGTCCCTGTGTCTCTCTCGGTCCCTGTGTCTCTCTCGGTCCTTGTGTCTCTCACTCAGTACCTGTGTCTCTCTTGTTCCCTGTGTCTCTCTCTCGGTCCCTGTGTCTCATTCGGTCCCTGTGTCTCTCTCTCTCAGACCCTGTCTCTCTCCCTCTGTCCCTGTGTCTCACTCGGTCCCTGTGTCTCTCTCCCTCGGTCCCTGTGTCTCTCTCGGTCCCTGTGTCTCTCTCGGTCCCTGTATCTGTCTCTCAGTCCCTGTGTCTCTCTCTCAGTGCCTGTGTCTCTCTCTCGGTCCCTCTGTCTCTCTCTCCCAGTCCCTGTATCTCTCTCGGTCACTGTCTCTCTCTCGGTCCCTGTGTCTCTGTCGGTCTCTGTGTCTCACTCGGTCACTCTGTCTCTCTCGGTCCCTGTGTCTCTCTCGGTCCCTGTGTCTCTCTCTCTCAGTCCCTGTGTCTCTCTCGGTCACTGTCTCTCTCTCTCGGTCCCTGTGTCTCTCTCGGTCCCTGTGTCTCACTCGGTCCCCATGTCTCTCACTCGGTCCCTGTCTCTCTCTTGGTCCCTGTGTCTCACTCGGTCTCTGTCTCTCTCTCTCTCAGATTCAGTGTCTCTGTCGGTCCCTGTGTCTCTCTCGGTCCCTGTGTCTCTCTCTCGGTCCCTGTGTCTCTCTCTCGGTCCCTGTGTCTCTCACGGTCCCTGTGACTCGCTCAGTCCCTGTGTCTCTCTCTCGGTCCCTGTGTCTCTCTCTCGGTCCCTGTGACTTGCTCAGTCCCTGTGTCTCTCTTGTTCCCTGTGTCTCTTTCTCGGTCCCTGTTTCTCTCTCGGTCCCTGTGTCTCCCTCTCTCGGTCCCTGTGTCTCTCTCGGACGCTGTGTCTCACTCGGTCCCTGTGTCTCGCTCGGTCCCTGTGTCTCCCTCTCACCCCTGTGTCTCACTCGGTCCCTGTGTCTCTCTCGGTCCTTGTGTCTCTCTCTCGGTCCATGTGTCTCTCTCTCTCAGTCCCTGTGTCTCTCTCGGTCACAGTCTCTCTCTCCGTCCCTCTGTCTCTCTCAGTCCCTGTGTCTCTGTCGGTCCCTGTGTCTCTCTCTCGGTCCATGTGTCTCTCTCTCGGTCCCTGTGTCTCTCTCGGTCCCTGTGACTCGCTCAGTCCCCTGTGTCTCTCACTCGGTCCCTGTGTCTCTCTCTCGGTCCCTGTGTCTCTCTCTCGGTCCCTGTGACTTGCTCAGTCCCTGTGTCTCTCTTGTTCCCTGTGTCTCTTTCTCGGTCCCTGTTTCTCTCTCGGTCCCTGTGTCTCCCTCTCTCGGTCCCTGTGTCTCTCTCGGACGCTGTGTCTCACTCGGTCCCTGTGTCTCGCTCGGTCCCTGTGTCTCCCTCTCACCCCTGTGTCTCACTCGGTCCCTGTGTCTCTCTTGGTCCTTGTGTCTCTCTCTCAGTCCCTGTGTCTCTCTCGGTCACAGTCTCTCTCTCCGTCCCTCTGTCTCTCTCAGTCCCTGTGTCTCTTTCTCGGTCCCTGTCTCTCTCTCTCGGCCCTGTCTCTCTCTCTAGGTCCCTGTGTCTCTCACTCGTTCCATGTGTCTCTCACTCGGTACCTGTCTCTGTCTCAGTCCCTGTGTCTCTCACTCGGTCCCTGTGTCTCTCACTCGGTAACTGTCTCTGTCTCGGTCCCTGTGTCTGTCTCTTGCTCCCTGTGTCTCTCTCGGTCCCGGTGTCTCACTCAGTCCCTGTGTCTCCCCCGGTGCCTGTCTCTCACTCTCTCAGTCCCTGTATCTCTCTCTCTGTCCCGGTGTCTCTCTCTCGGTCACTGTGTCTCTCTCTCGGTCCCTGTGACTCTCTCGGTCCCTGTGTCTCTCTCTAGGTCCTTGTGTCTCTCTCGGTCCCTGTGTCTATCTCGGGGTCCCTGTGTCTCTCTCGGTCCCGGTGTCTCTCTCACCCCTGTGTCTCTCTCGGTCATGGTGTCTCACTTCGTCCCTGTGTCTCTCTCTCAGTCCCTGAGTCCCTCTCGGTCCCTGTGTCTCACTCGGTCCCTGTGTCTCACTCGGTCCCTGTGTCACTCTCTCGGTCCCTGTCTCTCTCTCTCGGTCACTGTGTTTCTCTCGGTCCCTGTGTCTCTCTCTCGGTCCCTGTTTCCCTCTCGGTCCCTGTGTCTCTCTCTTGCTCCCTGTGTCTTTCTCGGTCCCTGTGTCTCACTCGGTCCCTGTGTCACTCTCTCGGTCCCTGTCTCTCTCTCTCAACCCCTGTCTCTCTCTCTCTCTCGGTTACTGTGTTTCTCTCGGTCCCTGTGTCTCTCTCTTGGTCCCTCTGTCTCTCACTCAGTCCCTGTGTCTCTCACTCGGTACCTGTCCCTGTCTCGGTCCCTGTGTCTCTCTCGGTCCCGGTGTCTCTCTCGGTCCCTGTGTCTCTCTCTTGCTCCCTGTGTCTTTCTCCGTCCCTGTGTCTCTCCCGGTCCCTGTCTCTCTCTCTCAGTCCCTGTGTCTCTCTCTCGGTCCCAGTGTCTCTAACTCTGTCCCGGTGTCTCTCTCTCGGTCACTGTGTCTCTCTCTCGGTCCCTGTGTCTCCCTCGGTCCGTGTGTCTCACTCGGTCCCTCTGTCTCTCTCGGTACCTGTATCTCTCTCTCACCCCTGTGTCTCTCTCGGTCCTGGTGTCTCTCTTGGTCCCTGTGTCTCTCTCAGTCCCTGTGACACAGTGAGCACGTGAGTGTCTCTCTCTCGGTTCCTGTTTCTCTCTCTCTGCCCCTGTGTCTCTCTCGGTCCCTGCGTCTCTCTCTCGGTCCGTCTGTCTCCCTCGGTCCGTGTGTCTCACTCGGTCCCTGTGTCTCACTCGGTCCCTATCTCTCTCTCTGTCCCGGTGTCTCTCTCTCGGTCACTGTGTCTCTCTCTCAGTCCCTGTGTCTCTCTCGGTCCCTGTGTCTCTCTCTCGGTCACTGTGTCTCTCTCGGTCCCTGTGACTCGCTCAGTCCCTGTGTCTCACTCGGTCCCTGTGTCTCTCTCGGTCCCTGTCTCTCTCTCTCAGTCCTTGTGTCTCTCACTCAGTACCTGTGTCTCTCTTGTTCCCTGTGTCTCTCTCTCGGTCCCTGTGTCTCATTCGGTCCCTGTGTCTCTCTCTCTCTCGGACCCTGTCTCTCTCCCTCGGTCCCTGTGTCTCACTCGGTCCCTGTGTCTCTCTCCCTCGGTCCCTGTGTCTCTCTCGGTCCCTGTGTCTCTCTCGGTCACTGTGTCTCTCTCGGTCCCTGTATCTCTCTCTCAGTCCCTGTGTCTCTCTCTCAGTGCCTGTGTCTCTCGCTCTCTGCCCCTCTGCCTCTCTCTCCCAGTCCCTGTGTCTCTCTCGGTCACTGTCTCTCTCACTCGGTCCCTGTGTCTCTCTCGGTCCCTGTGTCTCACTCGGTCCCCATGTCTCTCACTCGGTCCCTGTCTCTCTCTTGGTCCCTGTGTCTCACTCGGTCACTCTGTCTCTCTCGGTCCCTGTGTCTCTCTCGGTCCCTTTGTCTCTCTCTCTCAGTCCCTGTGTCTCTCTCGGTCACTGTCTCTCTCTCTCGGTCCCTGTGTCTCTCTCGGTCCCTGTGTCTCACTCGGTCCCCATGTCTCTCACTCGGTCCCTGTCTCTCTCTTGGTCCCTGTGTCTCACTCGGTCCCTGTCTCTCTCTCTCAGATTCAGTGTCTCTGTCGGTCCCTGTGTCTCTGTCGTTCCCTGTGTCTCTCTCTCGGTCCCTGTGTCTCTCTCTCGGTCCCTATCTCTCTCTCTGTTCCGGTGTCTCTCTCTCGGTCACTGTGTCTCTCTCTCAGTCCCTGTGTCTCTGTCGGTCCCTGTGTCTCTCTCTCGGTCCCTGTGTCTCTCTCTCGGTCCCTGTGTCTCTCTCGGTCCCTGTGACTCGCTCAGTCCCTGTGTCTCTCACTCGGTCCCTGTGTCTCTCTCTCGGTCCCTGTGTCTCTCTGTCGGTCCCTGTGTCTCTCTCTCGGTCCCTGTGTCTCTCGGTCCCTGTGACTCGCTCAGTCCCTGTGTCTCTCTTGTTCCCTGTGTCTCTTTCTCGGTCCCTGTTTCTCTCTCGGTCCCTGTGTCTCCCTCTCTCGGTCCCTGTGTCTCTCTCGGACGCTGTGTCTCACTCGGTCCCTGTTTCTCTCTCGGTCCCTGTGTCTCCCTCTCTCGGTCCCTGTGTCTCTCTCGGACGCTGTGTCTCACTCGGTCCCTGAGTCTCACTCGGTCCCTGTGTCTCTCTCGGTCCTTGTGTCTCTCTCTCGGTCCATGTGTCTCTCTCTCTCAGTCCCTGTGTCTCTCTCGGTCACGGTCTCTCTCTCCGTCCCTCTGTCTCTCTCAGTCCCTGTGTCTCTCTCGGTCCCTGTGTCTCACTCGGTCCCTGTGTCTCTCTCGGTCCTTGTGTCTCTCTCTCGGTCTGTGTGTCTCTCTCTTTCAGTCCCTGTGTCTCTCTCTCGGTCTGTGTGTCTCTCTCTTTCAGTCCCTGTGTCTCTCTCAGTCCCTGTGTCTCTCTCGGTCCCTGAGTCTCTCTCTCGGTCCCTGTGTCTCACTCGGTCCCTGTGTCTCTCTCTCGGTCCGTCTGTCTCCCTTGGTCCGTGTGTCTCACTCGGTCCCTGTGTCTCACTCGGTCCCTGTCTCTCTCTCCCAGTCCCTGTGTCTCTCAAACAGTACCTGTGTCTCTCTTGTTCCCTGTGTCTCTCTCTCGGTCCCTGTGTCTCTCTCTCGGTCTCTGTGTCTCTCTCGGTCCCTGTGACTCGCTTAGTCCCTGTGTCTCACTCGGTCCCTGTGTCTCTCTCGGTCCCTGTATCTCTCTCGGTCCTTGTGTCTCTCACTCAGTACCTGTGTCTCTCTTGTTCCCTGTGTCTCTCTCTCGGTCCCTGTGTCTCATTCGGTCCCTGTGTCTCTCTCTCTCAGACCCTGTCTCTCTCCCTCTGTCCCTGTGTCTCACTCGGTCCCTGTGTCTCTCTCTCTCAGACCCTGTCTCTCTCCCTCGGTCCCTGTGTCTCACTCGGTCCCTGTGTCTCTCTCCCTCGGTCCCTGTGTCTCTCTCGGTCCCTGTGCCTCTCTCGGTCCCTGTATCTGTCTCTCAGTCCCTGTGTCTCTCTCTCGGTGCCTGTGTCTCTCTCTCGGTCCCTCTGTCTCTCTCTCCCAGTCCCTGTGTCTCTCTCGGTCACTGTCTCTCTCTCGGTCCCTGTGTCTCTGTCGGTCTCTGTGTCTCACTCGGTCACTCTGTCTCTCTCGGTCCCTGTGTCTCTCTCGGTCCCTGTGTCTCTCTCTCTCAGTCCCTGTGTCTCTCTCGGTCCCTGTGTCTCACTCGGTCCCCATGTCTCTCACTCGGTCCCTGTCTCTCTCTTGGTCCCTGTGTCTCACTCGGTCTCTGTCTCTCTCTCTCTCAGATTCAGTGTCTCTGTCGGTCCCTGTGTCTCTCTCGGTCCCTGTGTCTCTCTCTCGGTCCCTGTGTCTCTCTCTCGGTCCCTGTGTCTCTCTCGGTCCCTGTGACTCGCTCAGTCCCTGTGTCTCTCACTCGGTCCCTGTGTCTCTCTCTCGGTCCCTGTGTCTCTCTCCCCCGGTCCCTGTTTCTCTCTCAGTCCCTGTGTCTCTCTTGTTCCCTGTGTCTCTCTCTCGGTCCCTGTGTCTCTCTCTGGGACTCTGTGTCTCTCTCCGTCCCTGTGACTCGCTCAGTCACTGTGTCTCACTCGGTCCCTGTGTCTCTCTCGGTCCCTGTGTCTCTCTCAGTCCTTGTGTCTCTCACTCAGTACCTGTGTCTCTCTTGTTCCCTGTGTCTCTCTCTCGGTCCCTGTGTCTCATTCGGTCCCTGTGTCTCTCTCTCTCGGATCCTGTCTCTCTCCCTCGGTCCATGTGTCTCACTCGGTCCCTGTGTCTCTCTCCCTCGGTCCCTGTGTCTCTCTCGGTCCCTGTGTCTCTCTCGGTCACTGTGTCTCTCTCGGTCCCTGTATCTCTCTCTCAGTCCCTGTGTCTCTCTCTCGGTGCCTGTGTCTCTCTCTCGGTCCCTCTGTCTCTCTCTCCCAGTCCCTGTGTCTCTCTCGGTCACTGTCTCTCTCTCTCGGTCCCTGTGTCTCTCTCGGTCCCTGTGTCTCACTCGGACCCCATGTCTCTCACTCGGTCCCTGTCTCTCTCTTGGTCCCTGTGTCTCACTCGGTCACTCTGTCTCTCTCGGTCCCTGTGTCTCTCTCGGTCCCTTTGTCTCTCTCTCTCAGTCCCTGTGTCTCTCTCGGTCACTGTCTCTCTCTCTCGGTCCCTGTGTCTCTCTCGGTCCCTGTGTCTCACTCGGTCCCCATGTCTCTCACTCGGTCCCTGTCTCTCTCTTGGTCCCTGTGTCTCACTCGGTCCCTGTCTCTCTCTCTCAGATTCAGTGTCTCTGTCGGTCCCTGTGTCTCTCTCGCTCCCTGTGTCTCTCTCTCGGTCCCTGTGTCTCTATCTCGGTCCCTATCTCTCTCTCTGTTCCGGTGTCTCTCTCTCGGTCACTGTGTCTCTCTCTCAGTCCCTGTGTCTCTGTCGGTCCCTGTGTCTCTCTTTCGGTCCCTGTGTCTCTCTCTCGGTCCCTGTGTCTCTCTCGGTCCCTGTGACTCGCTCAGTCCCTGTGTCTCTCACTCGGTCCCTGTGTCTCTCTCTCGGTCCCTGTGTCTCTCTCTCGGTACCTGTGACTCGCTCAGTCCCTGTGTCTCTCTTGTTCCCTGTGTCTCTTTCTCGGTCCCTGTTTCTCTCTCGGTCCCTGTGTCTCCCTCTCTCGGTCCCTGTGTCTCTCTCGGACGCTGTGTCTCACTCGGTCCCTGTGTCTCGCTCGGTCCCTGTGTCTCCCTCTCACCTCTGTGTCTCACTCGGTCCCTGTGTCTCTCTCGGTCCTTGTGTCTCTCTCTCGGTCCATGTGTCTCTCTCTCTCAGTCCCTGTGTCTCTCTCGGTCACGGTCTCTCTCTCCGTCCCTCTGTCTCTCTCAGTCCCTGTGTCTCTCTCGGTCCCTGTGTCTCACTCGGTCCCTGTGTCTCTCTCGGTCCTTGTGTCTCTCTCTCGGTCTGTGTGTCTCTCTCTTTCAGTCCCTGTGTCTCTCTCGATCACTGTCTCTCTCTCGGTCCCTGTGTCTCACTCGGTCCCTGTGTCTCTCTCTCGGTCCGTCTGTCTCCCTTGGTCCGTGTGTCTCACTCGGTCCCTGTGTCTCACTCGGTCCCTGTCTCTCTCTCCCAGTCCCTGTGTCTCTCAAACAGTACCTGTGTCTCTCTTGTTCCCTGTGTCTCTCTCTCGGTCCCTGTGTCTCTCTCTCGGTCTCTGTGTCTCTCTCGGTCCCTGTGACTCGCTTAGTCCCTGTGTCTCACTCGGTCCCTGTGTCTCTCTCGGTCCCTGTGTCTCTCTCGGTCCTTGTGTCTCTCACTCAGTACCTGTGTCTCTCTTGTTCCCTGTGTCTCTCTCTCGGTCCCTGTTTCTCATTCGGTCCCTGTGTCTCTCTCTCTCAGACCCTGTCTCTCTCCCTCTGTCCCTGTGTCTCACTCGGTCCCTGTGTCTCTCTCCCTCGGTCCCTGTGTCTCTCTCGGTCCCTGTGTCTCTCTCGGTCCCTGTATCTGTCTCTCAGTCCCTGTGTCTCTCTCTCGGTGCCTCTGTCTCTCTCTCGGTCCCTCTGTCTCTCTCTCCCAGTCCCTGTGTCTCTCTCGGTCACTGTCTCTCTCTCGGTCCCTGTGTCTCTGTCGGTCTCTGTGTCTCACTCGGTCACTCTGTCTCTCTCGGTCCCTGTGTCTCTCTCGGTCCCTGTGTCTCTCTCTCTCAGTCCCTGTGTCTCTCTCGGTCACTGTCTCTCTCTCTCGGTCCCTGTGTCTCTCTCGGTCCCTGTGTCTCACTCGGTCCCCATGTCTCTCACTCGGTCCCTGTCTCTCTCTTGGTCCCTGTGTCTCACTCGGTCTCTGTCTCTCTCTCTCTCAGATTCAGTGTCTCTGTCGGTCCCTGTGTCTCTCTCGGTCCCTGTGTCTCTCTCTCGGTCCCTGTGTCTCTCTCTCGGTCCCTGTGTCTCTCTCGGTCCCTGTGACTCGCTCAGTCCCTGTGTCTCTCACTCGGTCCCTGTGTCTCTCTCTCGGTCCCTGTGTCTCTCTCTCGGTCCCTGTTTCTCTCTCGGTCCCTGTGTCTCTCTCGGTCCTTGTGTCTCTCACTCAGTACCTGTGTCTCTCTTGTTCCCTGTGTCTCTCTCTCGGACCCTGTCTCTCTCCCTCGGTCCCTGTGTCTCACTCGGTCCATGTGTCTCTCTCCCTCGGTCCCTGTGTCTCTCTCGGTCCCGGTGTCTCTTTCGGTCCCTGTGTCTCCCTCGGTCCCTGTGTCTCACTCGGCCCCTGTGTCTCTCTCGGTCCCTGTATCTCTCTTTCAGTCCCTGTGTCTCTCTCTCGGTGCCTGTGTCTCTCTCTCGGTCCCTCTGTCTCTCTCTCCCAGTCCCTGTGTCTCTCTCGGTCACTGTCTCTCTGTCGGTCCCTGTGTCTCTGTCGGTCTCTGTGTCTCACTCGGTCACTCTGTCTCTCTCGGTCCCTGTGTCTCTCTCGGTCCCTGTGTCTCTCTCTCTCAGTCCCTGTGTCTCTCTCGGTCACTGTCTCTCTCTCTCGGTCCCTGTGTCTCTCTCGGTCCCTCTGTCTCACTCGGTCCCCATGTCTCTCACTCGGTCCCTGACTCTCTCTTGGTCCCTGTGTCTCACTCGGTCCCTGTCTCTCTCTCTCAGATTCAGTGTCTCTGTCGGTCCCTGTGTCTCTCTCTCGGTTCCTGTGTCTCTCTCTCGGTCCCTGTGTCTCTCTCTCGGTCCCTATCTCTCTCTCTGTCCCGGTGTCTCTCTCTCGGTCCCTGTGTCTCTCTCTCAGTCCCTGTGTCTCTCTCGTTCCCTGTGTCTCTCTCTCGGTCCCTGTGTCTCTCTCTCGGTTCCTGTGTCTCTCTCTCGGTCCCTGTGTCTCTCTCTCGGTCCCTATCTCTCTCTCTGTCCCGGTGTCTCTCTCTCGGTCCCTGTGTCTCTCTCTCAGTCCCTGTGTCTCTCTCGTTCCCTGTGTCTCTCTCTCGGTCCCTGTGTCTCTCTCTCGGTCCCTGTGTCTCTCTCGGTCCCTGTGACTCGCTCAGTCCCTGGGTCTCTCACTCGGCCCCTGTGTCTCTCTCGGTCCCTGTATCTCTCTTTCAGTCCCTGTGTCTCTCTCTCGGTACCTGTGACTCGCTCAGTCCCTGTGTCTCTCTTGTTCCCTGTGTCTCTTTCTCGGTCCCTGTTTCTCTCTCGGTCCCTGTGTCTCCCTCTCTCGGTCCCTGTGTCTCTCTCGGACGCTGTGTCTCACTCGGTCCCTGTGTCTCGCTCGGTCCCTGTGTCTCCCTCTCACCTCTGTGTCTCACTCGGTCCCTGTGTCTCTCTCGGTCCTTGTGTCTCTCTCTCGGTCCATGTGTCTCTCTCTCTCAGTCCCTGTGTCTCTCTCGGTCACGGTCTCTCTCTCCGTCCCTCTGTCTCTCTCAGTCCCTGTGTCTCTCTCGGTCCCTGTGTCTCACTCGGTCCCTGTGTCTCTCTCGGTCCCTGTGTCTCTCTCTCAGTCCCTGTGTCTCTCTCTCGGTGCCTGTGTCTCTCTCTCGGTCCCTCTGTCTCTCTCTCCCAGTCCCTGTGTCTCTCTCGGTCACTGTCTCTCTCTCTCGGTCCCTGTGTCTCTCTCGGTCCCTGTGTCTCACTCGGTCCCCATGTCTCTCACTCGGTCCCTGTCTCTCTCTTGGTCCCTGTGTCTCACTCGGTCACTCTGTCTCTCTCGGTCCCTGTGTCTCTCTCGGTCCCTTTGTCTCTCTCTCTCAGTCCCTGTGTCTCTCTCGGTCACTGTCTCTCTCTCTCGGTCCCTGTGTCTCTCTCGGTCCCTGTGTCTCACTCGGTCCCCATTTCTCTCACTCGGTCCCTGTCTCTCTCTTGGTCCCTGTGTCTCACTCGGTCCCTGTCTCTCTCTCTCAGATTCAGTGTCTCTGTCGGTCCCTGTGTCTCTCTCGGTCCCTGTGTCTCTCTCTCGGTCCCTGTGTCTCTCTCTCGGTCCCTATCGCTCTCTCTGTTCCGGTGTCTCTCTCTCGGTCACTGTGTCTCTCTCTCAGTCCCTGTGTCTCTGTCGGTCCCTGTGTCTCTCTCTCGGTCCCTGTGTCTCTCTCTCAGTCCCTGTGTCTCTCTCGGTCCCTGTGACTCGCTCAGTCCCTGTGTCTCTCACTCGGTCCCTGTGTCTCTCTCTCGGTCCCTGTGTCTCTCTCTCGGTACCTGTGACTCGCTCAGTCCCTGTGTCTCTCTTGTTCCCTGTGTCTCTTTCTCGGTCCCTGTTTCTCTCTCGGTCCCTGTGTCTCCCTCTCTCGGTCCCTGTGTCTCTCTCGGATGCTGTGTCTCACTCGGTCCCTGTGTCTCGCTCGGTCCCTGTGTCTCCCTCTCACCTCTGTGTCTCACTCGGTCCCTGTGTCTCTCTCGGTCCTTGTGTCTCTCTCTCGGTCCATGTGTCTCTCTCTCTCAGTCCCTGTGTCTCTCTCGGTCACGGTCTCTCTCTCCGTCCCTCTGTCTCTCTCAGTCCCTGTGTCTCTCTCGGTCCCTGTGTCTCACTCGGTCCCTGTGTCTCTCTCGGTCCTTGTGTCTCTCTCTCGGTCTGTGTGTCTCTCTCTTTCAGTCCCTGTGTCTCTCTCGATCACTGTCTCTCTCTCGGTCCCTGTGTCTCACTCGGTCCCTGTGTCTCTCTCTCGGTCCGTCTGTCTCCCTTGGTCCGTGTGTCTCACTCGGTCCCTGTGTCTCACTCGGTCCCTGTCTCTCTCTCCCAGTCCCTGTGTCTCTCAAACAGTACCTGTGTCTCTCTTGTTCCCTGTGTCTCTCTCTCGGTCCCTGTGTCTCTCTCTCGGTCTCTGTGTCTCTCTCGGTCCCTGTGACTCGCTTAGTCCCTGTGTCTCACTCGGTCCCTGTGTCTCTCTCGGTCCCTGTGTCTCTCTCGGTCCTTGTGTCTCTCACTCAGTACCTGTGACTCTCTTGTTCCCTGTGTCTCTCTCTCGGTCCCTGTTTCTCATTCGGTCCCTGTGTCTCTCTCTCTCAGACCGTGTCTCTCTCCCTCTGTCGCTGTGTCTCACTCGGTCCCTGTGTCTCTCTGCCTCGGTCCCTGTGTCTCTCTCGGTCCCTGTGTCTCTCTCGGTCCCTGTATCTGTCTCTCAGTCCCTGTGTCTCTCTCTCGGTGCCTCTGTCTCCCTCTCGGTCCCTCTGTCTCTCTCTCCCAGTCCCTGTGTCTCTCTCGGTCACTGTCTCTCTCTCGGTCCCTGTGTCTCTGTCGGTCTCTGTGTCTCACTCGGTCACTCTGTCTCTCTCGGTCCCTGTGTCTCTCTCGGTCCCTGTGTCTCTCTCTCTCAGTCCCTGTGTCTCTCTCGGTCACTGTCTCTCTCTCTCGGTCCCTGTGTCTCTCTCGGTCCCTGTGTCTCACTCGGTCCCCATGTCTCTCACTCGGTCCCTGTCTCTCTCTTGGTCCCTGTGTCTCACTCGGTCTCTGTCTCTCTCTCTCTCAGATTCAGTGTCTCTGTCGGTCCCTGTGTCTCTCTCGGTCCCTGTGTCTCTCTCTCGGTCCCTGTGTCTCTCTCTCGGTCCCTGTGTCTCTCTCGGTCCCTGTGACTCGCTCAGTCCCTGTGTCTCTCACTCGGTCCCTGTGTCTCTCTCTCGGTCCCTGTGTCTCTCTCCCCCGGTCCCTGTTTCTCTCTCGGTCCCTGTGTCTCTCTCGGTCCTTGTGTCTCTCACTCAGTACCTGTGTCTCTCTTGTTCCCTGTGTCTCTCTCTCGGTCCCTGTGTCTCATTCGGTCCCTGTGTCTCTCTCTCGGACCCTGTCTCTCTCCCTCGGTCCCTGTGTCTCACTCGGTCCATGTGTCTCTCTCCCTCGGTCCCTGTGTCTCTCTCGGTCCCGGTGTCTCTTTCGGTCCCTGTGTCTCCCTCGGTCCGTGTGTCTCACTCGGCCCCTGTGTCTCTCTCGGTCCCTGTATCTCTCTTTCAGTCCCTGTGTCTCTCTCTCGGTGCCTGTGTCTCTCTCTCGGTCCCTCTGTCTCTCTCTCCCAGTCCCTGTGTCTCTCTCGGTCACTGTCTCTCTCTCGGTCCCTGTGTCTCTGTCGGTCTCTGTGTCTCACTCGGTCACTCTGTCTCTCTCGGTCCCTGTGTCTCTCTCGGTCCCTGTGTCTCTCTCTCTCAGTCCCTGTGTCTCTCTCGGTCACTGTCTCTCTCTCTCGGTCCCTGTGTCTCTCTCGGTCCCTGTGTCTCACTCGGTCCCCATGTCTCTCACTCGGTCCCTGTCTCTCTCTTGGTCCCTGTGTCTCACTCGGTCCCTGTCTCTCTCTCTCAGATTCAGTGTCTCTGTCGGTCCCTGTGTCTCTCTCTCGGTTCCTGTGTCTCTCTCTCGGTCCCTGTGTCTCTCTCTCGGTCCCTATCTCTCTCTCTGTCCCGGTGTCTCTCTCTCGGTCCCTGTGTCTCTCTCTCAGTCCCTGTGTCTCTCTCGTTCCCTGTGTCTCTCGCTCAGTCCCTGGGTCTCTCACTCGGCCCCTGTGTCTCTCTCGGTCCCTGTATCTCTCTTTCAGTCCCTGTGTCTCTCTCTCGGTGCCTGTGTCTCTCTCTCGGTCCCTCTGTCTCTCTCTCCCAGTCCCTGTGTCTCTCTCGGTCACTGTCTCTCTCTCGGTCCCTGTGTCTCTGTCGGTCTCTGTGTCTCACTCGGTCACTCTGTCTCTCTCGGTCCCTGTGTCTCTCTCGGTCCCTGTGTCTCTCTCTCTCAGTCCCTGTGTCTCTCTCGGTCACTGTCTCTCTCTCTCGGTCCCTGTGTCTCTCTCGGTCCCTGTGTCTCACTCGGTCCCCATGTCTCTCACTCGGTCCCTGTCTCTCTCTTGGTCCCTGTGTCTCACTCGGTCCCTGTCTCTCTCTCTCAGATTCAGTGTCTCTGTCGGTCCCTGTGTCTCTCTCTCGGTTCCTGTGTCTCTCTCTCGGTCCCTGTGTCTCTCTCTCAGTCCCTGTGTCTCTCTCGTTCCCTGTGTCTCTCTCTCGGTCCCTGTGTCTCTCTCTCGGTCCCTGTGTCTCTCTCGGTCCCTGTGACTCGCTCAGTCCCTGTGTCTCTCACTCGGTCCCTGTGTCTCTCTCTCGGTCCCTGTGTCTCTCTCTCGGTCCCTCTGGCTCTCTCTCGGTCAGTGTGTCTCACTCGGTCCCGGTGTCTCACTCGGCCCCTGTGTCTCTCTCGGTTCCTGTATCTCTCTCTCAGTCCCTGTGTCTCTCTCTCTCGGTGCCTGTGTCTCTCTCTCGGTTCCTCTGTCTCTCTCTCCCATTCCCTGTGTCTCTCTCAGTCCCTGTGTCTCTCACTCGGCCCCTGTGTCTCTCTCGGTCCCTGTATCTCTCTCTCAGTCCCTGTGTCTCTCTCTCAGTCCCTGTGTCTCTCTCTCGGTGCCTGTGTCTCTCTCTCGGTCCCTCTGTCTCTCTCTCCCAGTCCCTGTGTCTCTCTCGGTCACTCTGTATCTCTCGGTCCCTGTGTCTCTCTCGGGCCCTGTGTCTCTCTCTCTCGGTCCCTGTGTCTCTCTCGGACCCTGTGTCTCACTCGGTCCCCATGTCTCTCACTCGGTCCCTGTCTCTCTCTTGGTCCCTGTGTCTCACTCGGTCCCTGTCTCTCTCTCTCAGATTCAGTGTCTCTGTCGGTCCCTGTGTCTCTCTCGGTCCCTGTGTCTCTCTCTCGGTCCCTGTGTCTCTCTCTCGGTCCCTTTCTCTCTCTCTGTCCCGGTGTCTCTCTCTCGGTCACTGTGTCTCTCTCTCAGTCCCTGTGTCTCTCTCGGTCCCTGTGTCTCTCTCTCGGTCCCTGTGTCTCTCTCTCGGTCCCTGTGTCTCTCTCGGTCCCTGTGACTCGCTCAGTCCCTGTGTCTCTCACTCGGTCCCTGTGTCTCTCTCTCGGTCCGTGTGTCTCTCTCCCCCGGTCCCTGTTTCTCTCTCGGTCCCTGTGTCTCCCTCTCTCGGTCCCTGTGTCTCTCTCGGACGCTGTGTCTCACTCGGTCCCTGTGTCTCGCTCGGTCCCTGTGTCTCCCTCTCACCCCTGTGTCTCACTCGGTCCCTGTGTCTCTCTCGGTCCTTGTGTCTCTCTCTCGGTCCATGTGTCTCTCTCTCTCAGTCCCTGTGTCTCTCTCGGTCACTGTCTCTCTCTCCGTCCCTGTGTCTCTCTCAGTCCCTGTGTCTCTCTCGGTCCCTGTGTCTCACTCGGTCCCTGTGTCTCTCTCGGTCCTTGTGTCTCTCTCTCGGTCTTTGTGTCTCTCTCTTTCAGTCCCTGTGTCTCTCTCGATCACTGTCTCTCTCTCGGTCCCTGTGTCTCTCTCGGTCCCTGTGTCTCTCTCGGTCCCTGAGTCTCTCTCTTGGTCCCTGTGTCTCACTCGGTCCCTGTGTCTCTCACTCGGTCCCTGTGTCTCTCTCGGTCCCTGTGTCTCACTCGGTCCCTGTCTCTCTCTCTGTTTCAGTGTCTCTGTCGGTCCCTGTGACTCTCTCTGGGTCCCTGTGTCTCACTCGGTCCCTGTCACTCTCTCGGTCCCTGTGTCTCACTCGGTCCCTGTGTCTCTTTCTCTGTCCCTGTGTCTCTCTCTCGGCCCTGTCTCTCTCTCTCGGTCACTACGATTCTCTCGGTCCCTGTGTCTCTCTCTCGGTCCCTGTGTCTCTCACTCGGTCCATGTGTCTCTCACTCGGTACCTGTCTCTGTCTCGGTCCCTCTGTCTGTCTCTTGCTCCCTGTGTCTTTCTCGGTCCCTGTGTCTCACTCGGTCCCTGTGTCTCCCCCGGTGCCTGTCTCTCACTCTCTCAGTCCCTGTATCTCTCTCTCTGTCCCGGTGTCTCTCTCTCGGTCCCTGTGTCTCACTCGGTCCCTGTGTCTCTCTCCCTTGGTCCCTGTGTCTCTCTCGGTCCCGGTGTCTCTCTCACCCCTGTGTCTCTCTCGGTCCTGGTGTCTCTCTTGCTCCCTGTGTCTCTCTCTCAGTCCCTGTGTCTCTCTCTCAGTGCCTGTGACTCTCTCTCAGTCCCAGTGTCGCTCTCCGGGTCCCTGTGTCTCTCTCTCGGTCGCTGTGTCTCACACGGTCCCTGTCACTCTCTCGGTCCCTGTGTCTCACTCGGTCCCTGTGTCTCTCTCCCTCGGTCCCTGTGTCTCTCTCGGTCCCGGTGTCTCTCTCGGTCCCTGTGTCTCAATCGGTCCCTGTGTCTCTCTCGGTCCCTGTATCTCTCTCTCACCCCTGTGTCTCTCTCAGTCCTGGTGTTTCTCTTGGTCCCTGTGTCTCTCTCTCAATCCCTGTGTCTCTCTCTCGGTCCCTATGTCTCTCTCAGTCCCTGTGCCTCTCTCGGTCCCTGTGTCTCTCTCTCGGTCCCTGTGTCTCTCTCTAGGTCCTTGTTTCTCTCTCGGTCCCTGTGTCTCTCTCTCTCGGTCCCTGTGTCTCTCTCTCTTGGTCCCTGTCTCTCTCTCTCGGTCCCTGTGTCTCTCACTTGGTCCCTGTGTCTCTCACTCGGTACCTGTCTCTGTCTCGGTCCCTGTGTCTCTCTCGGTCCCTGTGTCTCTCTCGGTCCCTGTGTCTCACTCGGTCCCTGTGTCTCTCTCGGTCCTTGTGTCTCTCTCTCGGTCTGTGTGTCTTTCTCTTTCAGTCCCTGTGTCTCTCTCGATCACTGTCTCTCTCTCGGTCCCTGTATCTCTCTCGGTCTCTGTGTCTCTCTCGGTCCCTGAGTCACTCTCTCGGTCCCTGTGTCTCACTCGGTCTGTGTGTCTCTCACTCGGTCCCTGTCTCTCTCTCGGTCCCTCTGTCTCACTCGGTCCCTGTCTCTCTCTCTCTGTTTCAGTGTCTCTGTCGGTCCCTGTGACTCTCTCTGGGTCCCTGTGTCTCACTCGGTCCCTGTCACTCTCTCGGTCCCTGTGTCTCACTCGGTCCCTGTGTCACTTTCTCGGTCCCTGTGTCTCTCTCTCGGCCCCTGTGTCTCTCACTCGGTCCATGTGTCTCTCTCGGTCCCTGTGTCTCACTCCGTCCCTGTGTCTCTCTCCCTTGGTCCCTATGTCTCTCTCGGTCCTGGTGTCTCTCTTGGTCCCTGTGCCTCTCTCTCAGTCCCTGTGTCTCTCTCTCAGTCCCTGTGTCTCTCTCTCAGTGCCTGTGTCTCTCTCTCTGTCCCTGTGTCGCTCTCTGGGTCCCTGTGTCTCTCTCTCGGTCGCTGTGTCTCACTCGGTCCCTGTGTCTCTCTCCTTCGGTCCCTGTGTCTCTCTCGGTCCCGGTGTCTCTCTCGGTCCCTGTGTCTCTCTCTCTGTCCCGGTGTCTCTCTCTGGGTCCCTATCTCTCTCTCTGTCCCGGTGTCTCTCTCTCGGTCACTGTGTCTCTCTCTCGGTCCCTGTGTCTCTCTCAGTGGCTGTGTCTCTCTCGGTCCCTGTGTCTCTCTCTCGGTCCCTGTGTCTCTCTCTCGGTCCCTGTGTCTCTCTCGGTCCCTGTGACTCGCTCAGTCCCTGTGTCTCTCACTCGGTCCCTGTGTCTCTCTCTCGGTCCCTGTGTCTCTCTCGGTCCCTGTGTCTCTCTCCTTCGGTCCCTGTGTCTCTCTCGGTCCCGGTGTCTCTCTCGGTCCCTGTGTCTCTCTCTCTGTCCCGGTGTCTCTCTCTCGGTCCCTATCTCTCTCTCGGTCCCTGTGACTCTCTCTGGGTCCCTGTGTCTCACTCGGTCCCTGTCACTCTCTCGGTCCCTGTGTCTCTCTCCTTCGGTCCCTGTGTCTCTCTCGGTCCCTGTGTCTCTCTCCTTCGGTCCCTGTGTCTCTCTCGGTCCCGGTGTCTCTCTCGGTCCCTGTGTCTCTCTCTCTGTCCCGGTGTCTCTCTCTCGGTCACTGTGTCTCTCTCTCAGTCCCTGTGTCTCTCTCTCGGTGCCTGTGTCTCTCTCTCGGTCCCTGTGTCTCTCTCAGTCCCTGTGTCTCTCTCGGTCCCTGTGTCTCTCTCTCGGCCCCTGTGTCTCTCTCTCGGTCCCTGTGTCTCTCTCGGTCCCTGTGACTCGCTCAGTCCCTGTGTCTCTCACTCGGTCCCTGTGTCTCTCTCTCGGTCCCTGTGTCTCTCTCCCCCGGTCCCTGTTTCTCTCTCGGTCCCTGTGTCTCCCTCTCTCGGTCCCTGTGTCTCTCTCGGACGGGACGCTGTGTCTCACTCGGTCCCTGTGTCTCGCTCGGTCCCTGTGTCTCCCTCTCACCCTTGTGTCTCACTCGGTCCCTGTGTCTCTCACGGTCCTTGTGTCTCTCTCTCGGTCTGTGTGTCTCTCTCTTTCAGTCCCTGTGTCTCTCTCGATCACTGTCTCTCTCTCGGTCCCTGTGTCTCTCTCGGTCCCTGTGTCTCTCTCGGTCCCTGAGTCTCTCTCTCGGTCCCTGTGTCTCACTCGGTCCCTGTGTCTCTCACTCGGTCCCTGTCTCTCTCTCGGTCCCTCTGTCTCACTCGGTCCCTGTCTCTCTCTCTGTTTCAGTGTCTCTGTCGGTCCTTGTGACTCTCTCTGGGTCCCTGTGTCTCACTCGGTCCCTGTCACTCTCTCGGTCCCTGTGTCTCACTCGGTCCCTGAGTCTCTTTCTCGGTCCCTGTGTCTCTCTCTCGGCCCTGTCTCTCTCTCTCGGTCACTGTGTCTCTCACTCGGTCCATGTGTCTCTCACTCGGTACCTGTCTCTGTCTCGGTCCCTGTGTCTGTCTCTTGCTCCCTGTGTCTTTCTCGGTCCCTGTCTCTCTCTCTGGGTCCCTGTGTCTCACTCGGTCCCTGTCACTCTCTCGGTCCCTGTGTCTCACTCGGTCCCTGTCTCTCTCTCTCTGTCCCGGTGTCTCTCTCTCGGTCACTGTGTCTCTCTCTCGGTCCCTGTGACTCTCTCGGTCCCTGTGTCTCTCGCTAGGTCCTTGTGTCTCTCTCGGTGCCTGTGTCTCTCTCTGGGTCCCTGTGTCTCTCTCGATCCCTGTGTCTCACTGTGGGTCCCTGTGTCTCTCACTCGGTCCCTGTGTCTCACTCCGTCCCTGTGTCTCTCTCCCTTGGTCCCTATGTCTCTCTCGGTCCTGGTGTCTCTCTTGGTCCCTGTGTCTCTCTCTCAGTCCCTGTGCCTCTCTCTCAGTCCCTGTGTCGCTCTCTGGGTCCCTGTGTCTCTCTCTCGGTCGCTGTGTCTCACACGGTCCCTGTCACTCTCTCGGTCCCTGTGTCTCACTCGGTGCCTGTGTCTCTCTCCCTCGGTCCCTGTGTCTCTCTCGGTCCCGGTGTCTCTCTCGGTCCCTGTGTCTCACTCGGTCCCTGTGTCTCTCTCGGTCCCTGTATCTCTCTCTCATCCCTGTGTCTCTCTCGGTCCTGGTGTTTCTCTTGGTCCCTGTGTCTCTCTCGGTCCTGGTGTCTCTCTCACCCCTGTGTCTCTCTCGGTCCTGGTGTCTCTCTCGGTCCCTGTGTCTCTCTCTCGGTCCCTGTGTCTCTCTTTCTCGGTCCCTGTGTCTCTCTCGGTCCCTGTGTCTCACTCTCGGTCCCTGTGTCTCTCACTCGGTCCCTGTGTCTCTCTCTCGGTCCCTGTGTCTCTCTTCCCATGTCCCAGTTTCTCTCTCGGTCCCTGTGTCTCTCTTCCCATGTCCCAGTTTCTCTCTCGGTCCCTGTGTCTCTCTCTCTCGGTCCCTGTGTCTCTCTCGGACGCTATGTCTCACTCGGACCCTGTGTCTCGATCGGTCCCTGTGTCTCCCTCTCACCCCTGTGTCTCACTCGGTCCCTGTGTCTCTCTCGGTCCTTGTGTCTCCCTCTCGGTCCCTGTGTCTCTCTCTCTCAGTCCCTGTGTCTCTCTCGGTCACTGTCTCTCTCTCGGTCCCTGTGTCTCTCTCGGTCCCTGTGTCTCTCTCGGTCCCTGAGTCTCTCTCTCGGTCCCTGTGTCTCACTCGGTCTGTGTGTCTCTCACTCGGTCCCTGTCTCTCTCTCGGTCCCTCTGTCTCACTCGGTCCCTGTCTCTCTCTCTCTGTTTCAGTGTCTCTGTCGGTCCCTGTGACTCTCTCTGGGTCCCTGTGTCTCACTCGGTCCCTGTGACTCTTTCTCGGTCCCTGTGTCTCTCTCTCGGCCCCTGTGTCTCTCACTCGGTCCATGTGTCTCTCTCGGTCCCTGTGTCTCACTCCGTCCCTGTGTCTCTCTCCCTTGGTCCCTATGTCTCTCTCGGTCCTGGTGTCTCTCTTGGTCCCTGTGCCTCTCTCTCAGTCCCTGTGTCTCTCTCTCAGTCCCTGTGTCTCTCTCTCAGTGCCTGTGTCTCTCTCTCAGTCCCTGTGTCGCTCTCTGGGTCCCTGTGTCTCTCTCTCGGTCGCTGTGTCTCACTCGGTCCCTGTGTCTCTCTCCTTCGGTCCCTGTGTCTCTCTCGGTCCCGGTGTCTCTCTCGGTCCCTGTGTCTCTCTCTCTGTCCCGGTGTCTCTCTCTGGGTCCCTATCTCTCTCTCTGTCCCGGTGTCTCTCTCTCGGTCACTGTGTCTCTCTCTCGGTCCCTGTGTCTCTCTCAGTGGCTGTGTCTCTCTCGGTCCCTGTGTCTCTCTCTCGGTCCCTGTGTCTCTCTCTCGGTCCCTGTGTCTCTCTCGGTCCCTGTGACTCGCTCAGTCCCTGTGTCTCTCACTCGGTCCCTGTGTCTCTCTCTCGGTCCCTGTGTCTCTCTCGGTCCCTGTGTCTCTCTCCTTCGGTCCCTGTGTCTCTCTCGGTCCCGGTGTCTCTCTCGGTCCCTGTGTCTCTCTCTCTGTCCCGGTGTCTCTCTCTCGGTCCCTATCTCTCTCTCGGTCCCTGTGACTCTCTCTGGGTCCCTGTGTCTCACTCGGTCCCTGTCACTCTCTCGGTCCCTGTGTCTCTCTCCTTCGGTCCCTGTGTCTCTCTCGGTCCCTGTGTCTCTCTCTCGGTCCCTGTGTGTCTCTCGGTCCCTGTGTCTCTCTCCTTCGGTCCCTGTGTCTCTCTCGGTCCCGGTGTCTCTCTCGGTCCCTGTGTCTCTCTCTCTGTCCCGGTGTCTCTCTCTCGGTCACTGTGTCTCTCTCTCAGTCCCTGTGTCTCTCTCTCGGTGCCTGTGTCTCTCTCTCGGTCCCTGTGTCTCTCTCAGTCCCTGTGTCTCTCTCGGTCCCTGTGTCTCTCTCTCGGCCCCTGTGTCTCTCTCTCGGTCCCTGTGTCTCTCTCGGTCCCTGTGACTCGCTCAGTCCCTGTGTCTCTCACTCGGTCCCTGTGTCTCTCTCTCGGTCCCTGTGTCTCTCTCCCCCGGTCCCTGTTTCTCTCTCGGTCCCTGTGTCTCCCTCTCTCGGTCCCTGTGTCTCTCTCGGACGCTGTGTCTCACTCGGTCCCTGTGTCTCGCTCGGTCCCTGTGTCTCCCTCTCACCCCTGTGTCTCACTCGGTCCCTGTGTCTCTCACGGTCCTTGTGTCTCTCTCTCGGTCTGTGTGTCTCTCTCTTTCAGTCCCTGTGTCTCTCTCGATCACTGTCTCTCTCTCGGTCCCTGTGTCTCTCTCGGTCCCTGTGTCTCTCTCGGTCCCTGAGTCTCTCTCTCGGTCCCTGTGTCTCACTCGGTCCCTGTGTCTCTCACTCGGTCCCTGTCTCTCTCTCGGTCCCTCTGTCTCACTCGGTCCCTGTCTCTCTCTCTGTTTCAGTGTCTCTGTCGGTCCTTGTGACTCTCTCTGGGTCCCTGTGTCTCACTCGGTCCCTGTCACTCTCTCGGTCCCTGTGTCTCACTCGGTCCCTGAGTCTCTTTCTCGGTCCCTGTGTCTCTCTCTCGGCCCTGTCTCTCTCTCTCGGTCACTGTGTCTCTCACTCGGTCCATGTGTCTCTCACTCGGTACCTGTCTCTGTCTCGGTCCCTGTGTCTGTCTCTTGCTCCCTGTGTCTTTCTCGGTCCCTGTCTCTCTCTCTGGGTCCCTGTGTCTCACTCGGTCCCTGTCACTCTCTCGGTCCCTGTGTCTCACTCGGTCCCTGTCTCTCTCTCTCTGTCCCGGTGTCTCTCTCTCGGTCACTGTGTCTCTCTCTCGGTCCCTGTGACTCTCTCGGTCCCTGTGTCTCTCGCTAGGTCCTTGTGTCTCTCTCGATCCCTGTGTCTCACTGTGGGTCCCTGTGTCTCTCTCGGTCCCTGTGTCTCACTCCGTCCCTGTGTCTCTCTCCCTTGGTCCCTATGTCTCTCTCGGTCCTGGTGTCTCTCTTGGTCCCTGTGTCTCTCTCTCAGTCCCTGTGCCTCTCTCTCAGTCCCTGTGTCGCTCTCTGGGTCCCTGTGTCTCTCTCTCGGTCGCTGTGTCTCACACGGTCCCTGTCACTCTCTCGGTCCCTGTGTCTCACTCGGTGCCTGTGTCTCTCTCCCTCGGTCCCTGTGTCTCTCTCGGTCCCGGTGTCTCTCTCGGTCCCTGTGTCTCACTCGGTCCCTGTGTATCTCTCGGTCCTGGTGTTTCTCTTGGTCCCTGTGTCTCTCTCGGTCCTGGTGTCTCTCTCACCACTGTGTCTCTCTCGGTCCTGGTGTCTCTCTCGGTCCCTGTGTCTCTCTCTCGGTCCCTGTGTCTCTCTCGGTCCCTGTGTCTCACTCTCGGTCCCTGTGTCTCTCACTCGGTCCCTGTGTCTCTCTCTCGGTCCCTGTGTCTCTCTTCCCATGTCCCAGTTTCTCTCTCGGTCCCTGTGTCTCTCTTCCCATGTCCCAGTTTCTCTCTCGGTCCCTGTGTCTCTCTCTCTCGGTCCCTGTGTCTCTCTCGGACGCTATGTCTCACTCGGACCCTGTGTCTCGATCGGTCCCTGTGTCTCCCTCTCACCCCTGTGTCTCACTCGGTCCCTGTGTCTCTCTCGGTCCTTGTGTCTCCCTCTCGGTCCCTGTGTCTCTCTCTCTCAGTCCCTGTGTCTCTCTCGGTCACTGTCTCTCTCTCGGTCCCTGTGTCTCTCTCGGTCCCTGTGTCTCTCTTGTTCCCTGTGTCTCTCTCTCGGTCCCTATGTCTCATTCCGTCCCTGTGTCTCTCTCTCTCGGACCCTGTCTCTCTCCCTCGGTCCCTGTGTCTCACTCGGTCCCTGTGTCTCACTCGGTCCCTGTATCTCTCTCTCTCAGTCCCTGTGTCTCTCTCGGTCCCTGTGTCTCTCTCGGTCCCTGTATCTCTCTCTCAGTCCCTGTGTCTCTCTCTCGGTGCCTGTGTCTCTCTCTCGGTCCCTCTGTCTCTCTCTCCCAGTCCCTATGTCTCACTCGGTCCCTGTGTCTCTCTCGGTCTCTGTGTCTCACTCGGTCACTCTGTCTCTCTCGGTCCCTGTGTCTCTCTCTCGCTCCCTGTCTTTCTCTCACGGACGATTGTGTCTCTCTCTCGGTCCCTATGTCTCACTCGGTCCCTGTGTCTCTCACTCGGTCCCTGTGTCTCTATCTCGGTCCCTGTGTCTCTCTCGGTCCCTGTGTCTCACTCGGTCCCTATGTCTCTCTCTCTCTGTCCCGGTGTCTCTCTCTCTCGGTCACTGTGTCTCTCTCTCGATCCCTGTGTCTCTCTTGGTCCCTGTGTCTCTCTCGGTCCCTGTAACTATCTCTCACCCCGTGTCTCTCTCGGTCCTGGTGTCTCTCTTTGTCCCTGTGTCTCTCTCTCGGTCCCTGTGTCTCTCTCTTGCTCCTGTGTCTTTCTCGGTCCCTGTGTCTCTCTCGGTCCCTGTGTCTCTCTCGGTCCCTGTGTCTCTCTCTCGGTCCCTGTGTCTCTCTCGGTCCCTGTGTCCCTCTCTCGGTCCCTGTGTCTCTCTCGGTCCCTGTGACTCGCTCAGTCCCTGTGTCTCTCACTCGGTCCCTGTCTCTCTCCCCCGGTCCCTGTTTCTCTCTCGGTCCCTGTGTCTCCCTCTCTCGGTCCCTGAGTCTCTCTCGGACGCTGTGTTTCACTCGGTCCCTGTGTCTCGCTCGGTCCCAGTGTCTCCCTCTCACCCCTGTGTCTCACTCGGTCCCTGTGTCTCTCTCGGTCCTTGTGTCTCTCTCTCGGTCCATGTGTCTCTCTCTCTCAGTCCCTGTGTCTCTCTCGGTCACTGTCTCTCTCTCCGTCCCTGTGTCTCTCTCGATCCCTGTGTCTCTCTCGGTCCCTGTGTCTCACTCGGTCCCTGTGTCTCTCTCGGTCCGTGTGTCTCTCTCTCGGTCTGTGTGTCTCTCTCTTTCAGTCCCTGTGTCTCTCTCGATCACTGTCTCTCTCTCGGTCCCTGTGTCTCTCTCGGTCCCTGTGTCTCTCTTGGTCCCTGAGTCTCTCTCTCGGTCCCTGTGTCTCACTCGGTCCCTGTGTCTCTCACTCGGTCCCTGTCTCTCTCTCGGTCCCTGTGTCTCACTCGGTCACTCTGTCTCTCTCGGTCCCTGTGTCTCTCTCGGTCCCTTTGTCTCTCTCAGTCCCTGTGTCTCTCTCGGTCACTGTCTCTCTCTCTCGGTCCCTGTGTCTCTCTCGGTCCCTGTGTCTCACTCGGTCCCCATGTCTCTCACTCGGTCCCTGTCTCTCTCTTGGTCCCTGTGTCTCACTCGGTCCCTGTCTCTCTCTCTCAGATTCAGTGTCTCTGTCGGTCCCTGTGTCTCTCTCGGTCCCTGTGTCTCTCTCTCGGTCCCTGTGTCTCTCTCTCGGTCCCTATCTCTCTCTCTGTTCCGGTGTCTCTCTCTCGGTCACTGTGTCTCTGTCTCAGTCCCTGTGTCTCTGTCGGTCCCTGTGTCTCTCTCTCGGTCCCTGTGTCTCTCTCTCGGTCCCTGTGTCTCTCTCGGTCCCTGTGACTCGCTCAGTCCCTGTGTCTCTCACTCGGTCCCTGTGTCTCTCTCTCGGTCCCTGTGTCTCTCTCTCGGTCCCTGTGACTCGCTCAGTCCCTGTGTCTCTCACTCGGTCCCTATGTCTCTTTCTCGGTCCCTGTTTCTCTCTCGGTCCCTGTGTCTCCCTCTCTCGGTCCCTGTGTCTCTCTCGGACGCTGTGTCTCACTCGGTCCCTGTGTCTCGCTCGGTCCCTGTGTCTCCCTCTCACCCCTGTGTCTCACTCGGTCCCTGTGTCTCTCTCGGTCCTTGTGTCTCTCTCTCGGTCCATGTGTCTCTCTCTCTCAGTCCCTGTGTCTCTCTCGGTCACGGTCTCTCTCTCCGTCCCTCTGTCTCTCTCAGTCCCTGTGTCTCTTTCTCGGTCCCTGTCTCTCTCTCTCGGCCCTGTCTCTCTCTCTCCGTCCCTGTGTCTCTCACTCGTTCCATGTGTCTCTCACTCGGTACCTGTCTCTGTCTCAGTCCCTGTGTCTCTCACTCGGTCCCTGTGTCTCTCACTCGGTACCTGTCTCTGTCTCGGTCCCTGTGTCTGTCTCTTGCTCCCTGTGTCTTTCTCGGTCCCGGTGTCTCACTCAGTCCCTGTGTCTCCCCGGGTGCCTGTCTCTCACTCTCTCAGTCCCTGTATCTCTCTCTCTGTCGCGGTGTCTCTCTCTCGGTCACTGTGTCTCTCTCTCGGTCCCTGTGACTCTCTCGGTCCCTGTGTCTCTCTCTAGGTCCTTGTGTCTCTCTCGGTCCCTGTGTCTATCTCGGGGTCCCTGTGTCTCTCTCGGTCCCGGTGTCTCTCTCACCCCTGTGTCTCTCTCGGTCATGGTGTCTCTCTTCGTCCCTGTGTCTCTCTCTCAGTCCCTGTGTCTCTCTCTCAGTCCCTGTGTCTCTCTCTCAGTGCCTGAGTCTCTCTCTCGGTCCCTGTGACTCTCTCAGTCCCTGTGTCGCTCTCTGGGTCCCTGTGTCTCTCTCTCGGTCGCTGTGTCTCACTCGGTCCCTGTCACTCTCTCGGTCCCTGTGTCTCATTCGGTCCCTGTGTCTCTCTCTCTCGGACCCTGTCTCTCTCCCTCGGTCCCTGTGTCTCACTCGGTCCCTGTGTCTCTCTCCCTTGGTCCCTGTGTCTCTCTCGGTCCCTGTGTCTCTCTCGGTCCCTGTGTCTCTCTCGGTCCCTGTATCTCACTCTCAGTCCCTGTGTCTCTCTCTCGGTGCCTGTGTCTCTCTCTCGGTCCCTGTGTCTCTCTCCCTCGGTCCCTGTGTCTCTCTCGGTCCCGGTGTCTCTCTCGGTCCCTGTGTCTCACTCGTTCCCTGTGTCTCTCTCGGTCCCTGTATCTCTCTCTCACCCCTGTGTCTCTCTCGGTCCTGGTGTCTCTCTTGGTCCCTGTGTCACTCTCTCAGTCCCTGTGTCTCTCTCTCGGTCCCTGTGTCTCTCTCAGTCCCTGTGTCTCTCTCGGTCCCTGTGTCTCTCTCTCGGTCCCTGTGTCTCTCTGTCTCGGTCCCTGTGTCTCTCTCGGTCCCTGTGACTCGCTCAGTCCCTGTGTCTCTCACTCGGTCCCTGCGTCTCTCTCTCGGTCCCTGTGTCTCTCTCCCCATGTCCCAGTTTCTCTCTCGGTCCCTGTGTCTCTCTCTCTCGTTCCCTGTGTCTCTCTCGGACGCTGTGTCTCACTCGGTCCCTGTGTATCGCTCGGTCCCTGTGTCTCCCTCTCACCCCTGTGTCTCACTCGGTCCCTGTGTCTCTCTCGGTCCTTGTGTCTCTCTCTCGGTCCCTGTGTCTCTCTCTCTCAGTCCCTGTGTCTCTCTCGGTCACTGTCTCTCTCTCGGTCCCCGTGTCTCACTCGGTCCATGTCTCTCTCTCTATATCAGTGTCTCTGTCGGTCCCTGTGACTCTCTCGGTCCCTGTGTCTCTCTCTAGGTCCTTGTGTCTCTCTCGGTCCCTGTGTCTCTCTCTGGGTCCCTGTGTCTCACTCGGTCCCTGTCACTCTCTCGGTCCCTGTGTCTCACTCGGTCCCTGTGTCTCTCACTCGGTCCCTGAGTCTCTCACTCGGTCCCTGTGTCTCTTTCTCGGTCCCTGTGTCTCTCTGTCTCGGTCCCTGTGTCTGTCTCTTGCTCCCTGTATCTTTCTCGGTCCCTGTGTCTCTCTCTCAGTCCCTGTGCCTCTCTCTCAGTCCCTGTGTCGCTCTCTGGGTCCCTGTGTCTCTCTCTCGGTCGCTGTGTCTCACACGGTCCCTGTCACTCTCTCGGTCCCTGTGTCTCACTCGGTGCCTGTGTCTCTCTCCCTCGGTCCCTGTGTCTCTCTCGGTCCCGGTGTCTCTCTCGGTCCCTGTGTCTCACTCGGTCCCTGTGTCTCTCTCGGTCCCTGTATCTCTCTCTCATCCCTGTGTCTCTCTCGGTCCTGGTGTTTCTCTTGGTCCCTGTGTCTCTCTCGGTCCTGGTGTCTCTCTCACCCCTGTGTCTCTCTCGGTCCTGGTGTCTCTCTCGGTCCCTGTGTCTCTCTCTCGGTCCCTGTGTCTCTCTTTCTCGGTCCCTGTGTCTCTCTCAGTCCCTGTGTCTCTCACTCGGTCACTGTGTCTCTCTCTCGGTCCCTGTGTCTCTCTTCCCATGTCCCAGTTTCTCTCTCGGTCCCTGTGTCTCTCTTCCCATGTCCCAGTTTCTCTCTCGGTCCCTGTGTCTCTCTCTCTCGGTCCCTGTGTCTCTCTCTCTCGGTCCCTGTGTCTCTCTCGGACGCTATGTCTCACTCGGACCCTGTGTCTCTCTCGGTCCCTGTGTCTCACTCGGTCCCTGTGTCTCTCTCGGTCCTTGTGTCTCCCTCTCGGTCCCTGTGTCTCTCTCTCTCAGTCCCTGTGTCTCTCTCGGTCACTGTCTCTCTCTCGGTCCCTGTATCTCTCTCGGTCTCTGTGTCTCACTCGGTCACTCTGTCTCTCTCGGTCCCTGTCTCTCACTCGGTCCCTGTGTCTCTATCTCGGTCCCTGTGTCTCTCTCGGTCCCTGTGTCTCACTCGGTCCCTGTGTCTCACTCTCGGTCCCTGTGTCTCTCTCTCGGTCCCTCTATCTCTCTCTCATGCCCCATGTGTCTTTCTCGGTCCCTGTGTCTCACTCGGTCCCTGTGTCTCTCCCGGCCACTGTCTCTCTCTCTCAGTCCCTGTGTCTCTCTCTCTCTGTCCCGGTGTCTCTCTCTCTCGGTCACTGTGTCTCTCTCTCGATCCCTGTGTCTCTCTTGGTCCCTGTGTCTCTCTCGGTCCCTGTAACTATCTCTCACCCCGTGTCTCTCTCGGTCCTGGTGTCTCTCTTTGTCCCTGTGTCTCTCTCTCGGTCCCTGTGTCTCTCTCTTGCTCCTGTGTCTTTCTCGGTCCCTGTGTCTCTCTCGGTCCCTGTGTCTCTCTCGGTCCCTGTGTCTCTCTCTCGGTCCCTGTGTCTCTCTCGGTCCCTGTGTCCCTCTCTCGGTCCCGGTGTCTCTCTCGGTCCCTGTGTCTCTCTCTTGCTCCCTGTGTCTTTCTCCGTCCCTGTGTCTCTCCCGGTCCCTGTCTCTCTCTCTCAGTCCCTGTGTCTCTCTCCCGGTCCCAGTGTCTCTAACTCTGTCCCGGTGTCTCTCCCTCGGTCACTGTGTCTCTCTCTCGGTCCCTGTGTCTCCCTCGGTCCGTGTGTCTCACTCGGTCCCTCTGTCTCTCTCGGTACCTGTATCTCTCTCTCACCCCTGTGTCTCTCTCGGTCCTGGTGTCTCTCTTGGTCCCTGTGTCTCTCTCAGTCCCTGTGTCTCTCTCTCAGTCCCTGTGTCTCTCTCTCGGTTCCTGTTTCTCTCTCTCTGCCCCTGTGTCTCTCTCGGTCCCTGCGTCTCTCTCTCGGTCCGTCTGTCTCCCTCGGTCCGTGTGTCTCACTCGGTCCCTGTGTCTCACTCGGTCCCTATCTCTCTCTCTGTCCCGGTGTCTCTCTCTCGGTCACTGTGTCTCTCTCTCAGTCCCTGTGTCTCTCTCGTTCCCTGTGTCTCTCTCGGTCCCTGTGTTTCTCTCTGGGACTCTGTGTCTCTCTCGGTCCCTGTGACTCGCTCAGTCCCTGTGTCTCACTCGGTCCCTGTGTCTCTCTCGGTCCCTGTCTCTCTCTCTCAGTCCTTGTGTCTCTCACTCAGTACCTGTGTCTCTCTTGTTCCCTGTGTCTCTCTCTCGGTCCCTGTGTCTCATTCGGTCCCTGTGTCTCTCTCTCTCTCGGACCCTGTCTCTCTCCCTCGGTCCCTGTGTCTCACTCGGTCCCTGTGTCTCTCTCCCTCGGTCCCTGTGTCTCTCTCGGTCCCTGTGTCTCTCTCGGTCACTGTGTCTCTCTCGGTCCCTGTATCTCTCTCTCAGTCCCTGTGTCTCTCTCTCAGTGCCTGTGTCTCTCGCTCTCTGCCCCTCTGCCTCTCTCTCCCAGTCCCTGTGTCTCTCTCGGTCACTGTCTCTCTCACTCGGTCCCTGTGTCTCTCTCGGTCCCTGTGTCTCACTCGGTCCCCATGTCTCTCACTCGGTCCCTGTCTCTCTCTTGGTCCCTGTGTCTCACTCGGTCACTCTGTCTCTCTCGGTCCCTGTGTCTCTCTCGGTCCCTTTGTCTCTCTCTCTCAGTCCCTGTGTCTCTCTCGGTCACTGTCTCTCTCTCTCGGTCCCTGTGTCTCTCTCGGTCCCTGTGTCTCACTCGGTCCCCATGTCTCTCACTCGGTCCCTGTCTCTCTCTTGGTCCCTGTGTCTCACTCGGTCCCTGTCTCTCTCTCTCAGATTCAGTGTCTCTGTCGGTCCCTGTGTCTCTGTCGTTCCCTGTGTCTCTCTCTCGGTCCCTGTGTCTCTCTCTCGGTCCCTATCTCTCTCTCTGTTCCGGTGTCTCTCTCTCGGTCACTGTGTCTCTCTCTCAGTCCCTGTGTCTCTGTCGGTCCCTGTGTCTCTCTCTCGGTCCCTGTGTCTCTCTCTCGGTCCCTGTGTCTCTCTCGGTCCCTGTGACTCGCTCAGTCCCTGTGTCTCTCACTCGGTCCCTGTGTCTCTCTCTCGGTCCCTGTGTCTCTCTGTCGGTCCCTGTGTCTCTCTCTCGGTCCCTGTGTCTCTCGGTCCCTGTGACTCGCTCAGTCCCTGTGTCTCTCTTGTTCCCTGTGTCTCTTTCTCGGTCCCTGTTTCTCTCTCGGTCCCTGTGTCTCCCTCTCTCGGTCCCTGTGTCTCTCTCGGACGCTGTGTCTCACTCGGTCCCTGTTTCTCTCTCGGTCCCTGTGTCTCCCTCTCTCGGTCCCTGTGTCTCTCTCGGACGCTGTGTCTCACTCGGTCCCTGAGTCTCACTCGGTCCCTGTGTCTCTCTCGGTCCTTGTGTCTCTCTCTCGGTCCATGTGTCTCTCTCTCTCAGTCCCTGTGTCTCTCTCGGTCACGGTCTCTCTCTCCGTCCCTCTGTCTCTCTCAGTCCCTGTGTCTCTCTCGGTCCCTGTGTCTCACTCGGTCCCTGTGTCTCTCTCGGTCCTTGTGTCTCTCTCTCGGTCTGTGTGTCTCTCTCTTTCAGTCCCTGTGTCTCTCTCTCGGTCTGTGTGTCTCTCTCTTTCAGTCCCTGTGTCTCTCTCAGTCCCTGTGTCTCTCTCGGTCCCTGAGTCTCTCTCTCGGTCCCTGTGTCTCACTCGGTCCCTGTGTCTCTCTCTCGGTCCGTCTGTCTCCCTTGGTCCGTGTGTCTCACTCGGTCCCTGTGTCTCACTCGGTCCCTGTCTCTCTCTCCCAGTCCCTGTGTCTCTCAAACAGTACCTGTGTCTCTCTTGTTCCCTGTGTCTCTCTCTCGGTCCCTGTGTCTCTCTCTCGGTCTCTGTGTCTCTCTCGGTCCCTGTGACACGCTTAGTCCCTGTGTCTCACTCGGTCCCTGTGTCTCTCTCGGTCCCTGTGTCTCTCTCGGTCCTTGTGTCTCTCACTCAGTACCTGTGTCTCTCTTGTTCCCTGTGTCTCTCTCTCGGTCCCTGTGTCTCATTCGGTCCCTGTGTCTCTCTCTCTCAGACCCTGTCTCTCTCCCTCTGTCCCTGTGTCTCACTCGGTCCCTGTGTCTCTCTCTCTCAGACCCTGTCTCTCTCCCTCGGTCCCTGTGTCTCACTCGGTCCCTGTGTCTCTCTCCCTCGGTCCCTGTGTCTCTCTCGGTCCCTGTGCCTCTCTCGGTCCCTGTATCTGTCTCTCAGTCCCTGTGTCTCTCTCTCGGTGCCTGTGTCTCTCTCTCGGTCCCTCTGTCTCTCTCTCCCAGTCCCTGTGTCTCTCTCGGTCACTGTCTCTCTCTCGGTCCCTGTGTCTCTGTCGGTCTCTGTGTCTCACTCGGTCACTCTGTCTCTCTCGGTCCCTGTGTCTCTCTCGGTCCCTGTGTCTCTCTCTCTCAGTCCCTGTGTCTCTCTCGGTCACTGTCTCTCTCTCTCGGTCCCTGTGTCTCTCTCGGTCCCTGTGTCTCACTCGGTCCCCATGTCTCTCACTCGGTCCCTGTCTCTCTCTTGGTCCCTGTGTCTCACTCGGTCTCTGTCTCTCTCTCTCTCAGATTCAGTGTCTCTGTCGGTCCCTGTGTCTCTCTCGGTCCCTGTGTCTCTCTCTCGGTCCCTGTGTCTCTCTCTCGGTCCCTGTGTCTCTCTCGGTCCCTGTGACTCGCTCAGTCCCTGTGTCTCTCACTCGGTCCCTGTGTCTCTCTCTCGGTCCCTGTGTCTCTCTCCCCCGGTCCCTGTTTCTCTCTCAGTCCCTGTGTCTCTCTTGTTCCCTGTGTCTCTCTCTCGGTCCCTGTGTCTCTCTCTGGGACTCTGTGTCTCTCTCCGTCCCTGTGACTCGCTCAGTCACTGTGTCTCACTCGGTCCCTGTGTCTCTCTCGGTCCCTGTGTCTCTCTCAGTCCTTGTGTCTCTCACTCAGTACCTGTGTCTCTCTTGTTCCCTGTGTCTCTCTCTCGGTCCCTGTGTCTCATTCGGTCCCTGTGTCTCTCTCTCTCGGATCCTGTCTCTCTCCCTCGGTCCATGTGTCTCACTCGGTCCCTGTGTCTCTCTCCCTCGGTCCCTGTGTCTCTCTCGGTCCCTGTGTCTCTCTCGGTCACTGTGTCTCTCTCGGTCCCTGTATCTCTCTCTCAGTCCCTGTGTCTCTCTCTCGGTGCCTGTGTCTCTCTCTCGGTCCCTCTGTCTCTCTCTCCCAGTCCCTGTGTCTCTCTCGGTCACTGTCTCTCTCTCTCGGTCCCTGTGTCTCTCTCGGTCCCTGTGTCTCACTCGGACCCCATGTCTCTCACTCGGTCCCTGTCTCTCTCTTGGTCCCTGTGTCTCACTCGGTCACTCTGTCTCTCTCGGTCCCTGTGTCTCTCTCGGTCCCTTTGTCTCTCTCTCTCAGTCCCTGTGTCTCTCTCGGTCACTGTCTCTCTCTCTCGGTCCCTGTGTCTCTTTCGGTCCCTGTGTCTCACTCGGTCCCCATGTCTCTCACTCGGTCCCTGTCTCTCTCTTGGTCCCTGTGTCTCACTCGGTCCCTGTCTCTCTCTCTCAGATTCAGTGTCTCTGTCGGTCCCTGTGTCTCTCTCGCTCCCTGTGTCTCTCTCTCGGTCCCTGTGTCTCTATCTCGGTCCCTATCTCTCTCTCTGTTCCGGTGTCTCTCTCTCGGTCACTGTGTCTCTCTCTCAGTCCCTGTGTCTCTGTCGGTCCCTGTGTCTCTCTTTCGGTCCCTGTGTCTCTCTCTCGGTCCCTGTGTCTCTCTCGGTCCCTGTGACTCGCTCAGTCCCTGTGTCTCTCACTCGGTCCCTGTGTCTCTCTCTCGGTCCCTGTGTCTCTCTCTCGGTACCTGTGACTCGCTCAGTCCCTGTGTCTCTCTTGTTCCCTGTGTCTCTTTCTCGGTCCCTGTTTCTCTCTCGGTCCCTGTGTCTCCCTCTCTCGGTCCCTGTGTCTCTCTCGGACGCTGTGTCTCACTCGGTCCCTGTGTCTCGCTCGGTCCCTGTGTCTCCCTCTCACCTCTGTGTCTCACTCGGTCCCTGTGTCTCTCTCGGTCCTTGTGTCTCTCTCTCGGTCCATGTGTCTCTCTCTCTCAGTCCCTGTGTCTCTCTCGGTCACGGTCTCTCTCTCCGTCCCTCTGTCTCTCTCAGTCCCTGTGTCTCTCTCGGTCCCTGTGTCTCACTCGGTCCCTGTGTCTCTCTCGGTCCTTGTGTCTCTCTCTCGGTCTGTGTGTCTCTCTCTTTCAGTCCCTGTGTCTCTCTCGATCACTGTCTCTCTCTCGGTCCCTGTGTCTCACTCGGTCCCTGTGTCTCTCTCTCGGTCCGTCTGTCTCCCTTGGTCCGTGTGTCTCACTCGGTCCCTGTGTCTCACTCGGTCCCTGTCTCTCTCTCCCAGTCCCTGTGTCTCTCAAACAGTACCTGTGTCTCTCTTGTTCCCTGTGTCTCTCTCTCGGTCCCTGTGTCTCTCTCTCGGTCTCTGTGTCTCTCTCGGTCCCTGTGACTCGCTTAGTCCCTGTGTCTCACTCGGTCCCTGTGTCTCTCTCGGTCCCTGTGTCTCTCTCGGTCCTTGTGTCTCTCACTCAGTACCTGTGTCTCTCTTGTTCCCTGTGTCTCTCTCTCGGTCCCTGTTTCTCATTCGGTCCCTGTGTCTCTCTCTCTCAGACCCTGTCTCTCTCCCTCTGTCCCTGTGTCTCACTCGGTCCCTGTGTCTCTCTCGGTCCCTGTGTCTCTCTCGGTCCCTGTATCTGTCTCTCAGTCCCTGTGTCTCTCTCTCGGTGCCTCTGTCTCTCTCTCGGTCCCTCTGTCTCTCTCTCCCAGTCCCTGTGTCTCTCTCGGTCACTGTCTCTCTCTCGGTCCCTGTGTCTCTGTCGGTCTCTGTGTCTCACTCGGTCACTCTGTCTCTCTCGGTCCCTGTGTCTCTCTCGGTCCCTGTGTCTCTCTCTCTCAGTCCCTGTGTCTCTCTCGGTCACTGTCTCTCTCTCTCGGTCCCTGTGTCTCTCTCGGTCCCTGTGTCTCACTCGGTCCCCATGTCTCTCACTCGGTCCCTGTCTCTCTCTTGGTCCCTGTGTCTCACTCGGTCTCTGTCTCTCTCTCTCTCAGATTCAGTGTCTCTGTCGGTCCCTGTGTCTCTCTCGGTCCCTGTGTCTCTCTCTCGGTCCCTGTGTCTCTCTCTCGGTCCCTGTGTCTCTCTCGGTCCCTGTGACTCGCTCAGTCCCTGTGTCTCTCACTCGGTCCCTGTGTCTCTCTCTCGGTCCCTGTGTCTCTCTCCCCCGGTCCCTGTTTCTCTCTCGGTCCCTGTGTCTCTCTCGGTCCTTGTGTCTCTCACTCAGTACCTGTGTCTCTCTTGTTCCCTGTGTCTCTCTCTCGGACCCTGTCTCTCTCCCTCGGTCCCTGTGTCTCACTCGGTCCATGTGTCTCTCTCCCTCGGTCCCTGTGTCTCTCTCGGTCCCGGTGTCTCTTTCGGTCCCTGTGTCTCCCTCGGTCCCTGTGTCTCACTCGGCCCCTGTGTCTCTCTCGGTCCCTGTATCTCTCTTTCAGTCCCTGTGTCTCTCTCTCGGTGCCTGTGTCTCTCTCTCGGTCCCTCTGTCTCTCTCTCCCAGTCCCTGTGTCTCTCTCGGTCACTGTCTCTCTGTCGGTCCCTGTGTCTCTGTCGGTCTCTGTGTCTCACTCGGTCACTCTGTCTCTCCCGGTCCCTGTGTCTCTCTCGGTCCCTGTGTCTCTCTCTCTCAGTCCCTGTGTCTCTCTCGGTCACTGTCTCTCTCTCTCGGTCCCTGTGTCTCTCTCGGTCCCTGTGTCTCACTCGGTCCCCATGTCTCTCACTCGGTCCCTGACTCTCTCTTGGTCCCTGTGTCTCACTCGGTCCCTGTCTCTCTCTCTCAGATTCAGTGTCTCTGTCGGTCCCTGTGTCTCTCTCTCGGTTCCTGTGTCTCTCTCTCGGTCCCTGTGTCTCTCTCTCGGTCCCTATCTCTCTCTCTGTCCCGGTGTCTCTCTCTCGGTCCCTGTGTCTCTCTCTCAGTCCCTGTGTCTCTCTCGTTCCCTGTGTCTCTCTCTCGGTCCCTGTGTCTCTCTCTCGGTCCCTGTGTCTCTCTCGGTCCCTGTGACTCGCTCAGTCCCTGGGTCTCTCACTCGGCCCCTGTGTCTCTCTCGGTCCCTGTATCTCTCTTTCAGTCCCTGTGTCTCTCTCTCGGTACCTGTGACTCGCTCAGTCCCTGTGTCTCTCTTGTTCCCTGTGTCTCTTTCTCGGTCCCTGTTTCTCTCTCGGTCCCTGTGTCTCCCTCTCTCGGTCCCTGTGTCTCTCTCGGACGCTGTGTCTCACTCGGTCCCTGTGTCTCGCTCGGTCCCTGTGTCTCCCTCTCACCTCTGTGTCTCACTCGGTCCCTGTGTCTCTCTCGGTCCTTGTGTCTCTCTCTCGGTCCATGTGTCTCTCTCTCTCAGTCCCTGTGTCTCTCTCGGTCACGGTCTCTCTCTCCGTCCCTCTGTCTCTCTCAGTCCCTGTGTCTCTCTCGGTCCCTGTGTCTCACTCGGTCCCTGTGTCTCTCTCGGTCCCTGTGTCTCTCTCGGTCACTGTGTCTCTCTCGGTCCCTGTATCTCTCTCTCAGTCCCTGTGTCTCTCTCTCGGTGCCTGTGTCTCTCTCTCGGTCCCTCTGTCTCTCTCTCCCAGTCCCTGTGTCTCTCTCGGTCACTGTCTCTCTCTCTCGGTCCCTGTGTCTCTCTCGGTCCCTGTGTCTCACTCGGTCCCCATGTCTCTCACTCGGTCCCTGTCTCTCTCTTGGTCCCTGTGTCTCACTCGGTCACTCTGTCTCTCTCGGTCCCTGTGTCTCTCTCGGTCCCTTTGTCTCTCTCTCTCAGTCCCTGTGTCTCTCTCGGTCACTGTCTCTCTCTCTCGGTCCCTGTGTCTCTCTCGGTCCCTGTGTCTCACTCGGTCCCCATTTCTCTCACTCGGTCCCTGTCTCTCTCTTGGTCCCTGTGTCTCACTCGGTCCCTGTCTCTCTCTCTCAGATTCAGTGTCTCTGTCGGTCCCTGTGTCTCTCTCGGTCCCTGTGTCTCTCTCTCGGTCCCTGTGTCTCTCTCTCGGTCCCTATCGCTCTCTCTGTTCCGGTGTCTCTCTCTCGGTCACTGTGTCTCTCTCTCAGTCCCTGTGTCTCTGTCGGTCCCTGTGTCTCTCTCTCGGTCCCTGTGTCTCTCTCTCAGTCCCTGTGTCTCTCTCGGTCCCTGTGACTCGCTCAGTCCCTGTGTCTCTCACTCGGTCCCTGTGTCTCTCTCTCGGTCCCTGTGTCTCTCTCTCGGTACCTGTGACTCGCTCAGTCCCTGTGTCTCTCTTGTTCCCTGTGTCTCTTTCTCGGTCCCTGTTTCTCTCTCGGTCCCTGTGTCTCCCTCTCTCGGTCCCTGTGTCTCTCTCGGATGCTGTGTCTCACTCGGTCCCTGTGTCTCGCTCGGTCCCTGTGTCTCCCTCTCACCTCTGTGTCTCACTCGGTCCCTGTGTCTCTCTCGGTCCTTGTGTCTCTCTCTCGGTCCATGTGTCTCTCTCTCTCAGTCCCTGTGTCTCTCTCGGTCACGGTCTCTCTCTCCGTCCCTCTGTCTCTCTCAGTCCCTGTGTCTCTCTCGGTCCCTGTGTCTCACTCGGTCCCTGTGTCTCTCTCGGTCCTTGTGTCTCTCTCTCGGTCTGTGTGTCTCTCTCTTTCAGTCCCTGTGTCTCTCTCGATCACTGTCTCTCTCTCGGTCCCTGTGTCTCACTCGGTCCCTGTGTCTCTCTCTCGGTCCGTCTGTCTCCCTTGGTCCGTGTGTCTCACTCGGTCCCTGTGTCTCACTCGGTCCCTGTCTCTCTCTCCCAGTCCCTGTGTCTCTCAAACAGTACCTGTGTCTCTCTTGTTCCCTGTGTCTCTCTCTCGGTCCCTGTGTCTCTCTCTCGGTCTCTGTGTCTCTCTCGGTCCCTGTGACTCGCTTAGTCCCTGTGTCTCACTCGGTCCCTGTGTCTCTCTCGGTCCCTGTGTCTCTCTCGGTCCTTGTGTCTCTCACTCAGTACCTGTGTCTCTCTTGTTCCCTGTGTCTCTCTCTCGGTCCCTGTTTCTCATTCGGTCCCTGTGTCTCTCTCTCTCAGACCGTGTCTCTCTCCCTCTGTCGCTGTGTCTCACTCGGTCCCTGTGTCTCTCTGCCTCGGTCCCTGTGTCTCTCTCGGTCCCTGTGTCTCTCTCGGTCCCTGTATCTGTCTCTCAGTCCCTGTGTCTCTCTCTCGGTGCCTCTGTCTCCCTCTCGGTCCCTCTGTCTCTCTCTCCCAGTCCCTGTGTCTCTCTCGGTCACTGTCTCTCTCTCGGTCCCTGTGTCTCTGTCGGTCTCTGTGTCTCACTCGGTCACTCTGTCTCTCTCGGTCCCTGTGTCTCTCTCGGTCCCTGTGTCTCTCTCTCTCAGTCCCTGTGTCTCTCTCGGTCACTGTCTCTCTCTCTCGGTCCCTGTGTCTCTCTCGGTCCCTGTGTCTCACTCGGTCCCCATGTCTCTCACTCGGTCCCTGTCTCTCTCTTGGTCCCTGTGTCTCACTCGGTCTCTGTCTCTCTCTCTCTCAGATTCAGTGTCTCTGTCGGTCCCTGTGTCTCTCTCGGTCCCTGTGTCTCTCTCTCGGTCCCTGTGTCTCTCTCTCGGTCCCTGTGTCTCTCTCGGTCCCTGTGACTCGCTCAGTCCCTGTGTCTCTCACTCGGTCCCTGTGTCTCTCTCTCGGTCCCTGTGTCTCTCTCCCCCGGTCCCTGTTTCTCTCTCGGTCCCTGTGTCTCTCTCGGTCCTTGTGTCTCTCACTCAGTACCTGTGTCTCTCTTGTTCCCTGTGTCTCTCTCTCGGTCCCTGTGTCTCATTCGGTCCCTGTGTCTCTCTCTCGGACCCTGTCTCTCTCCCTCGGTCCCTGTGTCTCACTCGGTCCATGTGTCTCTCTCCCTCGGTCCCTGTGTCTCTCTCGGTCCCGGTGTCTCTTTCGGTCCCTGTGTCTCCCTCGGTCCGTGTGTCTCACTCGGCCCCTGTGTCTCTCTCGGTCCCTGTATCTCTCTTTCAGTCCCTGTGTCTCTCTCTCGGTGCCTGTGTCTCTCTCTCGGTCCCTCTGTCTCTCTCTCCCAGTCCCTGTGTCTCTCTCGGTCACTGTCTCTCTCTCGGTCCCTGTGTCTCTGTCGGTCTCTGTGTCTCACTCGGTCACTCTGTCTCTCTCGGTCCCTGTGTCTCTCTCGGTCCCTGTGTCTCTCTCTCTCAGTCCCTGTGTCTCTCTCGGTCACTGTCTCTCTCTCTCGGTCCCTGTGTCTCTCTCGGTCCCTGTGTCTCACTCGGTCCCCATGTCTCTCACTCGGTCCCTGTCTCTCTCTTGGTCCCTGTGTCTCACTCGGTCCCTGTCTCTCTCTCTCAGATTCAGTGTCTCTGTCGGTCCCTGTGTCTCTCTCTCGGTTCCTGTGTCTCTCTCTCGGTCCCTGTGTCTCTCTCTCGGTCCCTATCTCTCTCTCTGTCCCGGTGTCTCTCTCTCGGTCCCTGTGTCTCTCTCTCAGTCCCTGTGTCTCTCTCGTTCCCTGTGTCTCTCGCTCAGTCCCTGGGTCTCTCACTCGGCCCCTGTGTCTCTCTCGGTCCCTGTATCTCTCTTTCAGTCCCTGTGTCTCTCTCTCGGTGCCTGTGTCTCTCTCTCGGTCCCTCTGTCTCTCTCTCCCAGTCCCTGTGTCTCTCTCGGTCACTGTCTCTCTCTCGGTCCCTGTGTCTCTGTCGGTCTCTGTGTCTCACTCGGTCACTCTGTCTCTCTCGGTCCCTGTGTCTCTCTCGGTCCCTGTGTCTCTCTCTCTCAGTCCCTGTGTCTCTCTCGGTCACTGTCTCTCTCTCTCGGTCCCTGTGTCTCTCTCGGTCCCTGTGTCTCACTCGGTCCCCATGTCTCTCACTCGGTCCCTGTCTCTCTCTTGGTCCCTGTGTCTCACTCGGTCCCTGTCTCTCTCTCTCAGATTCAGTGTCTCTGTCGGTCCCTGTGTCTCTCTCTCGGTTCCTGTGTCTCTCTCTCGGTCCCTGTGTCTCTCTCTCAGTCCCTGTGTCTCTCTCGTTCCCTGTGTCTCTCTCTCGGTCCCTGTGTCTCTCTCTCGGTCCCTGTGTCTCTCTCGGTCCCTGTGACTCGCTCAGTCCCTGTGTCTCTCACTCGGTCCCTGTGTCTCTCTCTCGGTCCCTGTGTCTCTCTCTCGGTCCCTCTGGCTCTCTCTCGGTCAGTGTGTCTCACTCGGTCCCGGTGTCTCACTCGGCCCCTGTGTCTCTCTCGGTCCCTGTATCTCTCTCTCAGTCCCTGTGTCTCTCTCTCTCGGTGCCTGTGTCTCTCTCTCGGTTCCTCTGTCTCTCTCTCCCATTCCCTGTGTCTCTCTCAGTCCCTGTGTCTCTCACTCGGCCCCTGTGTCTCTCTCGGTCCCTGTATCTCTCTCTCAGTCCCTGTGTCTCTCTCTCAGTCCCTGTGTCTCTCTCTCGGTGCCTGTGTCTCTCTCTCGGTCCCTCTGTCTCTCTCTCCCAGTCCCTGTGTCTCTCTCGGTCACTCTGTATCTCTCGGTCCCTGTGTCTCTCTCGGGCCCTGTGTCTCTCTCTCTCGGTCCCTGTGTCTCTCTCGGACCCTGTGTCTCACTCGGTCCCCATGTCTCTCACTCGGTCCCTGTCTCTCTCTTGGTCCCTGTGTCTCACTCGGTCCCTGTCTCTCTCTCTCAGATTCAATGTCTCTGTCGGTCCCTGTGTCTCTCTCGGTCCCTGTGTCTCTCTCTCGGTCCCTGTGTCTCTCTCTCGGTCCCTTTCTCTCTCTCTGTCCCGGTGTCTCTCTCTCGGTCACTGTGTCTCTCTCTCAGTCCCTGTGTCTCTCTCGGTCCCTGTGTCTCTCTCTCGGTCCCTGTGTCTCTCTCTCGGTCCCTGTGTCTCTCTCGGTCCCTGTGACTCGCTCAGTCCCTGTGTCTCTCACTCGGTCCCTGTGTCTCTCTCTCGGTCCCTGTGTCTCTCTCCCCCGGTCCCTGTTTCTCTCTCGGTCCCTGTGTCTCCCTCTCTCGGTCCCTGTGTCTCTCTCGGACGCTGTGTCTCACTCGGTCCCTGTGTCTCGCTCGGTCCCTGTGTCTCCCTCTCACCCCTGTGTCTCACTCGGTCCCTGTGTCTCTCTCGGTCCTTGTGTCTCTCTCTCGGTCCATGTGTCTCTCTCTCTCAGTCCCTGTGTCTCTCTCGGTCACTGTCTCTCTCTCCGTCCCTGTGTCTCTCTCAGTCCCTGTGTCTCTCTCGGTCCCTGTGTCTCACTCGGTCCCTGTGTCTCTCTCGGTCCTTGTGTCTCTCTCTCGGTCTTTGTGTCTCTCTCTTTCAGTCCCTGTGTCTCTCTCGATCACTGTCTCTCTCTCGGTCCCTGTGTCTCTCTCGGTCCCTGTGTCTCTCTCGGTCCCTGAGTCTCTCTCTTGGTCCCTGTGTCTCACTCGGTCCCTGTGTCTCTCACTCGGTCCCTGTGTCTCTCTCGGTCCCTGTGTCTCACTCGGTCCCTGTCTCTCTCTCTGTTTCAGTGTCTCTGTCGGTCCCTGTGACTCTCTCTGGGTCCCTGTGTCTCACTCGGTCCCTGTCACTCTCTCGGTCCCTGTGTCTCACTCGGTCCCTGTGTCTCTTTCTCTGTCCCTGTGTCTCTCTCTCTCGGCCCTGTCTCTCTCTCTCGGTCACTACGATTCTCTCGGTCCCTGTGTCTCTCTCTCGGTCCCTGTGTCTCTCACTCGGTCCATGTGTCTCTCACTCGGTACCTGTCTCTGTCTCGGTCCCTCTGTCTGTCTCTTGCTCCCTGTGTCTTTCTCGGTCCCTGTGTCTCACTCGGTCCCTGTGTCTCCCCCGGTGCCTGTCTCTCACTCTCTCAGTCCCTGTATCTCTCTCTCTGTCCCGGTGTCTCTCTCTCGGTCCCTGTGTCTCACTCGGTCCCTGTGTCTCTCTCCCTTGGTCCCTGTGTCTCTCTCGGTCCCGGTGTCTCTCTCACCCCTGTGTCTCTCTCGGTCCTGGTGTCTCTCTTGCTCCCTGTGTCTCTCTCTCAGTCCCTCTGTCTCTCTCTCAGTGCCTGTGACTCTCTCTCAGTCCCAGTGTCGCTCTCCGGGTCCCTGTGTCTCTCTCTCGGTCGCTGTGTCTCACACGGTCCCTGTCACTCTCTCGGTCCCTGTGTCTCACTCGGTCCCTGTGTCTCTCTCCCTCGGTCCCTGTGTCTCTCTCGGTCCCGGTGTCTCAATCGGTCCCTGTGTCTCTCTCGGTCCCTGTATCTCTCTCTCACCCCTGTGTCTCTCTCAGTCCTGGTGTTTCTCTTGGTCCCTGTGTCTCTCTCTCAATCCCTGTGTCTCTCTCTCGGTCCCTATGTCTCTCTCAGTCCCTGTGCCTCTCTCGGTCCCTGTGTCTCTCTCTCGGTCCCTGTGTCTCTCTCTAGGTCCTTGTTTCTCTCTCGGTCCCTGTGTCTCTCTCTCTCGGTCCCTGTGTCTCTCTCTCTTGGTCCCTGTCTCTCTCTCTCGGTCCCTGTGTCTCTCACTTGGTCCCTGTGTCTCTCACTCGGTACCTGTCTCTGTCTCGGTCCCTGTGTCTCTCTCGGTCCCTGTGTCTCTCTCGGTCCCTGTGTCTCACTCGGTCCCTGTGTCTCTCTCGGTCCTTGTGTCTCTCTCTCGGTCTGTGTGTCTTTCTCTTTCAGTCCCTGTGTCTCTCTCGATCACTGTCTCTCTCTCGGTCCCTGTATCTCTCTCGGTCTCTGTGTCTCTCTCGGTCCCTGAGTCACTCTCTCGGTCCCTGTGTCTCACTCGGTCTGTGTGTCTCTCACTCGGTCCCTGTCTCTCTCTCGGTCCCTCTGTCTCACTCGGTCCCTGTCTCTCTCTCTCTGTTTCAGTGTCTCTGTCGGTCCCTGTGACTCTCTCTGGGTCCCTGTGTCTCACTCGGTCCCTGTCACTCTCTCGGTCCCTGTGTCTCACTCGGTCCCTGTGTCTCTTTCTCGGTCCCTGTGTCTCTCTCTCGGCCCCTGTGACTCTCACTCGGTCCATGTGTCTCTCTCGGTCCCTGTGTCTCACTCCGTCCCTGTGTCTCTCTCCCTTGGTCCCTATGTCTCTCTCGGTCCTGGTGTCTCTCTTGGTCCCTGTGCCTCTCTCTCAGTCCCTGTGTCTCTCTCTCAGTCCCTGTGTCTCTCTCTCAGTGCCTGTGTCTCTCTCTCAGTCCCTGTGTCGCTCTCTGGGTCCCTGTGTCTCTCTCTCGGTCGCTGTGTCTCACTCGGTCCCTGTGTCTCTCTCCTTCGGTCCCTGTGTCTCTCTCGGTCCCGGTGTCTCTCTCGGTCCCTGTGTCTCTCTCTCTGTCCCGGTGTCTCTCTCTGGGTCCCTATCTCTCTCTCTGTCCCGGTGTCTCTCTCTCGGTCACTGTGTCTCTCTCTCGGTCCCTGTGTCTCTCTCAGTGGCTGTGTCTCTCTCGGTCCCTGTGTCTCTCTCTCGGTCCCTGTGTCTCTCTCTCGGTCCCTGTGTCTCTCTCGGTCCCTGTGACTCGCTCAGTCCCTGTGTCTCTCACTCGGTCCCTGTGTCTCTCTCTCGGTCCCTGTGTCTCTCTCGGTCCCTGTGTCTCTCTCCTTCGGTCCCTGTGTCTCTCTCGGTCCCGGTGTCTCTCTCGGTCCCTGTGTCTCTCTCTCTGTCCCGGTGTCTCTCTCTCGGTCCCTATCTCTCTCTCGGTCCCTGTGACTCTCTCTGGGTCCCTGTGTCTCACTCGGTCCCTGTCACTCTCTCGGTCCCTGTGTCTCTCTCCTTCGGTCCCTGTGTCTCTCTCGGTCCCTGTGTCTCTCTCCTTCGGTCCCTGTGTCTCTCTCGGTCCCGGTGTCTCTCTCGGTCCCTGTGTCTCTCTCTCTGTCCCGGTGTCTCTCTCTCGGTCACTGTGTCTCTCTCTCAGTCCCTGTGTCTCTCTCTCGGTGCCTGTGTCTCTCTCTCGGTCCCTGTGTCTCTCTCAGTCCCTGTGTCTCTCTCGGTCCCTGTGTCTCTCTCTCGGCCCCTGTGTCTCTCTCTCGGTCCCTGTGTCTCTCTCGGTCCCTGTGACTCGCTCAGTCCCTGTGTCTCTCACTCGGTCCCTGTGTCTCTCTCTCGGTCCCTGTGTCTCTCTCCCCCGGTCCCTGTTTCTCTCTCGGTCCCTGTGTCTCCCTCTCTCGGTCCCTGTGTCTCTCTCGGACGGGACGCTGTGTCTCACTCGGTCCCTGTGTCTCGCTCGGTCCCTGTGTCTCCCTCTCACCCTTGTGTCTCACTCGGTCCCTGTGTCTCTCACGGTCCTTGTGTCTCTCTCTCGGTCTGTGTGTCTCTCTCTTTCAGTCCCTGTGTCTCTCTCGATCACTGTCTCTCTCTCGGTCCCTGTGTCTCTCTCGGTCCCTGTGTCTCTCTCGGTCCCTGAGTCTCTCTCTCGGTCCCTGTGTCTCACTCGGTCCCTGTGTCTCTCACTCGGTCCCTGTCTCTCTCTCGGTCCCTCTGTCTCACTCGGTCCCTGTCTCTCTCTCTGTTTCAGTGTCTCTGTCGGTCCTTGTGACTCTCTCTGGGTCCCTGTGTCTCACTCGGTCCCTGTCACTCTCTCGGTCCCTGTGTCTCACTCGGTCCCTGAGTCTCTTTCTCGGTCCCTGTGTCTCTCTCTCGGTCCATGTGTCTCTCACTCGGTACCTGTCTCTGTCTCGGTCCCTGTGTCTGTCTCTTGCTCCCTGTGTCTTTCTCGGTCCCTGTCTCTCTCTCTGGGTCCCTGTGTCTCACTCGGTCCCTGTCACTCTCTCGGTCCCTGTGTCTCACTCGGTCCCTGTCTCTCTCTCTCTGTCCCGGTGTCTCTCTCTCGGTCACTGTGTCTCTCTCTCGGTCCCTGTGACTCTCTCGGTCCCTGTGTCTCTCGCTAGGTCCTTGTGTCTCTCTCGGTGCCTGTGTCTCTCTCTGGGTCCCTGTGTCTCTCTCGATCCCTGTGTCTCACTGTGGGTCCCTGTGTCTCTCACTCGGTCCCTGTGTCTCACTCCGTCCCTGTGTCTCTCTCCCTTGGTCCCTATGTCTCTCTCGGTCCTGGTGTCTCTCTTGGTCCCTGTGTCTCTCTCTCAGTCCCTGTGCCTCTCTCTCAGTCCCTGTGTCGCTCTCTGGGTCCCTGTGTCTCTCTCTCGGTCGCTGTGTCTCACACGGTCCCTGTCACTCTCTCGGTCCCTGTGTCTCACTCGGTGCCTGTGTCTCTCTCCCCCGGTCCCTGTGTCTCTCTCGGTCCCGGTGTCTCTCTCGGTCCCTGTGTCTCACTCGGTCCCTGTGTCTCTCTCGGTCCCTGTATCTCTCTCTCATCCCTGTGTCTCTCTCGGTCCTGGTGTTTCTCTTGGTCCCTGTGTCTCTCTCGGTCCTGGTGTCTCTCTCACCCCTGTGTCTCTCTCGGTCCTGGTGTCTCTCTCGGTCCCTGTGTCTCTCTCTCGGTCCCTGTGTCTCTCTTTCTCGGTCCCTGTGTCTCTCTCGGTCCCTGTGTCTCACTCTCGGTCCCTGTGTCTCTCACTCGGTCCCTGTGTCTCTCTCTCGGTCCCTGTGTCTCTCTTCCCATGTCCCAGTTTCTCTCTCGGTCCCTGTGTCTCTCTTCCCATGTCCCAGTTTCTCTCTCGGTCCCTGTGTCTCTCTCTCTCGGTCCCTGTGTCTCTCTCGGACGCTATGTCTCACTCGGACCCTGTGTCTCGATCGGTCCCTGTGTCTCCCTCTCACCCCTGTGTCTCACTCGGTCCCTGTGTCTCTCTCGGTCCTTGTGTCTCCCTCTCGGTCCCTGTGTCTCTCTCTCTCAGTCCCTGTGTCTCTCTCGGTCACTGTCTCTCTCTCGGTCCCTGTGTCTCTCTCGGTCCCTGTGTCTCTCTCGGTCCCTGAGTCTCTCTCTCGGTCCCTGTGTCTCACTCGGTCTGTGTGTCTCTCACTCGGTCCCTGTCTCTCTCTCGGTCCCTCTGTCTCACTCGGTCCCTGTCTCTCTCTCTCTGTTTCAGTGTCTCTGTCGGTCCCTGTGACTCTCTCTGGGTCCCTGTGTCTCACTCGGTCCCTGTGACTCTTTCTCGGTCCCTGTGTCTCTCTCTCGGCCCCTGTGTCTCTCACTCGGTCCATGTGTCTCTCTCGGTCCCTGTGTCTCACTCCGTCCCTGTGTCTCTCTCCCTTGGTCCCTATGTCTCTCTCGGTCCTGGTGTCTCTCTTGGTCCCTGTGCCTCTCTCTCAGTCCCTGTGTCTCTCTCTCAGTCCCTGTGTCTCTCTCTCAGTGCCTGTGTCTCTCTCTCAGTCCCTGTGTCGCTCTCTGGGTCCCTGTGTCTCTCTCTCGGTCGCTGTGTCTCACTCGGTCCCTGTGTCTCTCTCCTTCGGTCCCTGTGTCTCTCTCGGTCCCGGTGTCTCTCTCGGTCCCTGTGTCTCTCTCTCTGTCCCGGTGTCTCTCTCTGGGTCCCTATCTCTCTCTCTGTCCCGGTGTCTCTCTCTCGGTCACTGTGTCTCTCTCTCGGTCCCTGTGTCTCTCTCAGTGGCTGTGTCTCTCTCGGTCCCTGTGTCTCTCTCTCGGTCCCTGTGTCTCTCTCTCGGTCCCTGTGTCTCTCTCGGTCCCTGTGACTCGCTCAGTCCCTGTGTCTCTCACTCGGTCCCTGTGTCTCTCTCTCGGTCCCTGTGTCTCTCTCGGTCCCTGTGTCTCTCTCCTTCGGTCCCTGTGTCTCTCTCGGTCCCGGTGTCTCTCTCGGTCCCTGTGTCTCTCTCTCTGTCCCGGTGTCTCTCTCTCGGTCCCTATCTCTCTCTCGGTCCCTGTGACTCTCTCTGGGTCCCTGTGTCTCACTCGGTCCCTGTCACTCTCTCGGTCCCTGTGTCTCTCTCCTTCGGTCCCTGTGTCTCTCTCGGTCCCTGTGTCTCTCTCTCGGTCCCTGTGTGTCTCTCGGTCCCTGTGTCTCTCTCCTTCGGTCCCTGTGTCTCTCTCGGTCCCGGTGTCTCTCTCGGTCCCTGTGTCTCTCTCTCTGTCCCGGTGTCTCTCTCTCGGTCACTGTGTCTCTCTCTCAGTCCCTGTGTCTCTCTCTCGGTGCCTGTGTCTCTCTCTCGGTCCCTGTGTCTCTCTCAGTCCCTGTGTCTCTCTCGGTCCCTGTGTCTCTCTCTCGGCCCCTGTGTCTCTCTCTCGGTCCCTGTGTCTCTCTCGGTCCCTGTGACTCGCTCAGTCCCTGTGTCTCTCACTCGGTCCCTGTGTCTCTCTCTCGGTCCCTGTGTCTCTCTCCCCCGGTCCCTGTTTCTCTCTCGGTCCCTGTGTCTCCCTCTCTCGGTCCCTGTGTCTCTCTCGGACGCTGTGTCTCACTCGGTCCCTGTGTCTCGCTCGGTCCCTGTGTCTCCCTCTCACCCCTGTGTCTCACTCGGTCCCTGTGTCTCTCACGGTCCTTGTGTCTCTCTCTCGGTCTGTGTGTCTCTCTCTTTCAGTCCCTGTGTCTCTCTCGATCACTGTCTCTCTCTCGGTCCCTGTGTCTCTCTCGGTCCCTGTGTCTCTCTCGGTCCCTGAGTCTCTCTCTCGGTCCCTGTGTCTCACTCGGTCCCTGTGTCTCTCACTCGGTCCCTGTCTCTCTCTCGGTCCCTCTGTCTCACTCGGTCCCTGTCTCTCTCTCTGTTTCAGTGTCTCTGTCGGTCCTTGTGACTCTCTCTGGGTCCCTGTGTCTCACTCGGTCCCTGTCACTCTCTCGGTCCCTGTGTCTCACTCGGTCCCTGAGTCTCTTTCTCGGTCCCTGTGTCTCTCTCTCGGCCCTGTCTCTCTCTCTCGGTCACTGTGTCTCTCACTCGGTCCATGTGTCTCTCACTCGGTACCTGTCTCTGTCTCGGTCCCTGTGTCTGTCTCTTGCTCCCTGTGTCTTTCTCGGTCCCTGTCTCTCTCTCTGGGTCCCTGTGTCTCACTCGGTCCCTGTCACTCTCTCGGTCCCTGTGTCTCACTCGGTCCCTGTCTCTCTCTCTCTGTCCCGGTGTCTCTCTCTCGGTCACTGTGTCTCTCTCTCGGTCCCTGTGACTCTCTCGGTCCCTGTGTCTCTCGCTAGGTCCTTGTGTCTCTCTCGATCCCTGTGTCTCACTGTGGGTCCCTGTGTCTCTCTCGGTCCCTGTGTCTCACTCCGTCCCTGTGTCTCTCTCCCTTGGTCCCTATGTCTCTCTCGGTCCTGGTGTCTCTCTTGGTCCCTGTGTCTCTCTCTCAGTCCCTGTGCCTCTCTCTCAGTCCCTGTGTCGCTCTCTGGGTCCCTGTGTCTCTCTCTCGGTCGCTGTGTCTCACACGGTCCCTGTCACTCTCTCGGTCCCTGTGTCTCACTCGGTGCCTGTGTCTCTCTCCCTCGGTCCCTGTGTCTCTCTCGGTCCCGGTGTCTCTCTCGGTCCCTGTGTCTCACTCGGTCCCTGTGTCTCTCTCGGTCCTGGTGTTTCTCTTGGTCCCTGTGTCTCTCTCGGTCCTGGTGTCTCTCTCACCACTGTGTCTCTCTCGGTCCTGGTGTCTCTCTCGGTCCCTGTGTCTCTCTCTCGGTCCCTGTGTCTCTCTCGGTCCCTGTGTCTCACTCTCGGTCCCTGTGTCTCTCACTCGGTCCCTGTGTCTCTCTCTCGGTCCCTGTGTCTCTCTTCCCATGTCCCAGTTTCTCTCTCGGTCCCTGTGTCTCTCTTCCCATGTCCCAGTTTCTCTCTCGGTCCCTGTGTCTCTCTCTCTCGGTCCCTGTGTCTCTCTCGGACGCTATGTCTCACTCGGACCCTGTGTCTCGATCGGTCCCTGTGTCTCCCTCTCACCCCTGTGTCTCACTCGGTCCCTGTGTCTCTCTCGGTCCTTGTGTCTCCCTCTCGGTCCCTGTGTCTCTCTCTCTCAGTCCCTGTGTCTCTCTCGGTCACTGTCTCTCTCTCGGTCCCTGTGTCTCTCTCGGTCCCTGTGTCTCTCTTGTTCCCTGTGTCTCTCTCTCGGTCCCTATGTCTCATTCCGTCCCTGTGTCTCTCTCTCTCGGACCCTGTCTCTCTCCCTCGGTCCCTGTGTCTCACTCGGTCCCTGTGTCTCACTCGGTCCCTGTATCTCTCTCTCTCAGTCCCTGTGTCTCTCTCGGTCCCTGTGTCTCTCTCGGTCCCTGTATCTCTCTCTCAGTCCCTGTGTCTCTCTCTCGGTGCCTGTGTCTCTCTCTCGGTCCCTCTGTCTCTCTCTCCCAGTCCCTATGTCTCACTCGGTCCCTGTGTCTCTCTCGGTCTCTGTGTCTCACTCGGTCACTCTGTCTCTCTCGGTCCCTGTGTCTCTCTCTCGCTCCCTGTCTTTCTCTCACGGATGATTGTGTCTCTCTCTCGGTCCCTATGTCTCACTCGGTCCCTGTGTCTCTCACTCGGTCCCTGTGTCTCTATCTCGGTCCCTGTGTCTCTCTCGGTCCCTGTGTCTCACTCGGTCCCTATGTCTCTCTCTCTCTGTCCCGGTGTCTCTCTCTCTCGGTCACTGTGTCTCTCTCTCGATCCCTGTGTCTCTCTTGGTCCCTGTGTCTCTCTCGGTCCCTGTAACTATCTCTCACCCCGTGTCTCTCTCGGTCCTGGTGTCTCTCTTTGTCCCTGTGTCTCTCTCTCGGTCCCTGTGTCTCTCTCTTGCTCCTGTGTCTTTCTCGGTCCCTGTGTCTCTCTCGGTCCCTGTGTCTCTCTCGGTCCCTGTGTCTCTCTCTCGGTCCCTGTGTCTCTCTCGGTCCCTGTGTCCCTCTCTCGGTCCCTGTGTCTCTCTCGGTCCCTGTGACTCGCTCAGTCCCTGTGTCTCTCACTCGGTCCCTGTCTCTCTCCCCCGGTCCCTGTTTCTCTCTCGGTCCCTGTGTCTCCCTCTCTCGGTCCCTGAGTCTCTCTCGGACGCTGTGTTTCACTCGGTCCCTGTGTCTCGCTCGGTCCCAGTGTCTCCCTCTCACCCCTGTGTCTCACTCGGTCCCTGTGTCTCTCTCGGTCCTTGTGTCTCTCTCTCGGTCCATGTGTCTCTCTCTCTCAGTCCCTGTGTCTCTCTCGGTCACTGTCTCTCTCTCCGTCCCTGTGTCTCTCTCGATCCCTGTGTCTCTCTCGGTCCCTGTGTCTCACTCGGTCCCTGTGTCTCTCTCGGTCCGTGTGTCTCTCTCTCGGTCTGTGTGTCTCTCTCTTTCAGTCCCTGTGTCTCTCTCGATCACTGTCTCTCTCTCGGTCCCTGTGTCTCTCTCGGTCCCTGTGTCTCTCTTGGTCCCTGAGTCTCTCTCTCGGTCCCTGTGTCTCACTCGGTCCCTGTGTCTCTCACTCGGTCCCTGTCTCTCTCTCGGTCCCTGTGTCTCACTCGGTCACTCTGTCTCTCTCGGTCCCTGTGTCTCTCTCGGTCCCTTTGTCTCTCTCAGTCCCTGTGTCTCTCTCGGTCACTGTCTCTCTCTCTCGGTCCCTGTGTCTCTCTCGGTCCCTGTGTCTCACTCGGTCCCCATGTCTCTCACTCGGTCCCTGTCTCTCTCTTGGTCCCTGTGTCTCACTCGGTCCCTGTCTCTCTCTCTCAGATTCAGTGTCTCTGTCGGTCCCTGTGTCTCTCTCGGTCCCTGTGTCTCTCTCTCGGTCCCTGTGTCTCTCTCTCGGTCCCTATCTCTCTCTCTGTTCCGGTGTCTCTCTCTCGGTCACTGTGTCTCTGTCTCAGTCCCTGTGTCTCTGTCGGTCCCTGTGTCTCTCTCTCGGTCCCTGTGTCTCTCTCTCGGTCCCTGTGTCTCTCTCGGTCCCTGTGACTCGCTCAGTCCCTGTGTCTCTCACTCGGTCCCTGTGTCTCTCTCTCGGTCCCTGTGTCTCTCTCTCGGTCCCTGTGACTCGCTCAGTCCCTGTGTCTCTCACTCGGTCCCTATGTCTCTTTCTCGGTCCCTGTTTCTCTCTCGGTCCCTGTGTCTCCCTCTCTCGGTCCCTGTGTCTCTCTCGGACGCTGTGTCTCACTCGGTCCCTGTGTCTCGCTCGGTCCCTGTGTCTCCCTCTCACCCCTGTGTCTCACTCGGTCCCTGTGTCTCTCTCGGTCCTTGTGTCTCTCTCTCGGTCCATGTGTCTCTCTCTCTCAGTCCCTGTGTCTCTCTCGGTCACGGTCTCTCTCTCCGTCCCTCTGTCTCTCTCAGTCCCTGTGTCTCTTTCTCGGTCCCTGTCTCTCTCTCTCGGCCCTGTCTCTCTCTCTCCGTCCCTGTGTCTCTCACTCGTTCCATGTGTCTCTCACTCGGTACCTGTCTCTGTCTCAGTCCCTGTGTCTCTCACTCGGTCCCTGTGTCTCTCACTCGGTACCTGTCTCTGTCTCGGTCCCTGTGTCTGTCTCTTGCTCCCTGTGTCTTTCTCGGTCCCGGTGTCTCACTCAGTCCCTGTGTCTCCCCGGGTGCCTGTCTCTCACTCTCTCAGTCCCTGTATCTCTCTCTCTGTCGCGGTGTCTCTCTCTCGGTCACTGTGTCTCTCTCTCGGTCCCTGTGACTCTCTCGGTCCCTGTGTCTCTCTCTAGGTCCTTGTGTCTCTCTCGGTCCCTGTGTCTATCTCGGGGTCCCTGTGTCTCTCTCGGTCCCGGTGTCTCTCTCACCCCTGTGTCTCTCTCGGTCATGGTGTCTCTCTTCGTCCCTGTGTCTCTCTCTCAGTCCCTGTGTCTCTCTCTCAGTCCCTGTGTCTCTCTCTCAGTGCCTGAGTCTCTCTCTCGGTCCCTGTGACTCTCTCAGTCCCTGTGTCGCTCTCTGGGTCCCTGTGTCTCTCTCTCGGTCGCTGTGTCTCACTCGGTCCCTGTCACTCTCTCGGTCCCTGTGTCTCATTCGGTCCCTGTGTCTCTCTCTCTCGGACCCTGTCTCTCTCCCTCGGTCCCTGTGTCTCACTCGGTCCCTGTGTCTCTCTCCCTTGGTCCCTGTGTCTCTCTCGGTCCCTGTGTCTCTCTCGGTCCCTGTGTCTCTCTCGGTCCCTGTATCTCACTCTCAGTCCCTGTGTCTCTCTCTCGGTGCCTGTGTCTCTCTCTCGGTCCCTGTGTCTCTCTCCCTCGGTCCCTGTGTCTCTCTCGGTCCCGGTGTCTCTCTCGGTCCCTGTGTCTCACTCGTTCCCTGTGTCTCTCTCGGTCCCTGTATCTCTCTCTCACCCCTGTGTCTCTCTCGGTCCTGGTGTCTCTCTTGGTCCCTGTGTCACTCTCTCAGTCCCTGTGTCTCTCTCTCGGTCCCTGTGTCTCTCTCAGTCCCTGTGTCTCCCTCGGTCCCTGTGTCTCTCTCTCGGTCCCTGTGTCTCTCTGTCTCGGTCCCTGTGTCTCTCTCGGTCCCTGTGACTCGCTCAGTCCCTGTGTCTCTCACTCGGTCCCTGCGTCTCTCTCTCGGTCCCTGTGTCTCTCTCCCCATGTCCCAGTTTCTCTCTCGGTCCCTGTGTCTCTCTCTCTCGTTCCCTGTGTCTCTCTCGGACGCTGTGTCTCACTCGGTCCCTGTGTATCGCTCGGTCCCTGTGTCTCCCTCTCACCCCTGTGTCTCACTCGGTCCCTGTGTCTCTCTCGGTCCTTGTGTCTCTCTCTCGGTCCCTGTGTCTCTCTCTCTCAGTCCCTGTGTCTCTCTCGGTCACTGTCTCTCTCTCGGTCCCCGTGTCTCACTCGGTCCATGTCTCTCTCTCTATATCAGTGTCTCTGTCGGTCCCTGTGACTCTCTCGGTCCCTGTGTCTCTCTCTAGGTCCTTGTGTCTCTCTCGGTCCCTGTGTCTCTCTCTGGGTCCCTGTGTCTCACTCGGTCCCTGTCACTCTCTCGG